>OX596031.1:3995995-4435086 GCA_951394125.1 Epistrophe eligans
AAAGAACACCACCATCACACAAAGCTGTTTATATAGAGTATAGGTAAGGTATTTAATTCTCTCCAGCTTCGGTGGAATAATCTAATCTAAAACTGTCAACGTAATTTGACAAAATTTCAATTAAGATATAAGAATAACGCTTGTCTGACTCCCGATCCCGCGCACTGATGATGACTTCGACTGCGTCTTTAACTGGGATATCGATATATAGTAGGATGTCGAATATAAGTTGGAATCGGTATATTAAGAGCTGTTGTAGCAAAAAAGATGTCGCGTCTTGCCGCTGCTGCTGGCCGTGGTAACAAAAAACATGCGATGTCTTTTTCCTCTTCTTGATGAGAGAGTTTATTCTGAATGTAGAGTTATTGTGTCCCCTTTTCTGCGCGGTAGCTTGTCGAATGCATACACTGCCTTGAAATTTATCGAAAAACTTAAAGTTGCCATTTAATGGTTATTAATTTAGAAAAATAATTTAAAGTTAAGTTTTAATGGTTAATGGTCATTAATTCAAATATTAAAAAAATGACTTATAAATAAAACTTTTCTTTTTAAGACCATTACCGAATTCGGGTGAAAATTTAATTTTATCAACATGAACTCAAAATCTTAAATTACATTTATGTTTATCAAAGCAAAACATAGTGGTTAACAAAAATATAATTACCATGTTCAAAATTTCCACTACATTTCTGATTTTTGTCTTATATGATGATCAAGTAATGAAATTGTGGAACCTATTTATATTTCACATCAGAAAAATTAGTTGGTAGAAAACTTAAAAATGAAATAACAAGAGAACTTTTTGCTCCATAGAAGTTCTGTTATAAGTTCTTCCCTTTAAACCCAATAACTTTTTTTATTCTGTGAAATGAAAAATAAATACGTTCCACAATTTGTATCTCTACATATTTGTTATTTCGTTTATGAAGCTTTGTGTCGGATATCGGATAAGACCCACCACTCGCACTCACATCTCACTCACATCTCGTGGAATGAAAAATAAATAAAATTCACAATCTTCTAACGGACATTATTTTAGGTAGGTAAATGAAAAAATCTGACACAATCAGTTTTCAAATTTGACAATGAATTAGCTTTTGCGAGAAGTGTACGTAAATTCACGGTGATATTGTTTTAACTATTAATTTCACTCGTTCTGTGTTTTAGGCATAAAAGTGAAAAAGTTTCCCCTGGCAGTCGCAGATTGTGGAACTAAAAATAAGGTATGTGAAAAATTGTGGAACCTATTTGTTTTTACATTCCACTATGAAGATGTCTTAGATGTGGAATGTAATTTTGTCAATTTCACACTGAAAAGTTTCTATGGAATTATTTTTTGACTTTGTATTTTTGTATCTTCTTAAAATGTAAAAACATTAATTTTTTTGTATAGGGTAACATCTCATTCTTCTGGCAACTCTATCATCAGATAGTTCTGCAGACTAAAAAAAAAATCCAAACTATTTAATTCATATTCAAGGAGTGTGTGATGCATTGGTGGACTGCGCGCGGTCTTTTCATTTCTTTTAATGGCTTTTCGCATCCACATTTCATATAAATTCTGTTTTATTTTTTATTTTTACCAAGAAGCAAAGGATGACAGCGGTTTTGTGTCTGTCATTGCAAAGTTTCTAGTACAAATAATATCCACTGAACGCTGTACGATAATAATTTTTGTCCTGTTTTTTTTTTTGAAAATATACCTTATCGAATAAGTGTCGTCATCATCATCGCGTTTTTTGCAACAGATGACATATATGTTATGCGTACCTATCTTTTAACAGATGCGTTGTGGTTGGTAAAAGGTGGCTTAACCACGAGACTATAGGATGCTATGCAAAAAGAGGACCAAAATATGGTTAGTTGGTGGTTTTGGTTTGCTGATGGTTTAATCTTGACCAGACAAAACGTTTGATAAGAATAAAGGATTGACAAGGTTAAACCTATAGCCATTAAAAGACTGACCTTGGAAATTAAAAAAGCTATAATGGAAGCAATACTTTCGTGTATATATAGAACGAAGTATTAACGCAGGAACTTTCACAAGTTGTTAAAATTTTCTTTTCGTTGGTTGTTTATTCGTAAATTCCAACTGAACGCACGAAGAAACTAATGAGATAATATTTATGCAAATAAGCCCTAAATTTTTTTTTCGGGTTGTCCCTGACTAAAGGAAAAATAGTAAAGAAGCTAGATTTGGCTATTTTAGCTAACTGAATAACAAGGTCTTAAAAAGTTCCCTAAAGTGTGGCAACATCTTCATCTAATTTGCTCAAATATAATTATCGGCTTTAAAAGCTATTATGTATGTGATTTTTTTTTTATCTTAATTGTATTGACATATTTGCATTCTATAGGTGAACATTTTAAGTGAATTCAAATAAATGAGGTTAATGTAAACAGCTCTGGGCTACTTTCAATATTCATTTATGTACATTTGATAGATTCACCTTCCTTTCTTGATGTAAATTTAATTATGCATAAAAGTTCTTCTACTAAATACTTAACCAATACTCAACTCAGCACTTAGGTATATTTACAAAATTGGTAATAAAACGTGTCCATAGATATTCATTATAATTTAATTGTAATTAAATTTGCTCACATGCACAAATGTTTTTATCTAATGTTTGCTAATAGAAATCAATTCTCCAAAAAGTCAAAAGTAAACTCATTAAAACCTCAGTTTATATATCAGTCTATAACTTTGTAGGTACATAGGCTAGGCACGTATGTATATAGACAATTTTTTCTTAATTTGTAAATAAATCTCAACACATGGAGACAGAGAAAGATACAAAAAATCATCTTTCAATCTTTGATGCTCCTTCTCTATACGTATAGGTTTCATTCGACCTTAAAAGGTTTTCATTTTCAGCAAAACAATTACAGAAAAACCAATTAAATGAGATTTTAATGCTTCGCACTCAAACCTGACCAGCACGGCGGCGGCTGTAGCACTCTGGCAGTCAGAATTGGAATCTCAGATTTCTATTTTACCCACATTTGCAGTAAAGTTGGTGTTGGTGTGTGATGATGTTTCTCTACTGGGATGTGTCTTTCCATTTTCAGATACATTTAGGTATATAAATACACTCGTATTTCGTCGTCATTTCTCGTAGGTTTGTTTCTGTTTCATGTGCAAAATCCTCAAATATTTGTTTTTGATTTCGAATTTCAGTCATTAATTGCTTTTGACATAAAAAAAATCTTCCCATTGGCTGTGTCTTAAAGAAAAAGTAAAAAAAAAGGCTTACCTCGAAAAATCGTAAAATTTTGTATGTTTTCTCGAGAATGACATTTCCTCTCTTCGAAGCATGATTTGGGTGATGACACCAGGAATCCTCACATGGTTGGGTCATTAAAGGAGCTACAGCAGGGCCTTATATCAATTCTCAGTTAGGTGCGCCCGCTTTATAAAAAAAAGGTATAAAATTGTCTAAAATGACAATAATCATGATTTTTTATTGAAAAAAAAATACGAGTTTCGTAGAACGGAATTCTACACGCATCTACAGAGAAGCTATGACGAATATCAGGAAAGAATTCCATTGGGATTTCCACATGTGCGGGCGATCGAAAAGCAGCCCAAAAAGTCATCTCTTGGTCGAAGGAACAAAAAACAATAATGTTAAAAACTTGGTGATACATTGAAATGGGAATTTATTTTAAACACGAACAACACTGATTGTTGTGACATCTTGAATCCGAAGTGTGTTGTGTTTGGGTTTGTATCTTTTATATTTTTTGTCTCACGGGCAAGCGTGTGCCCACCTAAAGCTACAAAGATGCAATAAAAATACGCTTTGTCTTAAGGGAATCATAGAGAATAATACACAACAGACAAGATTTTTATATTTTGTTTTTAAATAAAATTAAATTTAACAGTATCTCGTTAAAAATGTCAATTTTTTTTGTCGAACAGAGAGAGAGTCTGTTCTTGGTTTATTCTATTTTTTTTTTTTTTTTTTTAATTTTATAGCTTGATATGGTGTTGGCCAATGTTTGTGAGAAGGGATAGTAGGAGGAATATTGTTGAAATTTAATGTTTACGTTAAGATGGTGTCAAACATTAACTTATATGACAATGTCGATGAGGTTGTACATTTTAATTTAATTATTTGGTTTGGGTTTTTATTATTTTTTGTTTTGTTTTATTTTTTTGTTGTTGTTTTTTTTTTTATTATTATTATTTTTTTGTTTGGGAGTGTTGAAAGTGTCGCATAAAAGAAGCTTTATGAATGTCATAAAAAGGTGTATATGTGATGGAATAAATTGAGCGGTGTATTAAACTTTTAAGAGTTTTAGAGTAGATTAACTATTAAAGAGTCGTTATGGGTGTTCTTTTTTTATCACAAATAGTATTTGTGGGTGTGTATGGTGTAATTATTAAGGATCACTTAAGATTAAAGGTGCTGATTTATTTTGTGTTGATGTTGATATACCAAATATTGACTTGGTGAATTAATGATGTGATTTAAAATTCTTCCAAAGCCCGCAGCAAAAGCTAGACTGTTTATCAAATCGGAGAAAAAATCTTTAGTGGGCGTTAGGTAGGTCCTTATCTAATCACAGTCGAAAAGCAATAAAATAAATATTTTTTTATATTTCTACATATTTCAATATCAATAACCTGTCGATCTAATATTTTTTTTAACAGTTTTCATTAAAGCCGAGTATTTCTTTAATTTATTCGTTGACAAGAAAACAGAATTAATATTAAAAATTCTGAACAAAATAACAAAAACTTTATAGGGTGTTTGCTCCAAGATTCGACTGGAGGTGGATTGGAGGACAATCATCAGACTTCTTTTTTTGGTTCTTAACATCTCGGAAATTGCTACGGACGGAATTGATACGTTAATTATTTTGGAAAAAAACCAAAAATGTTGGAAAATTGAACCGGAATATCTGAAACTACCCCACATGGCCTTGAAATTAAAACAAAAAAATAATAAAAATAAGAATTTAAGAATTTCCGGATTAATATCCAACAAATTTAAATCAAAATTAACACTATACCATGAGATAGGTTCGAAAAATCCTAAACGAGAAGACCGATTGGATTCAAATATGTTTGGGGTAGTAGGTAGGTACGCGAGAAGACTTCATTTCGATTAATTCGCTATACATATATTTGTTAGAAAAAGTATTGTCGTAAATTTTAATTTGTCCAAAATTTTCCAAAAATTTAATTTAATTTCTTCGAAGGGACGCACGCAATGAACTATTCAAAAAATAATTCCTTTTTCTTCCTTTCGATTTATCCTTTTTTTAATGTCCCTGTCATTCTAAAAGAAAAAAAAATCCCAATATCAACAGTTTACCGATTCACAATCAATATCAATTTATGGTCCCATCATATAATAAATATTCCCACATAACATCCCCTAATTCAATCATAATGAGTTACATTGTACATAATATACGACAGCTTGTTCCGTAATCATAATCTCATATCTTTCACATTTCCGTCCGACATCTATTTCACTACTCACATCTACTCACTCCCCCCCCTCCCCTTTTATCGGCCGACAGAAGACATCCTATAACACCTACAATATACGTATATTTTTGTTTATTCGTGTTGTATGGATATCCCATGTCACTATATTTATTATGTCCACTACTTGAAGGCAAATCAAAAACAACAACAATTTGGTGGAGAAATACCTAACTACATATCTATCTACCATCTACACCTTCCTAGTCATGTTGAACACCTGTCCCTGTTGTTTTGGTGACCTATCTGTCCTTTACCTATAACAACCCCCGCGTTTCTTTTTTTTTTTCTTGTTGTTGGTTGTCGGGTCTATCGTTTAATTTTTTAGGACAACATCGACACAATTCATTTGCGTCGTGACCTCTCGATAACAAAAACAACAACAAAACCGAAAAGATAAGGAAAAGCTTGTTGAAGCTTACATACATATCTTGATTAAATTTGAATTTGAAAGACAGAATGACAGATACACAAAGATATACACATATACATACATCAAGTAAACCTTCCTGGAGGCTCAAAAAAGATGAATTGTATTTGCTTGTTTGGTTGACATTTAAAATGTTTGGTTTATTTTTATTTTTTTTTTCCATCTCAGATTGGCACACATTGAAAAAAAAAAAAAAAATCTAGAAAATTCAAATTAGATACAACATCCAATCACAGATTGAAAGGTAAAGATACATTCTCATCAAAAGGTTAAAACAGCGCCGCCTTAGATTATTATGACTTAAAGTCTAAGAAGTAAAGTTGAGAAATTATTAACGACAAAAATCCCGAATAGTATTATGGTATAAAAATCCGAGTCCTCAAAAAATTGCAGACCGAAAAATCGTAATCCCAAACATGCCACTCTGGGATAATAATGGGTGATTTTTTAAGAGGTTTAGAACTTTTTTAAAAAAAAAAACACAAAAAATTCGAAAAAATGAATGAAATATTTATTTGAATCGATAGTTTGAACCTTGCAATTTAATGTTTAAAGATAATTTCATGCAAATGTTGACCGCGGCTGCGTCTCAGGTAGCCCATCCGCTGAGTCCAATTTTGGCATACTCTTTCACACATATCGGCCGGTATCTCACGAATGAATGCATGGATGTTGGCTTCCAGTGCGTCAATCGAAGCGGGCTTGTCCCTATAGACATTAGCCTTGACATACCCCCACAAAAAATAATCTAATGGTGTCAAATCGCACGATCTAGGCGGCCAATTGACCGGCCCGAAACGTGAAATTAACTGTTCACCAAACTCGCCTCGCAATTGCGCCATTGTTTCGCGTGCTGTGTGGCATGTGGCACCGTCTTGTTGAAACCACATATCATGCAAGTCAAGAACTTCCATTTCGGGCAAAAAAAAGTTTGTTATCATCGCTCGGTAGCGTTCACCATTGACAGTAACGCTGCGATTCACATCATCTTTGAAGAAATATGGCCCAATAATGCCGCCGGCCCATAAACCGCACCAAACAGTGGCTTTTTCGGGATGCATTAGTAGCTGTTGCAATGCTTCTGGCTGATCTTCACTCCAAATGCGGCAATTTTGCTTATTTACGTACCCATTCAACCAAAAATGAGCCTCATCGCTGAACACAATTTTTCGATAAAAAAGCGGATCCTCGGCCAGCTTTCTAAAAGCCCATTCACCAAAAATTCGGCGTTGTGGTAGGTCGGCTGGCTTTAGTTCTTGCACCAGCTGTATCTTAAAAGGCTTTACGCCCAAATCCTTCCGCAAAATTTTCCACGTAGTGCTGTAACAAAGGCCTAACTGCTGGGAACGGCGCCGAATCGACATTTCGCGGTCTTCTGTCACACTAGCTGATACGGCCGCAATATTTTCTTCACTACGCACAGTACGTAAACGTGTTGGTGGTTTAATGTCCAACAAAGTAAATTTGGTGCGAAATTTGGTCACAATCTTCCGAATAGACTGCTCAGAAGGTCGAGAATGCCGACCATAAAATGGAAGCAGCGCGCGATGAACATTTCGAACCGAGCACGAATTTTGATAGTAAAATTCAATAATTTGCAAGCGTTGTTCATTTGTAAGACGATCCATGGTTAAATTGCAAACCAAACTGAAGCTGTTTGACAGTGACACAAGGTACTAAACACACGTCAGCTGTCAAAACCAGTGTTGCCAAAACCAAACCAGCTAAAAAATCACCCGTTAGAAATGTCGAAAAAAGTGGGTTCCGGAAATTACGCCCAGAATTTCTGACAATCTTTTTTTTAATTTCTAGCAATTTTTCCAGAATTTTGTCATTTTGTCATTTTTCCCTTTTTTTTATTATTAGAAATGAAAACCAGCCTGAAAAAAAATTGTGTAAAAAAATACAGATACACAATTTCCGTCCTTTTTTTTGTAGAAAATAGCAAGAAAATTGTATATGCATGAGTAACACGCGGGTTTTAAGACATTTAACTCACTTTTCGGGTTATCTGTTGCACTTAGATTTCGAAAAGAATTTTGAAAACTAGGCCAGAATATATTCTGACGTATTTTTTATTTCCCTTTGTGTTTTTTTTTTCCTCTATTTGCCCTGGCACGATTTTTACAAAAAAAAATACTTTTAATGATCCAAATTTGAATTTTTGTAAATTTAGATAAATCCATAAAGTTTCAGAAAAATAACCTTGATTTCTAGACTATAAAAATAAATGCTATAAAGTTACTCATACCCACACTACCCAGGCAACATTAATTGGAGTTTGAATATTTTTTTTATTGTTGTTGTTGTTGAATACTATTAAATTCCTAACTAGCTGTGATAATTTTAAAAGAATGCTGATGATGGAGGATCCTTTTTTAATTACGCATTTAAAGGTCTTTGACTTAAATTTAATTTCAATGATGATGATGACTATGATGGATATGAAACTTTGTTTTTAATGAGAAAATACACGCGATTTAAAAAAAAAGAAAAAAGATTCTATATAGCTCGAAGGGAATATATTTTACTTTAGTTTGGAATATTTCAGTGATAGTATCGAAGAAGTGTTATCTATCGACGCTTAAATATAATTTATAGATTTTTAGAGTTCAAGGAACACGCTTCGTTGCTTCGTTGCTCATTGTTGCTTCGTTGTTCTTATTTAGTATATAGAATATAGTTTAAAAAATTCTTGAAGAGCAAAAGTCACGCGACGAAGGTCAATTAAGTAGTGAAGCATGCTGCATTACTTAAGATCAATAGGATAAAGTTATTGAACATTTAAATGAATATATTTGAAAGCTTATAAGTATAAAAGATATGTAATTAAACAATAGCAGTATTCCAAGGAAAAAAAAAATGTTACTGGAATGTACCTACCTACTAGCTATTGAGAAGCTAATTTCTATAAGATAACATTTAATTACTTTTCTTTAGATATCACCTAGTATCATAAATA
Organism: Epistrophe eligans; assembly: GCA_951394125.1. Lineage (NCBI taxonomy): Eukaryota > Metazoa > Arthropoda > Insecta > Diptera > Syrphidae > Epistrophe > Epistrophe eligans. The sequence continues at coordinate 4,004,891 of OX596031.1, forward strand.
GACATTTTTAATAATATACATATGTACATAAAATATAATTTATAAATTAAAAAAAAAACAATAATATTTCTTTTTCGTTGCAGGTAATTTAATTTCTATAACAATTAAATGTTTTCAACATAATTTCTTTGTAAACAAAATGAAGACATAAGGTAATAGAATATTTAAAAACATAATGAACAAATAATCATGTTAATATTTATAAATTTAATTAAGGTATGTATTTCCGTTTAAAAAAGCAAGTTAGAAATTTATAAATTCATATCAAAATTGTTTTTTTTTTTAATTTCCTTATCTTGACATTAATAAATCTTAAAATTATAAAAAAAATTTCTTAAGAATATTTAACAACCTTCAAAATTAAGACTGTGTAGGAACACTAGGTTAATAAATAGGTTGTGAACAAATTTTTTTAACTTCGTGAATATTGTACATTTATAGATTCAAAATAGCTTTTTACGGCCTTTAGTCCACAAAAATTTAGGCGTTTCGTCCCGGCGATCTCACTTGGACTCATCAGTTGACTAGTGAGGACCTTGTCAATACGCAATTTTTGTTAAGTTCAGTCCATCTAACATAGATTTCATGACGAATATCTAGTGTGAACTATATCCAACAAGACTAGAATTCCTAGTCATTAAATTGGAAGTTTTTGTTTTTGTTTTTTGCCCGTGGCCTGGCATTGTTTATAAGAAGGTTTTTTTATTGTACATTTATATAAATAAGAACCATTTTATATTTATATTTTTTTATCTTTTTTTTTAAATTTGTAACTGGGCTCAAAAATACTCCTTGCTTATTTCTTTACATCCACATTAACTATGTATATTTAAAATTGGGGTTAAAAAAATTAGGGTGTAAAATATTTGTTTAAATCATAACCCATTTTCATGAATATTACTCGTATTTAGAAAAAGAAGAATATATTTCAAGGCTTTAAATTTATTTTTTTTAAATCTTTGAGGTAAATAATTCTACGGCAATGCTTTTGACACAATAAAAAAAATATTATGTACTATGAAAAGCAAACAATTTGATTTAATTTTTTTTAAATTGAATTTTTTTTAAATTTAATGTTTTTTTTTTAATTTCAATTTAAGTTTTTAAAATTTGTGTCATTAGGCAAAAAAAAAAAATCTCCCCACTTAACTAATGCCAGAGTCAATCAGCTTCAAGTTGTTTTTTCCGTTGGTCTATAAGGGCAAGATCAGAAATATCAGTTTTTGATACAAAGTTGCAAAGTTTGCCTTTAATAATTGATATTTCAAAAACAAAAAGTAGGTACAGCAAAAAGAATGAGGCTATTGAAAATTTGAAGTAATCCTCTATAATAGATTTCTAATAATTTAGAAAACAAATTTTATTATGGAACCGCTACGATATCCCACAAATGAAACTGTCGAATATCGAAAACTCGTTTTTTTAAACGAAATTTCGTATGTTTTTACGAAATCTCGTTTTCTTAAATCTCGAAAAGCGAAATCTCGCAAATTAAAAATCTCGAAAATCTTGAAAAATCTCGTAGTTGCAAAATCTCGCTCTTGACAATCTTACGTCATTTACATCTGGCAATACAAATTGTCAACCAAAATCTCGAATATTTGAATCTCGCAAATTTAAATCTTGAATATTATATTCAAAGAAAAAACTAGCCTTTATTTAATTGGACTTAATTTCATGGGAACATATTAAAACTGTTATTTTTTTAATTGCTAAATTTCGTAGCCAAGTATCTACAAAAACAAAGACCTTTTCAACTTTTCAGCCATTAAAATATAATTAGAAATTTTTTCAAAACCGTAAAAACTTTATTTTTGTTAAATGTATTTTTTTCTCAAAATTCTGAAACACAAAAATTAAATACATATATACATACCAAACTTTTTTTCCTATTAAGGCACTTTTCATTATTTTTCACTTATTATGAATAAGTATATTTTCAAAAATTAATTAATCATATATAGGTATATAATTATATTCGACCCATTCATGATTTATAAATAAAAGATATCAATATTTACTGCAATATATGTATATAGGTAGTCACTTAAATTCTTTGCGAATAAAAATATTAAAAGATTTCGAAATTAATAATAATCTATAACGAAATTACCCCAGAGTCACTGCCATGCCATATAGTGGTTTATCACGTGTGAAATAATATGTAATAATATCAAAAAATCACCGTGTTATTCTTTACGACGCAATATCCCAACGTGTATACCACCTTCACCACTATATCCAATATATACAAATATGGTTTAAGCAGCATTGATGTCCTCAAAAAAGCCTGACTGATAATATAATATGGTCATTGTTCGACAAACTTCCAATTAAACCATAACTTCCCACCCATTTAATGTTATTTGACTTCAATTAATCGCATGCCAATCGAAATGGATTTTTCTCTTCTCCATCGCGCTTCAGATATATGTACATATAATAATCATTCATTCGAAATCGTTAATTACATTCTTTGTTTTAAACAAAAACAAAAAAAATAAAATAAAAAAAAAAATTACCCTAGAAACGAATTTGACTTCGCGAAAATGCATGTCAATTTAACTTAACAAAAAAAAATGAAATTTCAAAATAAAAATCAAAAAGAATATTATCCCACAAGCAAAATAAGTAGAACGCAATTAATTAACGTCCTTGATTCATGTGATGGGCCACGCCCAGAAAAAAAAAACACACACACACAAATTAATGGCATCATTCTTCCAGAATCATCGTCATCATTATCATCGTTGGAGCCATTATCCTGGATGTAGTCACGTGAATATGCCATGTGCTGCTCCCGCTTCAGTATTCCATGCGCTCCTACGTTCTGATTCCTCACGCATAAACTCATAATATTAATTCCATGTATTTAATTTGCATCGAAAATGTAATATTTTATGTCAACACACAACCGAATTGAGTCAAAATATATCGCAAACCAAAAACTGCAAAAAAAAACAAAAACAAAATGGTGACAGGCAACACAACATTTCCATATTATCAACACGCGAGTTTATCCTTAATTTCCAGAAACTGAGACCGAATCCCTTCGGAAATGTAATTAATGATCTCAGGGCAAGGATTGAAGTGTAAACAGGGTAAACGAACAGAATGCAATTTCCTATATCCATTCCCGACCCTCTATACCCGACCACCGACACAGGAACAGCTATATACAACGACAAAAAAAAGAAGAGATTTCAGCCTTGCAACAAAAGGAAGCACAATGGGGCATAGAGAAGGTGTTTCAATTGTGTGTTCAACCGGATGAATCATGTCTCAAAGGGATGCCGCTCCATCAGGAGAACGCCTACACATACTCTCTTCTGAAAGAGTTTGTAAGCTTGACATGTATCGCAGCTTGCTGCTTTTATTTGTTGGTTTTTTCCTGTTCTGTGGCTGCAGTCATTCATCGGAAGTGTATGGTATATATGACGTTGCCGCTCAATACCGCTGGCTGGATGATATGGTGTCTCTATCCGCTTGTTTTGTGCCGTTTTACGATATATGAAAGAAAGGAGCCACGTTTTGAATAATGGGAAAGGATCGTTAAACCGAGACCCAGGATCAGTTTCTCTGGAAGAGTGTGTGCCCTGAAATCGAACAAGGTAGACATTCAGTCTCATGAAAGGCAAAAAACAAGAAAAAAAAAAATAAATCAAAAATATATATTTCAAATGAAATTATCCAAGCCGCTGCTGCTATTGAACCGACCTGGAATAGAAAATAACCATCAGAAAAAAAACAAGGATGATCCGGGCATCAAAAGCCTGCTTGTCTTGCTGCTTCTGCTGCTGCATGTGGCCAGAAGTGAAGATATGTAAATAATACTCTGGGAACCACCGACCGCGCCAAAAGATCCGCAATTTTGTTTTTGCAATTTTAAATTTTGATTTTTTTTGTTTGTTTTTTTATTTTAGATTGGAAAATAATTCTACTCACATTCACGTATTCGTTATTCATTCATTTAAAGAACTACCAACAGAACTATGGAATATATGATTGCCAGGTTGTGAGAATTTAATAATACGAGCAGGTATATTTTTTTTGTTTAAACATACAAATTTGGTGTGAAGTAAAAAATTAAAAAGAGCACTTAATAAAAAACAAATAAGTACACGCAATTTCAGAAAATCAAAGAGAAAAACATTTTCCAAAATTTTTAGTTTAAAAATATTTTTTTCTTTAAAACAAAATTTATTGAAATAACTTGATTCTTTATTTTTTTTTTTAAATGAAGTGTGTTAAAATTGGACGTCCATATTACGCCATTTACCATTTTAATGCCATCAAATTATCTCTCAAATGAAGTTAATTTCATGGATATTAAAAATATTTGTGCGTGTTTTATTTCAATTTAGTTCTCCGTCTCTAAAAAAAAACAAACTTTATATAAAATTTGTATTATGAAAACCTATATTGTTATTAGGTTAAGAAAAGAGCCTTTACTTTTTACTTGTTTACTTGGCAACCTTGAATTTTGCAACCAAATGCAACAATGATGAAAATTATAATACGATGTATGGTTTGGTTTGGAATAAATGATAAATAAAACGAGGGACTCAACTTGAGCCTGAAATGTTGGTGAAAACTTAATGATTGCTTTTTGCAGCGCCCAGAGTTTTTCTTATACCCAATCTTATACTTTCTTACAAACTAGCTAGCTTGATCCGAATATCCAAGTTACTAAGATATGAAGATGATCTTCTACATTCTTACTTTCGATTAAAAACAATATATAAAGGCAAGTTATGGGACAAAAAAAAAATAACAAATCGTGGATATAGCTCGAAAAAACAACAAAAATTTAGAAAATTTAGAAAAAAGAAGATTTTTCAAATATTAAACGATTTAATCATCTACTATCTTTTTAATATTTTGTTAAATTTTATTTAATAAAAAATAATCTCAAGACATATGTAGTTTAATTTTCGTTTTAATTTTAATATCCCTTTTAATGAATCGAAATAAAACATGAATTATCTTTAATCAGTGAGTTAAGTGTGAAATCTTATTAATAAGAACAAATCGAAGTTAATTCATGTTAATTAACTAATTCATCCAAGAATGTGAATTAAAGAGTAATTAAGTTAAAAGTACCAAGTGCCAATGGCAAGATAGAAAAAAAAAACAGATAATAGTGACACCTAAAGTTACTTGCAAACTTACAAGAAAGTGTAGGTATGTGTGCGAAATTTTACATTTTGTGAAAAGATGTAGGTATGTGTGCAGAATTAATAATACTCTTTGGTGGCAGCAGAGTTCTTGTTGAATGCAGTAGATTGTTGTTAATATTTACTACTTAACATAAATTAGCAGTAAATTCATTGTTTATTAATAAGTGAATTAATTTTTGATCATCGTTTTAGTTAATTTGATATAAGAATATAATCAAGGAGTACCTTTTTATTAATGTTTTAAAAATAGCAAAATTCGCTGTTGGAATTCATAAATTTGGGAACTCAAAAAACATAATCAGTCTTAAAAGCAAGCACATACAACGCATTCATGGAATTAAATTTTTTTGTTGTAAATTGCTGTCTGATTCTTCTGTAGATTTATATCCAGAGGAAGCAATAATTACACACGACTAGAAGTCATGCTTGGACTGGTTGTGATACCTACATACTTATACCTTCTGTTTTTGTTACATAAAATTTATTACGTTCCTCATCGTCTGTTTGTCAAAAGTGGCAGATCATTGAATGTGTGGAGCCTCTTCACTGGAGAATCTAGCTATACATATGCACATATGTAAGTATAAATCTTCACTATTATCATCCAATCAAAAAGTTTTTTTTTTCACTTTTTACATTTAAAAAAAATAAAATGCGTTTGTTCACACTTTTTGCAAAATTAGTTTAAAGCCCATGCCACAAGAAGAGAGCCTCAAATATAGCAAACCACTTTTCTTTGCCATTGCCCAGCCTGAGAATGAGACGCTTTATTGTGTACAATTTAATTAACAACGCGCGATCAGTGTAATAAGAGGGCGGTGATAAACTCCTTGCAGATTGTGTTAATGCTTCTTCCAAGTCGAGCTATTACACATATAAAAAGCAATAGCAGCTGTTATATAGAAGTTAGTCTTATAGACTTGCATTGATCTGGAGTATAAGAGTGCACCGATGAAATTAGCTGCCAACGGGTTTGATTATAAACGAACAAACGATCAATGGACGACACGAAGACCGATCAACCGACGTGACGACGCGTTTGGGGTGGAGTGCGATGATTGTTTTAAATTTGTGTTCTTGAAATTGACTTCGATGAAGTTCGAAGAAGGAGGAGGAGGACTACACACAACAGCAAGTGCAGTCAGCAAGTCTAATGAGAGATTAAGAATCACCAGAGATGAGACTTGGTGTGTTAAATCTAATTTTATAAGTTGTAATCTGACTTCAATCGATTTCAGCTGTCTACACTTTGGAGAAAAATAATAATCAAAGAGGTTTGCGTGTATTTAAGTTATAAATTAAAAAATAAGGGAGCAAAGGTGAAGATTGGAATGTGATCTTCAAGTAAAAGGGGTGCTTATATATATCTTTCTTATCAGTGGAACATTTTTAAGTCTTTAGAATTCATTATTCATTCATTATTCCACCTTTCAAAATTACAAGACTAAATGTAATATCATGTACAGTTTGCAACAAAAGTTTGAATATTATACTTTAATGATGAAGCTTTTGCTTTTTATACGACAACTAAAATTGTATCTGCCGCCAGCATATTAAAGGTAATGTTAGGCGTGTTTTTTTGTAAGCCCAGAGGGAATTGCCCGAAAAAAACGACCACAGGGATTAGCGACAGCATCGGGGAAGCAAAATGGAGTTTTCATACAAACTATCGATAACAAGTATATAATTCACGCCGGTAACAGTTTTTCTGTGTGCTTAAGTTAAGCACGGAGAATTCTCTGGGTTTAGCTTAGCCCGTAGGGGATTAGTTGTTGTTGTATTTAACATGGCGATTGTTTAGCACCGACGTCGTTTTTTTTATCCAATTCCCTCCGATCTTACAAAAAAACACGCCTATTATTAGCGTTTTCATTTTTATTCTCTTCTGCGCATCTGTCAAAATCGATGTATTATGGCGGGAAAATGGTGGATCCATTTATGATATTAACAGCTGAGTGTTTAAAAGGGAAATGAAATATAGTGCAGTAAAATTCCCCTCAGTAACCAATATGAAAGTACTATGCAGTCTCGGCAGAATAAGATGCAATACAATGTTGAATAAGTCGCATGACAGCAAGTCATACCTAAGTCGCTTTTTGACATCGAATATTGTTCGGTCAGTTCGCCAACGACCGTGTTCTTCTTTCTATCGCATTATGAATTTTTCGTATTTCCTATTGTTTAAAGTGATAAGACCCTCAATTGTCTTAAGAAAACAAGGTCTTGGAGGTCTACTATAGCATTAAAATTCTATTCAATTATGTGTATCACATCAAGTCCTAAATAACCACAAAAAGTCCTTTTTCTGGCACATCCCTTTCAATTACTGCCAAATTCTTTATCGACACGCACATTTCATCAACAAAAAAGTCTCCAATAAATTACCTTGCAGCCTTCAGATGTCCAATTAATCAATTAGGTGCCACAAACCACAACTAAAATCGTCAAAAAATTGCATGCTTGACGGAAAGATCAGGATATGCGCCCCTTGGGCAGTAATTAAGTACAATGCTTAAGTACAATGATATTTGGAAAATTTACATCGAAAAAAAAGTTCTATACCTAGGGTTAACAAAACAAGTAGGTAGATGCATTACATGACTCAATTAATGTTTTACCCCATGACTTCTGCGAGGAGCAATCATACACGTAGAAGGCCAATTTTCTTGCTACGCACTTGCTCGACATAATTGACGTAATTTTCAATTATAGATACCTATACCAATCTAGAAGTTGAAATTCAACTTGCTGATGATGATGATGGGACAACAGATGGCGCGAGTATTGTAAAAACAATCACACAATACGTACACATATGATGGCAAACGTTTATTTTCTCTTAAAATGGATGACGAATATTTACAACCACACCTCAAGCAAATCGACAGGCAAATAGTTGAAACAGGATATCGCTTTATGCTAAACAGGTGAAATGCCCATAAACCAGTCGACATCACATCAATCCATCTTTCGATGCGGCAACGCCGCCGCCGCTGCCGCGGCCATGTCAATGATATAGTCGATCGTTGTTCGATGGTTCGTCTTTCGTCTTTCGTGCGTCTCTGTGTCGTCATGGCGACAACTTGCGAATGTGTCAAAGCCAATTTGTTGGACCACAGAAACAATTTACACTTCTATGCTGATGCTGCTGCTGCTGCTTCCTCATCATCATCTTCTTCACCTCAGAGCCTCTAGCTTCGACATCACTCAGGTTGAGTGACTTTTAGAATCGACAAAACCAGATTGTAAATGCGATAGAAAATACTACTGCTGTTGCAGCATCAGGAGCAAGGACCATAGGCATGTGCGCATCACCAGCTTCACCATCACCATCACCTATACCTAGATCGCCATCTCTCACATGGCTAAAATTGGTATGCAAAAATGCCTTCAGCTGCCTTAGGAACTTCTTTATACCTATACATTACGTATCTAGCTATAGAAGCTTCTGCCGAAGTTGAATTTGAAGTCGAAACCGAAGCCTAAGCCCAAGCCGATGCTGAACAGAAGTCACAGGAAGACGTCTCTTTAGCGAAAGAGACCAGCATCTCTGCAGAGTTTTGTGTACCTATATAGTTTATCTGCGATAAGTGGAAAGGAAATGCGATGCGGTTCGGCGTATACGCTGCGCATGCGTGAGTTAAAAATCTGATATTGTAATTGAAGTTCCTAGTTTTTTATCGGGTCCTTGTTGTTGTTGTTGTTTATTTTTTGTGGCTCAGCAAGTTCGTGTTTCTTGTTCGTACAAACTTGCTAAAACGCAACCTTGTTAGCGTGGAGGTTGGCGGCGGCGAAACAAGGCCTACAAGGCTTGCAAGAGCACTTGTTAGGAGGGGGGACCTATGTATACTTACATAGGTATAATATCCTCCCTCTCCCAATTGGAGTACAAAATCTACATAAAGCCTATTGTATGTTGGTTGATTTTTTTTTGTTCTGCAAGCACACGCCGACCATGACTTGCTGTGTCCGATGCAGTGCTCGTCCACCCTTCTTCCTGGGTCCTCTTGGTCACTCGGCGTCAATTGCCCCTAAAGCGATCAAAGGGCATGTGCATAACAAGCTACAAATTATACCTTAAATGATCTTGGATAAACTTTTGCGCACACATTCGAAGCAGAGCACGACGAAGAACTGCAACTGCGACGGAAGGGTCGCAACGTTTAAACCAGATACGTTGGGCGAACCAAACGATCAACAGTAACAAAAAAATAAGGCCTTATTCTGCCAACTCATTGAGCGGAAAAGTGTTCCTCCTCTGTACCCACAATCCAAGGAGATATAGGATTCCTACCAATAAAAGTGGAGGATGCAAATAAAATAAGAGATGCAGCATAGCATTCTGCAAACGTGCAGTGAGTACGCAGTCTTCCTCCCCTCTCCCTTCTTGTGCACTAGCTGTGTTTTTTTTTTGTTTGTTAACTTCCAAGACGATGGGGCATGGGGGAACGAAACCATCTCATTGCCATAAGGCCGCGCATCACTGCTACAATGAGCACGCAGTTTTATTTGCTGCACGAATCGCATACAGAAATGAAAGGATGAGATGTAACTTAGGGGAGAGGGGGGTTTTGGATGATGCGGTCATACACCATAGAGGTGAACTTCTTCTTCTTCATTGTCTGCATGTATTTGGTATACATGCATAAGAGTTTTTGTATGCTTTGGTTTTTGAGTAATGCGAGTTGGGAATTTTAAAAACGTGCGTGCGCAACACTTCAAGTTCAATTAGAATGAACAAAATTAGATAATTTACAAATTTCTACGAAATGAAGACATAGTACGAGTATAAAGAGACTCAGAGTCTATGAATAGACGACGACGACGACGACGACGACGACGACGACGACGACGCACGGTCGATGGCGGCGCTTTGAATGCAAATTTTGTTGTTGGGGAATGCGGAAGATGTGGTTTACGGTTTTGTATCGCATCGCTGCTGCTTCATTCAGTGGATTTTTTGAAGTTTTTGAAATTTGTCAAATGTTTTTCGTTAAAATGGTTCTTTTTTTTATCTTCGGTGGATATTGAGGAAAATGCAAGACGAAATTAGATATCACATACATTTAAGAAATTCCCTTTCAATCAACGTGATCGAAATTGACAAAAATCTTATGTGAAGTCTCGAAAGTGACAGTAGAGAATTTCGAACTTTATTAATGAATGATGATTCAACAAGAGATACAAATTACAAAAAAAATATTATACAAACTAATTAATGAATTAAAAAAATAAGAAATTAAGTATCTATAGGCGATATTTAGGATACCATTTTGCCTCAAATTTGTTTATTTCTTTTAAAGCCTAAATTAAAGTTTCACATCTGCAAAGAAAATCATATTTTCTACAATTTTATTTATCTGTTGGTAAAACCCAACGATTTCAAAAACATGTATGAACAATATCTCCATTTCTTGGTCGATTTCAATAAAAAAAAAAATAACAAATTAAAAAAAAAAAATTTGGAGAATCTAATTTAATTGTGAAGAATTAAAATTTCAATAAAAACTGACAAATATTTTTTGAAGTAAAATGTATGTCTTTAAATCCATAAATAAATATTTACATTGAAATTCAATTTTCTTATTTTTATTAATTACTGGCAATATACCACCGAGTCCTGCAAGACTATCCTTTGTTAAGTTTCGCCCAGATAATAGGGTATCTTCCGAGTACCAAATTTGTTTGATCAAATTGTTTTAAGAGTTAAAATTTGCAGATTTCTTTACAAAGCTTGAATAAAATCAGTCTGTCTAGTTAACGAAAATGAAAAAAAGGAAAATATGGGCGTTAAAACAAAATAACACCAAACATCAAAAAACTAAATATTTTTTTACGAATTTTTCAGCCAGAACCTTAATTTTATTTTGTTTTACAAAAACTTTAAATAATAAAGGTACGAAACTTGACAAACAAAGGGGAATTTTGTACACGATATCGGGAAAATTTCATAAAAACTAAACCACTTAACGGACTTTGATACAAATTCAGACCAACAAATGTATGAGTGTATACAAATTTAAAAGGGATATGGGAAGGAATTTGTTTTTGTCATCGAGAGAGTACTTTTTTTTTAAAGAAAACGTAAATCCAAGATTTCGACCATTTACCCCTAGCAGTGTTTCCGCCATCTTGGTTTTAAAAGTGAGTCCAATTTTCCCTATTTTTTAAACGGTGTGAGGTAGGTACCTACATAGAAACATTTATTTTATCGTAGGTAATCGATAGAATTTGCAAATATAAAAAAGTCGGGAATATAACAAAAAATTCAAAAAAATCTAGGAATCAAGATATATGTATGAACGTTCAAAAGTCGAAAATGAGGTTTAAGAAATAATTTGCAATAAATCAGCATTAATTTTTGATGGCAATTAATTTTATATTTTTGGAAAAGTTTTTTAAAAATATTTTAGTCATGTTTGAGGAATTTTCGATTTATTTCTTTTTTTTTTTGTAGCTTAGAGAATTTTTGTATATCATACATTTTTTGACAAATTTTCTTTAAAAGTTTTGTATTTTTATATTTTAAGGATATATGTATGTAGGTATACAAAATTTTAGCCGTAAGGGATTAATGTTATCAATTATTCGGATTCATTCAACCTTGCAAGGGATTGATGGACGAAAATTTGGATCTAAGCTTCTATGAAATGATGGTAAACTGATATCCCGATTTGCTTAAAACTTGGTACAGAGTTTTTTTTTATGTAATTCCCTATAGGACAAATTCAAATTTTTGATTAAGCTCTTCTAAAGCGGGTACAGCTGTCACATACCTACATCAATTTCGGTTTTTTCAAATTTTCTCGAAAACGAGTTTAAAGATTTTGATTAAACTTCGTACCTTTAAAGACAAAGTGATTGTATGAAAACTGCGTTTCAAGTTGTAAAGAAAAAAAAATCGCAATCGGAAATAGGATTTTGACGTTTTTGAGAAAATTACCTTTTGAGTTATTTACGTATAGCTCTTTAATCGCTAATTGGTTTTGTTTAAATTTTTCAATCTTGTGTTTCTTAAAAGTTGAAAAAATATTGCATTTAAAATATGAAAAATAAATTAAATGAAAAATATAAATAAATAAAAAAAAATAAAAAAAAAGAATTTACAAACAAAATTTAAACGAAAAAATCAAGTTTTTTTTTTATTACTTATGATTTTTATTTAACATTTTATCGTTAGCTGCTTATTATCCATGAAGGCTTTGTGAAAATAGCTGTACCTTCAGTTTATGAGGAAAGGTTTTCAAAGTTAATTATATTTCCTGGGAAAAATGTGTTTAGAGACTATTGTGGAAGAATGACTTGTATGCAAGAAAACAAAATCGTAATTATTTGAGTCACCTTCTGAGTTTTAAACATGAACACTAACCAAGATACCTAGAAAATGTGTTCCTCTCATAGACGAGTTCTTTAAACAAGATATTTTTTTTTGTGGAATAAATCTAAATTTTGTAATTATGAAAGTCGATAATAATATTTCGTCTTGAAATATATTTCCAACTTTTTATCTGACGTTCTCTCAACAAAAAGACCTTTCGTTAAAAATAATGCTTATTCAATTTCCAACGTAAATTCCCGAAGTGCACTTAAGCAATAAAAAAATAAAATAAAATCCAATATTAAAACGATGTTATCTTTCGCACATTGTGTGCAATGAAGCAATAGGAAGCCCCCGCAATAGCTTTGCATTATTCCATTATATTCGATGCCATATAACAAAATCAAATAACAAAAGTCAAGTTAAGACTCCCATCATATACATAGCTTGGTTTTCCATGAGGAAAGAAAAAAAATCTCCAAGTGGACAAAATAGACTGCAGGCCATATTGCAGCTGTGTTGATACATAAACTCGTATATATGTTAAAAGTCAAGGCGTTCTCTTGTGTGCGCGTTTGGCTCAGGAACTCAAATCGAAGCACAAACCATAACAACCTCGTTACAATGTCATTACATCTGCCTACCATTTTATACCACAGCGTGTGCATCATCATCTTCGTCATCGTCATAGGTAGAGGTACCTATACTACAACTCGGATAGGTTCAAACATAGAGGAAGAACATGCAGCACATTATATCGTTGGACCATAAAGTGTGGGTGGTTGCAGTCCAGGGGGAGCAAAATAAGATCGAGTGGGTTGCATTTACATGTCCTTTTCACAAAACGAAGAAATGCCTGTGCCTTGTGGTGCTGTGCACAGAAGACGCATGCGCGCGAACCTTATACGGAATCCTAGCACATAATAGATCCCTCACCATAGCTTCGGTTGACAGATTGCCCATCAAAAGGAGCCCGAGTCACAGGGAGCGGGAGCCACCACAAGCCATCAGCATTCAGCAACAGCAGCAGGATGTAGGATGTGATATTCCAAATAAAAAAAAAAAAAAAAAAAAACAGGCATCATAGAGATTAGATTTGATTACACGTCGTCCGGATGCATGAAGAGATATTATACCTGAAGAGTTGCAGAACGAGGGGGGCTTGAGGCAATTCTTGCAATTCAGATCTTGTTACATGGGTGATGTATTTATTTGGCAATAGGCTCGTGTGGGTGGAAAAATTTAATACGATTGTCAGATTGGTTCCGTACGCAGGGAAGTTTCCTGTCTCTAACAGAACATATGAAGCCCTGTCAATGGCTAACAAGACTTGGCAAAATCAATTTCTGATCCTAACAGATAATCAAGATTTAAGGGCACTGTTCTGTTATACTTAAGCCCACTCGGAATGCAAAAATGTATCTTATATGAAAACATGTCTCAATTGGGCGACTTCGAGACGTAGCACGACAAAAACCGCACATAGTGATGACGACATCGACATCTCTTATAAGACAGAAGACACAATATATTACAACGAACTCTACTAATGGTCAGTCTTAAGGGTACCGACAAAATATGTAAAAAAAAAAACAAACCTTCCGAGCAAAGGAGTCGGCGGTCGCGAACGATGCAACACATTATTTTATTTTGTGTTGCTCCACTTCGAGCATAGCTAGCTCTTCGAATCAATATTCGAAGACGAAACAAAGCACAAAAGCCTAAAAAAAAACGAAGCAAAAACAACAACAAATTGAAACCAAAGGAATAAATATTTGCATATAACATGGCCCGAAAATTGATTTTCCATGTTTGGGAATGAACACGAAAAAGAAAAAAATGAAAGAAAGTTTTTTTTTTTTTAATTTTGTTTGTATTCTCATTTTGAATTGTGTTGGATGTGATGTTAACTACGGAATTGGTTAGTTGCAAATTATTGGATTGGAATGTGGTGCAGCATACATAATCCATGAAGTTTATTTATATAAATGTGCATCAGCAGCGTATGCAAACGCAGTATCTATAAGAAGAAAAAGGCTTCAATGTTTTGTGTTTGTTTGTTTGTTTTGTTTTTTGTTTAAGGCTTAACAAGGTGAGATGAATATTTATGAAGACCATAAAAATGTCAGATTTGCTACTACGAGTCAGAAATGGGATGAACTGATGGTGGCCTAATTTGTTCAGAAAGTTTACCGACTTTAGGTAAAGTTCTCTTTGGCCGGAGGTATAAATGATTTTAATTTTGAAATTAGTGAATCAAATACAAAGTGGGTGTATAACTGAATCGATTTATGTTCTTGAGACCTAATTTGGTATTTCTATTGCTTAATTAGAAATTCTTCTTTTTTTGTTTTGTAAACAAGGGCTAACGATGAAAGAAATGGAGCGACATTTTTTCTAAAGAAACAAACCCACAATGATCGATAGGAATTTAAAACAAATATTTCAAGTCTACTTTTCAAATCTGAAAACCTACAGATATGGATAAAAGAATAAGCCGGGGAAGATAAAGCCCCCAAAGCAAGACAGGAATGTAAGCCTTGATCTTATATTATGGAAATGTTGCATTTTTAAATTGTTGACTGTTGATAAAGGTTGTTAAAGTAGAAAAGTCGAAGATGATAGGTTACAATTTCACATACCCGTAATTGCTTTTTTTTCTCTAAGCTGCACAAATAGAGCTTATGGCCTAAAAATTATAATTTTAAAAGTCAACTTTAGAGGGAGTCGGACAGAATCCCGAAATCTATAATCTACAAAACCCAAAATCCTGAAAATTCCAAAAACTCGAAAACCCCAAATTCAAAAAAACATAATCCCTAAAACCCAAAATCCCAAAAAATGTTTTTTTATTTAGGTAATTAGTGATTATTTTAATTTACCGAAAGACGACTTATGAATTAAAAAAGCTAAAGCCTTTCTTTAAAAGTCAATCACAGGATTTTGCCTTTTTGCCTTTTTGCCTTTTCGGGTTTTCGAGATTTTGGGTTTTAATGATTTTTAGTTATCTCGATTCAGGATTTTGTGGATTTTGGATTTTTGGGATTTTGGGTTTTGGGGATTTTGATTTTCGGGATTCTGACTCCAACCCAACCCTTAAGTCTATTAAATGCTACCTCCCATCTATCCCTCCACTTGCCTTTGACATCCAGTACACTGTTTCAAAGCTATACAGGACTATAGTTTTATGGAAATTCGTCATCTCTAGAATTTAATAGTGTGCATTCAACCAAGAATAAAACTTCTTTTCTGATATAAAAATTTGTATCAAAATCAGATCAGATTTGGCCTTAAAATTATTTTCAATACCTATACAAAATTATATCACAAAAAAAAGCTATATAAACCGTTGAGACCATTAAGCAACATTTTGGTGGGAAATTTGAATTTTTGTTTAAGCACATCTTTTTCAATTGTTCTGAAAAACGGTTTTAACAATTCTGATTAAACTTCGAACTTAAGATTTCTGAAGTGATTATAATAAAACCGCGTTTAAAGCTTTTTCATACGTTTTTTTTTAAATAAATATTCTGTAGTTCTTTTCTGAATTTTTCTACACATTTCTTTCTCTCGAAATGTTATGTCCTTGCAAAGGACAAAAAAAAACTAAACTTAATCTCTAATTTTCTTTGTTTTTCATGTTTTTTTTTTTTTTTTTTGCTGATATCATATGAGTAAAAATAATACCCATTAAGTCAACTTTCATCTCCTTGGATATTTTTTTTTTACATTGTCCAGCTGTACAATAGACATTTTCTCCGGATATAGGACAAACAATTCAGTTTAAAAGCATAACCAAACCCACCACCACCATCACTTAACCATCATTTTGCTGTGCGCACCAGTGATTTAATGGAGCCCAAGGTCTCCATTCTTTGCATGCACTTTACATTCAATTCGCTTTGGTTAATACATTATTATTACAAATGGCAGGTAGGTACACAATCTTTCTTGGTGGAGGTTCTTCATGCGGTGTTTGTTGAAAACTTATACGAAAACTTGCCTCCTCCATTCGCGAGTCATTTGCATCGTCATCGTTATCGTTGTCGTCGTCGTCACATACCGTGGTATCCATTACCAAAGAGAAATAACTTAATTGAACAGAGTGTGTCCAATCCGTCCACTCCTCTCTGATTGGGTTAAGAAGGTTCCACCATATTCCATATCCACAGTATATAGTATGTATGTATGTAGGTACCGATCCTTGCCACTGAGCTGCAAATCGCGTGGCTTATGACGGGAAAAACATTGTTATTTTTTCTTCAGATATCCAATAAGCTATATAGGGTATGTTGGATTTGTTCAAAAATCTTTAAAACAAAATACAAATTACCAAAAGCTCACAATTCAAAGAATCTCAAAATATTCAAATAAAAAGAAAATGGAATCTAACGCCAAAATCAATTTCCCTGAGAACAGGGAAATGTGGCTGTCATAACATTGGAATTTTATTCGAGGGAAATTAATTCCGTGGAAAATTCATTGTAGCAGAAAAATTTGTGAGGCAATAAAATAAATAAATTTCCCTTGAGATTCCCGATAGGTTCCAATTACTCAAACTAAAGTTTGAAAATCCAAAAAAAAAAATCACCCAGATGAACTGAAGATCAAATCGAATTCAAGGTGTAAAGAATTATTTGGACTAAAATCTGAAAGTATTCAGTATTTAACAATTCAACAGATTTTGTTGTATGTACCTGCTCAGAATTAAACCTCGAATATTGTCCTTTAACTGTTAACCTCCTTGGGCACCACATCCATTTGTTATATATTTGAAGCAGTTAAAAGTTTCGCTGACGGTATTGCATTTATGGGAGGAATGTTTTCAAAAATAGGGTGCCTTATAAAAAATTAAAAAAAACCTTAAAGTCTTTTGTATTTTTTGTTGCCTTCTTTAAATTTGTCGGCATGGCAAACCCCCATATGCATTGTTACCCTCAGCTTCTCGCTATGAAATTCAATTTTCCGTCACGGAATGCTAACTTGAATGATGGCTTGCAAAAGGTCTGACATCCAACAACCGTGCTTTTCGCTATCACACACAAATGCAATTTAGGTAGGTAAGGTAAGTATATATGGCCCGACTTTAGAAGACTTAAGATAAAACTTTACCAACTCCCGCTACCTCTTTTTGAACTAAGTTAATGAGTTGATATAATTCTAACAAGTTCGACTACACCAAGTTGGATCTTTTCGTTCTTTCTCTTATGATGCAGGGATACACATAGGAATGGAGAGTCTAGGTATATAGCCTTTTTGACTTTTTGTCTTGAAACAAGCATATCTTGCACTTGGTTCGAGCTCGTTCCCTTTTTTATTTAACAATTTTATTTTCGTTAAAGCAAAGAAGTGTGTGTTGTCGATTGTCGTACCTACCGAAATAATTAAATTAGATTAAAAGAATTTATCACGTGAAAATTTGAAAAGTTGGAGAGAAGACTGATTAAAATGGAAGAGCCGTAACACTATTTGAGGGTTATTATTTTTTTTTTTGAAACAAAAAAGACAAAAACACGAAAGGTGTCAGTTGAATTGAATGTTTCACTTCTAACATCGAGTTGAAAAGAAAACTTGGTCTTCACATCCACAATGGAAATAGAGTTTTGTTAAAAGATGAATGGATGATTTTGTTCTTTGAAATGGTTGTACAAAATGATTGCTTAAAATACTTACATAAGGTTAATAGAAAAAGAACAGAAGAGAGGGAAAAGTTCATGGCTTAAATGAATAATTGGGTTTGATAGCAAGTTCAAACTTATATCATAGTTGATGATTTGGGAAGGAGATTTAAAATAGTCATTTGTCCTATAGAGAAATGTCATTGAAGTTCTTTTTGTTTTGATACAAACAACAAATGAGAAAATAACATTTATTCACCGGTATGATGTTTGGAAAGATCGTAAATCGTCATATTGTTTTTATCTTGCAGCCTAAACGGTTGGATCGATTTTCTTTAAACTTGGTTCATATAGCGTTTTTTGGGGATTGCCCTGATACGTTTAATGAAAATCTTATTTTTCTCAAAAACGTGCCCATAATTTAAAAAAAAATATTAAAAAAATATGTAGATATACTTAAAAAAATATATTTAAAAAAAAATTAAAAAAATAGTAAAACAAAAATTGTAAAAATAAATTGTACCTGATTTTGATCAATGTTTTATGGTGAAAGTTTTAAAAGGTTTTAATGGTAGGTATGTATTTTATGCCAAAATTATAATTTTTTCTTTGGATTAAAAAAAAATCAATTTTTTTTAACTAAGTAATATGAAAACAACTCCGTCGATTTTTATTAAACTTGTCATTTAGTTTTTTAATATCATGTCAGTTAAAAAGAAAAGTATTCTTAAAACCAAAAATAACGGTTATATCCATACAAGTGTTTTAAAGCCGTTGATGAAATTCTTATTTTTCTCGGAAACGACAGCTGCGTTTGGATTAAAATTTTTTATGAACTAATATCAGTACGATCTACAATATTGTTGGAACAAATTTCACATTAATCCATTATCAATGGATTATTAATTCATTTTCTTGGTTTTCGACTATCTCATTATCTGTTTAAAAGATTTTAATATTTTTTTTATAAAATTGCTTTTTATAAGTTCAAATAAAATTGCAAAAAAAATTTTCAAAAAATCAAATTTTGTATTAAAAAAAATATCCAAATTTACTTTTTTTTTTAATTCGATATTTCAAAAATGGGTAGATGATTTTTTTTTTCAAAATTAATTTTTTAACTCTGCATGAATAAATACTAAAAAATTGTGCACCAATTTTTTTTCCCAAAAACTTTTACAAAATTTATATACCTACAAATAGTATAGTTTTTTTTTTTTTAAAACGGCTTCAACCATTTTGAAATTTTTTCATAAATGTTCTTATAAATTTTTAGATTTATAAAAGAAATCAATTTCAGAAGTCGTTTAGAATCATATTAAGAGATGATTTGACTACACTTAAATATATTTGTGAATAATTCTTATTTTTTAAATTAAGTTAATTCTTTAAAAAAATACCTAATTCTTCTTTGATGACATTCACAATAAGTTCCTATCCTTATTGTCGAAGAATGGTCAAATGCATAAATCCTCGTAAAACGCTCGTTTGTAAAACACATCTGTGTCCCTTCTTTTTTTTTTAAATCAACATTATTACCCATGAAAATATAGTTAACAAGGAATTTGAAATTATTTTCCAGTTCAAACTACCACTTAGTCTATTGGCTGTCATTTCCTTGCTTATACCAAATCTCCATCCAATTTAAATTTAACTGCACCTGCACTTTAATTGACATTATAATGTAATTTTGATAAAAAAAAAAAAAACAAATAAATGAAAAGAAAAGAAAACCCACACCACAATTACCAAGTCAAACATTGTTTCTAATTACATTTTAACAAGCCCCTTTGATCTTTTTTAAAAAAACCTATATATACCTAATATTTGTTTTTGTTTCTTCTCTTCGAATTAAATTATAGTTAAAACAATCCATCATTCGATGTAGGAGTCAATTAATAACAACTTAGCAAGGCCATTCGAAAAGGATCTTTCCCTTCAGATCGATGATCGGGCACCAGCTGTGCTAATTACAAAACTGAAACAAGCTTGTTATAGTCTTTGTATTTGTATGTTTCCTTCTTGTTATATAAAGAAAGGACCAGGAAGTCATTAGGGTCCTTCTAACTAAATAAAATTTAAAAATATTCCTTTGTATGATGTTGGTGATGGTGTCATCTTCTTTTTCATAAAGACACGAAAATTCATTAAAATCCATTATCACCCAATCAGATCACCCAAAAATGTTTCCCATTGAGCTGTGGCACAGCATCACACAAGAATAGCTTCCTGGATTGTGAATACAAAAGTTACTATATATATTATATATTTTATCGTGAACGCGACAGCATGGCCTGGACTTAAAATCTCATCGCAAAAAAGGTGCAAACTCATGTCATATTCAATTACAATCATCACCGTCATCGGGGTTTCGTCTTCGTCCGCTATCTTGGTCGTATTCTTCTTGCAGCATGCAGCCTAACCCCTGGACAAAAAAAAAGGTCTCAAAAATGTGAATTCCTCCTTTTGACTCGCATATTGAATGGGGCCACTGATTAGTGAAATGGCCCGTAAAGAAACAAAGATATACAAAAGCTGAGATGAGATGATGAAAAGAAGTCTCGAGACCATGTATAGACCGGGATTCAGTTGTTGGTGCTGCACGCAACACTGTGCCAGCCGCCGTCGACTTATTACCGTCAATGAGCACTGATTGATCAGGTTGTGTATGTGTGTGTTTGTGTGTGTGTGTCTGTTGAGGGGTTTAACCAAAAAGGAAAGAAAGGAAATACGTTTTTTTGGTCAAAAAATAAAATCGCATGACTGACACTCAAAAGGCAGTTTAAACCAAGTTCGTGCTTTAATTTATGATTATTCTTTGAGTTTTAAGCTTTTTTTCGGGCGGACCAATGATCTGAAGTTGAGACAAGCTTTGAACTGATATCTACGCCGCTCACGAAACCAAAACAGTCCAGGTATCGCCAAGTATACACTGAGGCTCTGGTTGGAAGATTGAAATCATCGCAAAAATATTGCAACAAAGTTAATTGCAACCCTGAATGGTCTTCGAAAGACTTAAAACTGATACCGTATCTAACTATTAAAGATGTTCGCCGTTTGGGTTTCACTATAACTCTCTATCGTCCATGTTGGCCGATCGTTCTTTTCGTCATGGATCAATTTTCTGATGGCAAAAACCATCAAACAACGATAAATCATCGAGGGGAAAAGGAAGAAGAATTCCGCAATCACTTTTGCAAATGCGCGCCAATAATTTCCTTGCACTTGCACTCCGCCGCATCAGTACATCATCGATCGGAATCATTTCAATGCCTGCTGCCTTGACTTGTGCTTAGTTTTTTTTTTTTTTTTTTTTTTTTTTAAGAAAAAGACGAAAGAATTTTAACTTCGTCAGTCCGACCATAGTTGGAAGGCAATGTAGCGGTAATTAAATAATGTTTTTAGAGGAGGTGGAATTTCCTTTAATAAGTCAAGATGGGGTCATTAATTGGTTGATATATTTAGAATGCCTCTTGTGAGTTCATACTTGAAATGCTTACTGGACATGTTACAAAAGCCAAAATACCTGTACTTCCGTTTTAAGATTATGAAAGAAGGTCTGTGCTGCTTTAATTTCAATTTGATATTACCTTTGTTCAAACAGTTTCAGACCGCCAGATTTATTAATTTCTGGTTCGAAACTGTTCACAAGTTCAAAATTGTGCTATTCCTAGCAAAAGATAGCGCTCATGAGAGAGAGTAAAATATTTCCTCTTCCTGTTAGTTGCGGTTTGAAGTATATTTCTTCTGGATATTTCTTGAAGTTAAATGTCAAAAATTGCGTTCTCAATAGTCAACTTATGAGTACAAGTCAGATCGCCGGGACGAAACGTCAAAATTTGTGTGGACTAAAGGCCGTTCAAAGCTATTCTGAATCAATAGTTCAACAAGTCCAATTGAAGTAGTGATAAGTCTCCTACTTGGCTGATGTATTTCAGTAGTATATATTGCATTATTAAAAAAACCTTCAAATGTCTTCTAGTTTTTTATAAAATTAAAAAAAAAATATTTAATTTCTTTTAATTTGACTAAGATCGGATTTAAAGTTTCTCCAAAGGTTTTATTTACACTTAGTAAGTAGTAAAGTAGATTTTGATATTTTCAATTATCTAGAAAACTAGAAAACAATTAAGCATTTGGTTTTCAGTGTTTGACTGAAAATTGATGAGAGCACTTTATATTAAAAACAAAAATACAACTTTATAACGTAGGTAATATTTTAAACAAAATTAGCTTGATCAAATTTTTATTTTTATTTTTAATTTTAAGTTTTCCAAAATTATTTACTAAAAAAATTTGATTTAAAAACTGAATTTAAAAAAGGGAGTGTCTTTTAAAGGTAATGAAAATGTGTCATCTTCTTTTACGAAATTACTTCCAATAAAAATGCTGTTTCCCAATAACACATTTAAACAATTTTATATATAGTTTTTTATTTTATATTTTCTAAATTTATAGAAAAAAGAAAATTCAAACTTATGAGTAATTCCTTGTTAAAATTTCATAATTCATTATTTCGAGTGCGTCCCTACGTGTCAAACCTACTACAGTCTTATTGACTATTGCCACATATCCATGCGCCTCAACAATAGGATAATCTGGAATTGTCCCTTTGCTGCCTTCAATCCAAGCGTATTTGTTTGCTTCATCAATTAGCACATCTACATGAAAAGCCTGCATAGTGTTGCCATCGGATAAAAGTGCCTTTGCAATACTCTTATCTGGAATGACTTGTCCAATAACCTTATCACAATCTTTTCTCAATCGAGCAACATAAGTGTTATAGCCGTCCTTTCCGATACCACTAAAAACTTTGTTAATTGGTAATTGTGTTGCCGTAGCTTCAACCCAATCGGTTTTAAAATTACAACTTAGGATAGTCCATTTTCCATCAAGATATAATTTTTGAAGCGATCTATTCCAAAATCTCCTATCATATCTTCTATTATTTCCATAAATTGAGGCAATATGATGAACATCAGAATAACTTTCCTCAAAAACTCCTACATAAATGGGTTCGTTATTCCAATTATTAGTACCAACATGAAGAATGATTTCTTGACGCAATTCTTCACTATCAGGAAGCCATTCACAATCGTCTGATGTTGTAAGAATCTCATACTCATCCTTAAGTATTTCTTCGCCACAAGCTGAGATTCGCGCTGTTCCATTTTCATCGACTTCTGCTGGTAGAATGTCATCAAAATGTTTAGCTCTACCAACGTATTTAATTTCGGGATTAAAATTTCCAAACTGAATGATATTTTTTGGTAGTGGACTACCGGATTTTAAAGGAACCCATTTGTAACCTGCAAATAAAGGGAAGAATTCAAAGTATTTAAAATGATGATTTTATAATTTTAAAGGTCTATTTCACAATGTCTGAGTAGCTGTCCTGATTAGCTACTTGAGAAATAAATATTTCCACAGGGTAAATATAGAGAATTATTTTAATTTTATACAAAAATTCTGTGAAAATTATCCGATTTTAATAATTTTGTTTTGTAATACATTTGGCGCATTCAGAAAAATGAGATCAAGGAGATTTTTCTCATTCAAAAATTGAGCAAGCGAATCCAAGATTTTTTTCCTGAAGAAATTTTGCTGAGAAATCCTGTTCATGTAGGTAACTAAGATTGCTGACATCTCCGAGATCTCATTTATGGCAGACAATTCTAAAGTCCTAACTCCCTAAATTTCTTAATAAATACCATGTTGAAAAAAAAATATTAAACATTTTATTATTTTTATGATCGAGAAATGGAAGTTAAAAATGAAAGCATTTGTGGCGAACTCTAATAATAATAATTTTGTTTTAACTATATTGAAGAATAGTAAAGAAGTGTACTTGATTAGCAAATGCCGGAAGGCTGAGACATTTTTAAATGTTACGATTTGTTTTAACCTTCTTCTCTTTGCTGACCTCGTGTGATACACACGTCTCTTATAACTATCTTAAGCTACTCCGCTAAAACATCCACACACTAAAATTCAGGTATCTTCCAAAGATTTCCATTAAAATTGACGATCAAACAACACAAAAAATCCGAAATACACAAAATCTGAACACGATAATGGCCGGAACGTTTAATTTTATTTCACATTAAGCGTAACTGCAAAATGAAATTTAGAATTATGCAATGTAAAATGTTGTTTATATATAGTCTTCACTAAGAAACTTCTCGGTGGCAATTATTTTAAACTGTTATGAATTTTGAAAGCACTTAAATTTCAAAGATGAGAAAAACTTTTTCAAAATTCAATTTTTTTTGATTTTGATGTATGTGATTATTTTATTATAGATATTAAATTAATTTTTCTTACAATCTACAATTCCAAATAATCCTACAACAACTAAAAAAAATATTGGAATAAGAGGACGACCCATTTCTTTTCTTAGTTTGTATGAAGCTTGGAATTTAAATTTGAACTGAAGTCTTTGTGATATTGTTTTAAGCTTAAATACAATTTTTTTTAATCAGTACTAGAATTATTATCTCTCATAATAAATCATAAAACATTACAACTACTAGGAGTTTTAATGAGGTTCTTATCGCAAAATGTTCCGAAAATAATTATCTTTTTGAACTTAAATAAAGGTCAATTTTCCTTTTTTTTTTTGCTAAATCAACCGTTCTCCAATTAAGGTGCATGTAAAGAAAGTGGCTGAATTTAGTGTTGACTTAATCTTCAAAAAAAAAATATTGATGATTTTATTTTGAGGAGACTAATTTTAATGGCTTCAACTCCTATAATTGTTGTTTTTTAATGTAAAAATTATTAAACTGTAAGTGGTTCTTACTATCATATAAAAATTTTTATAACTGTATGACTTATTCCAATCTTGTAGGTTACCTATAATATGTTCCTTTTTTGCAAAAAAAAGAATAAACTTAAATTTGTCAATTTAATTCAGAAATTCTTTTTAATGCATGGATCATTCTTTAATTAAATCTTTAAAACATTTTTGCCAAATTAGCTAATTGTTTTAAAAATATTTTACAATTAAAATAAAATTGTTGACCGCGAGACGAGGCCTGACTTTTGGATGTCTCATAAAAATCGGAAAATGTCAGTATCGTCTTGATCTCGTTTAATTATCTATAAAATCTTCTTAATATTTACTTTGGAAAATTCAATTTTCTCATATTAAAATATAATATTTTTATTTTGCCTGTTCACCAAAACCATTTAAATGGTGTTTTTTTTAAGAAGCGAAGAACATTACATTGTCAATGTTGTTTTTTTGTGACAGCTGATTTAACAGTTCTCGATTGGTTCGGTAATTCATCATCATGAACATACTGCAACTATGGGAGAATATTTTAGAGTAGCTATACATTTTTTTTTACAAAAGAGAAGTCGTCTGAATTGTATTTATACCTCTGTATTTTTATGGAAATTCTTTTTCAACGAGCGCTGATTACATAATGTCTTAAAATCAATAAGATGCAGGTCTTTTTAATAAATATTTGATTTTCAATTAATAAAATTAAGGAATTAAAACTCTTTTAAGATCTTATAAGTTTCCAGCATTTAATAAGTTTTGTCTTGATGATTATTTTTTATTATAACTGGTTAATACCTTAATCAAATTATAACTCCTGTCAGAAGGTATATAACTTTTTTGAAATTATGTCTGAAAAGGAACAAACCAGCATTGAAACAGCTTAATCTCAAACATAAAAAAAACCCTACAGGTAATTCTCTCAATTAAATGGATAATTTTGGCCGTTGTCCCTATTTACCTACTCACAATCCCGACCAACTCTTGGCTGGCAGCCTTGACAAATGAATAACGTCTATCGCCCTCTGAATTAGTACCTTCTATATTATAGTGTATCTCATCATGGCAATCCTTTGAGAAAAGAAAAAAGGTTCTTCCAATCATAAAATAAGGTTCTTCGAGAATGAATATCACTCAAGGCAAAGCTTCTCAAGGTGATTATCTACATATCTCTACATGAATTCGCTTGCGATAAATCTGGCTTCTGCCTTCTTGGTCTCGTAGGTATATACATTACTTTAGTCCTCTTAAGGTTTTTTTTTTTTTTTTGTTTTTACAACAAAAGAACGTTCCGCGCATAACTGTCTAATTAGCAAAAATATAAATGACCACGCCACGACCCAAAGAGAGTGAGCTGATGGAGAACAACCAGCTCGATGAAGTTGATGATGATGGTTCTCGTTAAGATTGTCCGGTGGAGTCTTATATGCTGCACTGATTCCAGTCCCGCTCACCGAGCTCACCCAAAAATGATGATGATGATGATGGTCTATGAATAATTGCTTCTTCTTCATAGCGAAGGCATAGTCATAGCAGTGGCATGGAATCTTCATGTCATCTTTCGTGTGCTGGACGAAGACTTGCTGGAGTTCTGTAGAATGAATGGATGAAAAGACGGACGGACGGACGGAATCAACAGCCCATAGCCAATACTAACCGGGTTTTTGGAATTTATCGCGCCGCTTAAGGTATTCCTGTGGCATTCGTCGTTGGTCGTTTCGTTGGGATGGTGTATGATGGTAGGTACAGCTACAGCTACAGCTTGTAGAACCCTTTCGTGCTCCGTTTTATGAACCTCTGTGATCAGATTGTAACACAAGCGGTGCGGCGGTGGCGACTGATGGTTGCCTTTTCATATTCTTCTGCTGGACTTATGTACATCAGGCTTTGGCTGGGTGGCTAGCTGGCTGGGCTGTTGGTGTACATTTTTGAAGCGATGACTTCCAGAGATTAATCTACTGACGAGCTGGCATGAAGGAGCAAAATGAGGGTAGGTCGGGGGAGTCCACACTCACGACAACTACGATGATGATGAGGAGGACGATGATGGAATACTGGATGGACCTTTGGGATCGTGGATATTTTGGCCTTCTGAAGAGAAATCATAACAAAATGTGGACTTTTTTTTTGTTGTTGTTGATGCATTTCGTGTTCTTTTATTAGCAACAAAGTATTTCAGCGAACGGGAAAGAAAGAGAAACCACCATGATGGCGATGATGATGTTGGAAATGATAAAAATTAACCACGCCAAGCACATTGGCATGGTTAGAGAGCATCATATGTATGGACTTTAACTGAGAATAAAACTTATTGCAGATGCAAAAGAGCAACTGATGCAGTGCCTGCGGAGTCCACTAGTGGGTCAGGCGATATGGTGGATAGACATGAAATGCAGTACCTTCACGGGCAGGCAAGATTAGGCACGAGTAAGGTTTTATTTTAAGGGTACCTACAGTTTTCCAGATAAAGTCCTACAAAAAATGTTACCACTTTGAAATTTATTTTTTTTTTCAGAAAAAAACCCCTGAAAGTTCCAAAGATTTCTTTAAATCAAAAAAAAAAGTGGACCAAACTTGAAAAGATTACACTCTTTCGATCAAAAATTTAGAAGATATACGACTTCAATGTATTGAACTTATTTTAGTGATACCAAAATTTAATTTAAATTTTCTTTCCACAAATATAGATACTTATTCCACTCTTTAGATATACTGAAAAGCACAGTAGATAAAAAGGACAAAATCATATATAACATGTTAACTAAATACTACTTTTAATAAGAAATAAATTTTGTCCACGTTGGGCGCCATTTTAAGTGAGGAAATACAAAACTGACGGCTTATGATAAAATATGAACCAGTTATGAAATAAAATTGGTGTTGTTGGAACCTGTTTGCATTGAACAAAGGTCAAGACTAGTGCTACTTTGAGGGCCAATTAAAATAATGCATAAAGGAAATATTTTTGGGATTTTAAAAGAATATATTAAAAATAATTCTAAAACAAATAAAATAAGCCGATATAATATATTCAATAACTTGGTTAACTATATACATATTTTTTCTTAAGAAAAAATAACTTTTCCTCACGTTGGGCGCCATTTAAAAAAAATAAAATAAAACCAACTGATAGCTTCTGATAAAATATGGACCTGATGAAAAAATTGGAAAAAGGCCAAAAGTAGAATATAGCTAAGCTAAGAGCTAACAAAAATGTTTGAAAAGGAAAACCAACATAGGTTTATGGGATTCTTAAGAAATAAATTAAAAAACATAAAACAGACCAATTTCTTAGGGTTATTTCTAATCGAACACCTCGAGAGTAGACGGACGTTGGGCGCCATTTAAAATATGTATGAACACAGAATTTCGATGAAATAAAATAAAAAATATTTCGATGGACTGTGAACAGATAAAAAAATGCAAAATCGTCAATTTTCTGTAAGGTTCTAGATACTTTTCTTGAAAAAGTGGCAACACTTGAAAATTTCCTTCATGAATACATTATTGCTCATATGAGCAATTCTGATGAAAAACAGAAATACACAGAACAAAGAAAAAAAAAATAATACTTACCTCTATACCTACATTGCCATGCTAGCCCTGTTATTAACTTGTCGTTTTCAAAAACAAGATGAGAAACGATTAATGCTTGCTCGTGGCCAATTTCGCTGGCCAAAGGTACCTACCAACAACAGTGTATTTTATATATACATATAAATGACGATGACGACGACAACAACGAAACAGAACAGCGGAACAGAAAGATGCTGTTACAAAGTGAAAGAAAAGCATCTCGATATATCGCAACGATATGGTTCCTTTAGCTCCAATTCATGTTAATTCAGCTCCTCACTCGTCGGATTGTTGTTTGAGTTGCTCCTTATACCATCAACTCAATTGTCCCAGATGCTGTAAGAAGACAATATTTGGATGAAAACAAAAATTAAAGACCAGGCCAAACGAAGTCAAGTCCCATTCTACAAGTTTTTGGCTGAAGATCATCATCGATCGCGGAGAGTCAGAGTCATTCGATTCGTCGTCATCGTCGTCGTCGTTGTTGTTCGTTGTTGTATGCTCATCATCCTTGTCGTGGTTCTCGTTATGCTCGTCATGGGGTCTCTCAATATATGTAGGTATACATTTCCATATACAAGTGCACCACTTCGATCCAATGCAATGGTTGCTCCAGCTCAATGGAACTTGATGTCGTTCAGGTAGCCGCATAATTTAGCTGCAATTAAGCAGCCAGATCCATGCTCAACTATACCTATGGACCAGGTGAACAACATACAAATCGCGCCGCCGCCCGGGATACCCCTCGCGACCTCGTATGTTATTAACTTGGCCAATAATTCATTATCAGGTTGTTAAAGGTTTACAATTCTTGTTTTTTTTTTTAAGTTTTTTTCTGTAAGCCGGGCTTGAGATTGTTGGGAAGACGCGCGTGGATTTTCTCCCTCGCTCCTTCAAAGAGTAAATGCGTATGTTGAGCAACAATTGGTTGAGGTCTAAATTGAGCCTGCAAAGCCGACCATCAGGCCATGCAACCAACACTTGGTCTTGCCAAACATCCAACGTGAAATTGTGTGTTGACAAGATAATGATGTGAGTCATCCGGCTTGAGGAGAGATAATTGGTTTACAAATAGGCACCTATCAGCCAGGTGATTTAGCCATGATCCAAGGATTGGAGACTGAATTCATATATTTTTTTTTATTTTTACATTTTGTGGGAAAAACAATTTTTTCTTTTTTCTTTTTCTCTCGGACCACCCTATGTTGAATTTTTGTAAATGATTTTTAGAAAATTTTACAGATGACGACATTCCCTTGAGATCATTCCCCAACATCGCCTGCAGTAGGGATAACCTTGCATAGTCATTGTCCTATGAAGAGTGCCGCCGCCGCCGCCACCACTATCCTGACGGCCACTGATGTATAAGAAAATTGTGCCACATCATTGATGTAGGGGTTGACTGGTCAGCACGCTCTTATAGCTCGATAATATAGAAAATGAAACTCTTAGGATGATGAAAAAAGGTTTGCTATTTTTGAACAATCATTCTGATGATGTGGTCTTCATTGGAGACAATTGAATAGTTTTCAAAGATGAGTGGGCGACCATCAACATGAGAACTGCCAGTTGAAAATGTATTGTTTCCTCGCAGATATGTATATGTATGCATTATGTTGAATCCAAGGCTAAAGTATAGATAGTTCGATTAGTCGATTTGCAATGGTTGGAAGCACTTTCTATATAGGGGGAAATTAACAAAAGACATATTCTGATAAGGGATCATTCTATATAAGAAAATAAGGTATAGATATGCTTGGTTGCATTAACTGATGTTTGAAAAGTTTTGTCCTTGATGAAAAGTCATCATTTTTATTTCTCAGAAATTTTATAAATAAATGCAGTTGAAGCTTCAAGAGAAAATATAAATACATATACAGATAAAGAAAAGTCCTTCAAATTTTAAAATATATCTATTTAATTTATATTTAACCCCCTTTTATTCTAGCCCTTGGTTAACAGCATTAAATTTAGTCCTAAAATTCTTAAAACTCTAGTCCTAGACTTCCTTTCCTAATTACACATATTCTAAGACTTTCCTTTCACACATTATGCAAACACTAATATTCTAGCCCTAGAACTGTAGATCTCGACTCGGACCCCCATAAATTGAAGCCTGTGAAATTTATTTAAATCCCTGAAATTCTTTTCTTAGCTTTAGTAGCCTTAATTCAAGCCCTCAAATTCAGCTCAAATTTTAAATTTAAGTCCTAGAATTGTGCTTTTTCTATAACCCTTAATTAAAGTCCTTGGATTCTAGCAAAAGTTTCTAACCATATTTTTTAGCGCGCAGAGTTTATCGCTAAATCGAGATGGAACCGAGATCATTCTAGCTCTATCAAAATTGCTTCAAAGTTGACATTGTATTGCCATGTGCGAAAAATGGGGGAAATTCAGTTTATTTACTTTTGCCTAATAATGTAAAGCTTTGAAAATTCCAATCTCTCTTCGTATCGCCAATTGTATTCAAAATTATATTTTTCGGCATAATATTCGAACCTACTTATCAATAACAAAAACATTCTAACGGTAAACCAAAATTGCATTTTAGCATTTCTTATGAACTTTTTTTTTAACAAAGTGGACTTCGAAGTTAATTTTCCTTACGATTTTCATTTGAGTTAAAAAGCTACCATCGAATATTTGTTGCTAATGAAAAGTTCTACGATGAAGCTAGAATGAAGTTAGAATATGCCAAACTGTTTTGCTTATCTATTTACTTATTCAAGCTTATAAGAAACAGCATTTTTTGAAACAGTTGAATAAACAATAATTCAAAACGGTTGCAAAGCAGACGTCTATTTATTTGTGATATTGCAATTTTTTATTTTTTTTTGCATCTTTAAGATTCTAACTTTCTAATTCGTGAGAGAGTATCTCAGAAATAACCTTAAACCATGCCTGACAGACCGTAAAGTCAATCTTCCATAAACACACCAACTTTTCTTCTTTTCGAGGTTTATTGTTTCTGTTTTTTTGTTTGTTTGTTTGTCTGCTTCACATTGCTTCTCATAATATTTGCCTTGCATTTCTATCCAATCCATAAGATGTTGCCATTGCTATGCCAGAGGCAATATCTCTTTTTAACCATTTCTCACTTAACTCATCAGAGTGCAACAATTGCTTTGCCTAGCTTGAGCGTCTTTTTATATAGTTGAGCTTCTGTGCTCCTTTTCTCTGATTCTGTGTATAAGAACCCAATAGAATAAGAAAAGTAACGAAACAATAAAATTGTCTTCTGCACTTCTCGTCTCGTCTCGTCTTGTCTTGTCTTTTGACTCTCTCGAGGTGAGTTTCAGGGCTGATGCCATCCTTTTTTTCAGCTTGTCCTTGATTTGATTTGTTTTTGTTGTGCTGAAAAATCACAACACACACAAAACAAACTATTGCTCCCCGACGACGACGACGACGACGACGACTAACCAACGCATCCGTCATGGACGCTTGATAGTCATCTTGGGGTTTCACTATAGATACCTATAGTGCTGGAGCTTGTGGAAATGAAGGTCGGTCGGGAAGAATATGGTGGGGCGAGTGATATCACCCGAGTGATACGTGCTGTATAACAAGTGATAATAAAACAAATCCATTGTCTTCTGTATAATGTACAGTCGAGTTTGTTGGTCGGCAAGACGTCCGATTGAAAGTTGGAACAATCTTCCTCTGCTTCTCTTTATTTCTTTAATATTTTTTTCGCGGATCATCATTTGCATAGAGCATAAATAAATGTGAACAGGCATTGTAAGAAAAAAGGTTGTGAATCAGTCAGGGCTGGATTTGGCTAAATCAATGTTCTAAGAATAGATTTTGACAAAAAAAAAAAAAAAACAATACCACCTAAAGAAAGAATGTTCCAAGAGATCCGACACAAAATTGTAGGGCCCTTCCATTCCTGCTGATTAAGCACTAAGCCCTAATTAAGATGTCGCAATTTTTATTTATTTTGTAAAAGAATAGATTTAGTATAAACCCATTATATAGTCTCCCTTTACCGTTTTAAGTTGAACTTGCACAAGAGTTATAAGCAGGTTTCAAAAAAAAAAAAAAAAAAACAAATCCAACCCTGGATAGAAGGACAGAATTGGTTGGTTTGGCGGTCAGGCGGCCGTGTCTACGTGATGGTTGTTCATTTCGTGTTCTTAGAAGTCTTGGGTGGATCTGTTGAAGGGTTTTTCGTGTTCGCATACAATATTTTTTTTTCTGTTCACAACCAGACAGAAGACGAAATCTATCCATATCTGCATCTTCAAGGGTCGGTCGCATATCTATGTGCAAAAAGACAAGATAAAGTTGATTTGTTGAATGTCAACTCGTATATAGAATTCGTATATACCAATTCCTTCTATCTTGTCTCCCCTTTGGTCTGGGGGATTTCCGTCCGTCCGTATGTCTGTCTGTCTGACTGTCTGAATACCTTGTCGGATCTCATTTCACTTCGTTAGAGATTAGCCCGTTTTCTTTTTTTGTGTTTTTTTCTTTGTCTGTTCGAATATATATATATTTCTTTGGTTACGGTTGATTATCGCGTAGCAGCGTTGCGGCATAAGAGCGAAAGGCTCAATGCAAATTATGCGGTTGAACATTTGTTCCACCCCTTCGTTTAGCTGGCAGCATTCAGCGGCAAAATCCAAGCTGAAGACCGAAACCCACACTCTACGTCAGCTATATATACACGATACAACAGCTCTTCGACTCTTGTTTATATGTTAAAACATTTTATTATGAGAATATATGTCAGGTTTAGCACTTACCGCTGATTTAGGTTGAAATGAATTGTTGGCGGATTAACTCACCTGGAAAAAGTAAGAGATACAAGAAAAAAAAAATTGAAATAAAAAAATTGAAATATAAATGAAATTGAAATTCAAGGTGCATTCGAGCTGAAAGTGATTTTGTATAAGGTTTTGCTGTGCTGACTGTGCTCAGTATTGGGTGTAGGTTGGGGTTTGTTTTTTTTGTAACATTCGTTTGGTGGGGGAGTGTGCTGATGGAGGTGGAAGAATGTTTGTTAATCGTTGAAGCGAATACAGATTTATTTATTTTTTATTATTATTTTTTTTTTTAATTCTTTTTCAATGGAATTGTGTTCATTTCCAGAGGAATGCATATAAAATGCCTAATTTTTCAAAACAAAAAAAGGGACACACCTAATTGTTGCACTTTAATTCTAAATTTCGACATAATTTTAAGCCTGCAAATGATAAATGAAACAAAACCAAATAGAAATGCCATTAGAACATATTTAATGGCTATGGACATCTGTTTTTTGTTAAAACAACAATAAACATCGAGTGCTTTTATTCTTTTTTTTTTTAGTAGTTCATTGAGGTGAGTGCAAATAAAATTAATAAATTAAACCTTTTATATGACCATATTTATTTTTTTTGTTTGGTATGCTGAAACTGAAATGCAGAAGAATTAGAGATAAAATTAATTTTTTTAGTCTTGTTTAAATTTTTTAATAACAAAATTAGGATTTTGTTGTCGAATTGTTTTAAAGGATAAAGAGAAAAACAGCGGCGGTGTCAAAATTTAGATAACTGGTGTGGAAGTTTTATTAAAATCATATATAATATCTTCGGACCAAATAAATTTATTCTCGTTTTATCAATATGTTCCTCAACCACGCCCTAACATATGAACTATCTTCAATTAAATTCCTCTTTTATTATCCAGATATTATCATTTAAATCCTATAACGAGCTGAAATAAAACAACCAGAAAATTCTAATTAAATTAACTTCATCGCACGGGACATCATTAAAAAAAATCGAGCGCATAAAAAAAACACTTCAAACTAAAATCCCCAACAAAAAACCTTAACGATTTAATCTTAAAATCATCACAATTCATAAACGACTCCAGCTTTATTGTATGTTCATTTCTGGGTGAGCATATCAGCACTTTGTCTCAAAAAATTCACTAAATAACTTGGAAAAAAAACAACAGTAAATTTCAAAAACATCCAAGCGATAAATCTTCTGGTGACATTAATCACGATCCTACCAAGCAAATTCGAAGAAGAAAAAGATTTCTGAAAAAAGATGAGGAAGTCGACAAACGAAGTACGATAATAATGTAAAACAAAACCAAAAAAAAAAAAAAAAAAAAAAAAAAAAAAAACAAATATCTGGCTCACCTTTGCTAGCGAAATTAATTCAAATCTCTCTTGTGGTCAGAAAATCCTCGAGAAATAAATGTCCCTGTCATACACATAGATAGTCATATACTCCCAATTAAGGAGCACAATCGATATTAGCAATCTGCCTAAAAAAAATAATTACATACATATATCCGAAAATATCCAAATCCCATCGAAGTGGGTTCTTGAAAATGGCGCCCAACAGAGAAAAAAAAAAACCACTGAAAACACTCATGATTGAACTAATGAAGCATAACCCATAGAGTGACACCTGTCATTTGTTTATACTGAGCGATATGTGCTTCAGCTTCTCATAAGCACATAGATATCGGCTCTCTGCTTATATGTGGGAAAATTAATTTGTTGGCGAACGAAAGAGGTCACTCTTTTATGCATCTTTTTCTTCTCTTTTATATCCATTTAAACTTTGCCTCTTGGCTATGAAGCTTTTGATACCAAAAATTAACAAAAAAAACAAAAAAATGAACACTCGAGAAACATTCTTCCTCTCGAGAAGATTCAAGATGAGATGAGGGCGAAATTTGATCTGGTGTCGGTTTCGGTAGGTTTGCGCTTTGTTGCCACAATGCGGCAGAGTCTTTCTTTAATGGATCGTGATTCTGATATCGATCAACACGATTTTATGGGATTTTATGTACTTCTTACCTTTTGGGTATGAAAATAAAAAAAAAAAAAAATTATACAAAATTTATGTTGTTGTAGATAAAAAATAAAACAAAACAAAAAGAACAACACTTGCGTGATTTGCTTGGCCATCATCAGTAGAGTTCAAGCATTTAAGGTTGCAGAAGAGAGAGATGAGCATTTTTGAAGCACCATGCAAATAATATTTTTTTTTATATAGCTTTTGGTTTTATAGTGGTTTACGGTCAATTGAGTTTTATGACGTAATTTAATAAATTATAACATTGCTCAATTGGTGTTGGTATATTTATGGGAATATACACTTGAAAGAGTTTTTAAATTCACTAATTGGATGGGAAAAACTGTGAAGTGTAGTTCGTTTGAAAAAATAGAATTGTTATATTTTAAATAAAAGGTGACAACTATACTGCACTTTTTTTATTGGTTAAATGTTTTGGATAAATCGATTTTACTAGCATTGCCTGAGACAAGGACGAGACTTAGAATGCATCATGCCATACGTTCCAGATCGACTGTATAGAACTTTTATCTCGCGCGTAAGTTATACTGAAGGGACTTTTGTCCCATTTGAGTGGGACATATGTAAGTCTCACATGCACCTGAAATAAATCCCAAAAAAAAAACGTTGGAACAAATATCCCACCAAATATGGGACAAGTCCTGAAGTGTGGTACCATTTGTGTGGTACATAAGTCCTAAATCTATTTCGAAATGTAAAAGTTTCAGAAATTACCAATCTTTTGGCAGTCTTTTTGAACAAAAGTACCTTGTGTAGCCGTTTCCAAATGCATGGTGGTAAAAGTCCGGAATGAGTTATGAAAACAAAACACTTCGGACTTTTCTCCTACCTTCGACTGGGACAACAGTCTTGATTTGGGCCTTTTGTCGCACTTAAATCGGACAAAATTACCTTTGGGACCTATGACCTGGTGACTTATGTCACTGCATCGCAAAACAATACCCTTAACAAGTCTCTTCAAATTATTAATTATATGTCCCAAGGGTCTTTATGACCCATTTTAAATTAAATTTTCCGTTGTTATTTTCGTTATTTTCCAAGACTGCAAAACAAAAATCCACCATCAATTTGAACCACTTAATGTTATATAAACTCATAAATTCCCATAAATAACATCTTTATCTATAATGTACCAACCTTTAAACATAACTCCACCCTTAATTGGTCTTAAGGAAAACACAACTTAACCATACAAAAAAAGTCCATACAAATTTCTTTAAAAGGGGAAATCACTTCAGAAATGATATGCAATTTACCGCTTTGTAATAGAAAAATAAAAACTTAAACTACCTTTTCTAGCAAATTCCCTCAAGTTACGCCAAAGCAAACGCAAAAGCAAAAGCCATATACCAACCATATATTCGCTGGTTTACAAAACGCAGTAAAAATTATTATTATTAGCTGAAAACCCGCATCATCAATGAGGCACCATCGAATAGTAGGTACATTCATTCCGTCAACGCTAATAGAAAAAAATATAGAAAAACCAGTATCATTTATATCCACTTCATAAATATATTATATACGCAGAAACTTCAAATGAAAAATGAATCAAATAAGCGTTGCGGCTTGGAACAAACACCAAACTTGATAGAGCTCCTCCATTCCGCCGCGTTGTAGTCGTCGTCGTCGTCATCTCTTCTTCTTCCCATCTTCATATAGTCATCGTCATCGGTCTTCATCTTGGTCGCCTTATCTGAAAGGAAGGCGCACTCTGCGCAAATACTCACTAATATATCCATCAAAACAAAAACAGGATTAGCAACTAATCGCTGGCAATCAATCGGGAGGATTCCTTCCATCATCGGTCAACATTATGGAGGCAGGCAGGCACAATCCATATGTGTGTTGTAGCCTGTCTCTGCGACAGCGACGTCCGCAACAAGACACACATTAGACAAAAACTATCCGACAAATGTCATAAATCATCACCGGAGCACACACAAAGAGCTTGAGCTGGTCTTTGGCTATTTGGCTTGCCAAAGAGGAGAGAACCTTCCATAACCGGTGTCTCTTCTTCTCTTAATAATTTCCACGCTATATTGGCCATGGTTCACGGCACAGCGACTTCATCGTCTATACTACGGAGTGAGCGTCTTGAGATGATGAAAATGATGATCTGACAGAACGCATGACAGATTGACGTTTAAGTGCAATTATAGATTTTTGAATTCCATGTGATGGCGGGCAATTATTGGAATGGGCTCCTGGCTGCTTGCTGCATGATGTTGACCAAAGAAGAGTTCCATCATAATAACTGTTATGATTCCGGCGGCAGATTCTATTTCGAATTCTTTCCCAATACTCATCAGCAAGAAAAACAACAACAAACAAAATGTGTGACCGACAAATCTAAAAAGTAATAATTCAAAATTAATACACGCCAAGCCCCTAACTCTATAACTCTAACCGCCCACAGCCTTAAGGCAAGGCGCATCATGTGAGTTTTAAAAAGACAATCTATAAGACGCGATGGATCAATCAAAAATAGCTGATGGTGGAGTCTTCATGATAGATGATGCTGGAAGATTTCACTTTTAGTCAAAACCTCATTTCCAGAGACACGAATTTGTTCTGGTCGATTGCTCAGTCACATTTGTTTCGTCTCACCTTTGGGAATGGCATCAGCATCAGCTCTTAGGATGGACCATCATCGCAAAGAGCCCAAGCCTGATGTGACTTCTTTTTTGTTTATTTATTTTTTTTTTTTGTTGTTCTGCCTTCTTATGGTCACGTCTGAGGGTTTGAAGTTTTTCTTTAATTTAATCATCGGAATGGTGGTGAATGTAGTTCGTTTTGCATGTTGTGGCTTCTCAAACAGATCTCTGAAACAGCTTTAGTGGATGGAGTGTTGTTGTATGTAAAGTTGTTTTTTTTGTAAATTGTTTGTAAGCAATTCCGTCAAAGTTATAGCATCCCGTCAAAACAATGTGAAGCGTAGCGAACACAGGATGCTCTTGTTAAATTATTTTATTATTTTTTTTTCATTCGATAAGGATTTATCCTAGGTTACTCGTATCTCCTGTAGAAGGTTGATCTTACTAATTTGTTACAGTGGCTTAAATGTAATTCTATGATTAAAAATTTTTAAGCAAGAATTTTTGTGAAGTTTTATTTCAATTTTGTAGTGAGTCTTGATTCGTAAGCTTCGTAGAAACATACCATTTTCAAAATGGCCATTGTATGGTTGCTTATGATTTCCCAATTATTTTCAGCTAAAAGAAACTCTATACTATGGTATATACATAAATACTCTTTTTGCTTTGTCCTCAAGTTAATGTTGGGCGCCATTTTAAATCCTATAGGCGCAGTGATAGATTGGAATAATAACAGATCTAGTATTTACCGACTGGTGGTGGAAAATGGCATGTAAGATATATTTGTAGGAATGACTTTTTGGTAAACTGTGTTTCCCAATATAAAATCCTGTTCCCATATCTTCTTTCAGATCAATAATTACGTAAACAATAATGTGTGTTTTTTTTCCTTCATGTGCTGCTCTGTTTTTAAAGCATTCTTGGTTGTGAAAGCTAAATATGAAGTTTCATTAATGCCCATTTGATTTCGGAAGAACTGTCAAGTATAGAGATTCTTTTTTCAGCCGCACTTCACGAATGTGAAATGCTCTCCTAATATCTATTGCTGTATTCAGAAATTCAAATGAAATGTGCACCGGTAATCCCTATTTTTTCTAACGCTCGAACTGTATTCATAATAGGGTAGTCTAAGTCCCTTAGCTTTCGAAATATCTTTAATTTGTGTTTCGATTGAAATTTTCTTCATCATTCTTCGCCAATAATGCTTAATTTATACCAAGAATTATTTTTGTTTTCTTCAACAAATGATTAAATAAATTCTTCTCTGATATGATAAGTCATGTTCAAAAAGGTCAAAACGTTCTTCAAACACACATTAAAGTAATTTTCAAGAAAATTACTTTTTATAACAACAGCGTGAACACTGAACAACCTTAAGTTTGATGGTTTCTCGTTCATCTTTGACCCTTCAACGCTCAATCACCATCGCGCACCAGCCATTAAGTCTGTCAAACTCAAAATGATATATCGGACCACCTTCAAATTTTAGACTCTGATCCTGTAATTTTCCCCCAAATTGCGTTCTATACCCGTTTTATCTTTTTTTGTTCGTTTCTTATAATTTTTTCGAAGACACAAATTCAACTGGTGTGTACCTATAGCCAACCATTAGCACCCTATCTCGCTGAGAGCACAACTTATATCATTATCATCATCACCGTATCATCATCTTTGGCTGGGCACATCACCTTCGCTTCGTTTCATCGTGATGATCTGCATCGAGTCTGCTGGCGGGTAATCGTCTCACGATCGAGCCATAATATTATCCCCATACCATCATTCGACAAAAAAAAAAAAAGAAGTGCTGCCAGATCCTATTTCTGTTCATCTCGCCTCGCAAGACAAGTGTGGGACTCCATAATCTTTGGCAACAACGAATCCCAAATTCACATTTTTCGTATTCTCCTTTTATCCTCGAGTTCCTCATCCATTCGTCGATATCAATTTGTTTTCATTTGGAAGAATACGACGGCGAAAAGCCGAGGATGTGGATATGGTGTGGATTTTTATAGACACTTTCATTGTTGAATCTTGAATCCATTTGCTGGTGCTGGTCCTGGTCCTGCAAAGCAAGCATCCCCCTCTTCGACACGGTGCGGTGTGTTGAGTTGATGCTGGTACATACCACCACTTCTCGAAAATAGTTTATTGCTGCTCCCACAACGGCTGCTGCCACTTCGACTGCTGGAGAATGCCTGGAGATGCCTAAACGAGCCCATAGGTGGGTTAATTGTTTAATTGCTTGCGATTAAGCTATTTGTGTGCAAAGTTGTATTTTGCTATCTCATTTGAATGATGATGCTCTGCTCTTCAGGTTGTTATTTGCCTTTGTATCCCCCGACTCTCCCCCTCGCCTTTTGCTCTTCCTGTCCAACCAGAAAAAAAACCACACTCATTCCATTCCAGACAGATGAATAGATAGATTGTGGGATTCAGATTTGGTGGCGAGGAGCCATCGTGGTATCTGCGAGATTCTTTTTATTTCTTCCCATTTGGCACACCTATATGTACATTGTATTCATATGTGTTCATGCCTCTACTTCCTCCTACTCTTAATGCAAAGAGTCCAGGATTGTAGTTCGTCGTTGTTCGTTGGTGGATTGAAACTGATGGTATGCATCCAAAAGCAAGTCTTCTTTCTGTCTGGAGCTGTGGCATTATAATGAACAAGATTGGCGGCTAATTATTTCTCAGGTGGGGCAGCAACATATTCCGACACACACAACACACAGTGGCATTCTAGTGTACAAGTAGTGTGACGTGTGAGAGATATTGTGTTTGCTTGCTGTGTGTGTTGCTTAGAGTGTATCGAGATCCCATAGATTTCCATTCTATATCTCTATAGATATTTCCTCCCCGTTTATTCCTCGAGCCTTAAGGATATAACTAACGATAGAGTTTTATTCGAGTTTTGTATGTGCGGCATGATTTAGATTTCGTGATTAAATCTGAAATCACTGGCACAAGGTGAGAAGTGAAGATATTTAGCGAATTGATTGGGGATTCTGTTTTTCTCTTGGCTCTCGCTATATGTAGCTTGCTAAAGGTGCGTATACATTAAGGCGTTTGGAATGAATATACCTACCTACTTAATATGGTTGTGTATGGTATTTCCTAGGTGCGTGTGCCCACGCATAACATATTATGGAATAATAAATAAAAGAATAATTATATATACCAGATTCCCATATACCTACCTATGTATAGGTACAAGAAAAACAAATTGGTAATTAACTTGCCAAGGAAAGTGGCTTACGACTTCGGGAATTAATTGACTTGCGAGTTTTTGTTTCGGATAAGGTTTTTGGGAAGGAAAACTTATGAAAGATTTTTGCAGATGTAGATAGGTAGATATGGAAAGCGTTAATAGGTATATTTTTTTTGTTGATAATTTAACTAAAGTAACCTAGGCCTAGGTTAGCAGAAATGAATAAGGAAATTCGAAAAAAAAGATTGGATCACAAATTTCATATCAATTGGTAACAATTATGAATCTTTTCCTTTCTATACGTGATAAAAAATATGAGTCGATATTTTAGAAGTGGTCTCTGAAATACCAACAATAAAGAAACCACTTCCCTAAAAGACTGGCAACCATCAGACGTTTGGAATCTAAGACTGGTAACCATCAGACATTCGAAACCAGCTGCAATCAAACGTCAGTGGTGTACCATCTAGGAAAAGTGTCTCAGACCTGAAACTGGAAGAAGTGATCGGTTCCAGGTAATAAATAGTTCTTGGTTTTGTGAAAATTGAATTATCTACCAAGATCGTCCGAAAAAAAAGGTTAACGTTCAACATCAAAAGTGGAAGAAGACGCCATTGAATACCATATCAAACAATTTAAGAAACGTTTATCAACAATAATGCGCAGTGCACCCTTTATTCCCTACGCAATTAAGCTTTCGCTACTAAAACCAAAGTCTATAAAACACAAGATGGTTTAGGACTTGAAAATATCTCTGGAAGCTCTTAGGAGTAGCACCAAACAACAACTTGGTACAAGCAGCTGCACCTAATAATAGGGAGTTTGGGAATCCCACAGTTTTATTAGATGTCGAATTCTGGTTTTAGTTTGAATAACTTCCTGAGAATTTCCAAATTAAAAATAAAATACATAATTCGAAAAATCAAACAAAAACCGGTATACTTTCTTCAACATATCAGCAAATTTACCTTACGTTACTTATTAAAGTTTTTTATATAACATTTCCATTTATACAAACATGTTCTGCCTACCTGTTAATTGTTTTTCTTTGTGCCATTTCTTGACCAAGAGAATATAATAACAAACATCCCCCTGGTTAAATAAAAAAAAAATCAAGCAAATGAATGCAAATTAAAGCGCCACCTCCGGACCATAGTCCAATTAAAACAGATCCCAGTGGAACTGTACCACATCTCAGAACAGAGGCCAGCTAGCGTCTACCGAGTTAACCGAAACCGCCTTTTTGCTGTAAATCTTCACT
Source organism: Epistrophe eligans (assembly GCA_951394125.1). Lineage (NCBI taxonomy): Eukaryota > Metazoa > Arthropoda > Insecta > Diptera > Syrphidae > Epistrophe > Epistrophe eligans. The sequence goes on from OX596031.1 coordinate 4,047,263, forward strand.
GATGCCATTTCGCAAGAACAGAAAGACAAATTACTCCCTTATAACCCAAACATATACCCGGTAGAACGTACAACGCATAACAAATGACTTTGCAAAATCCCCTGGTTCATATACATAATACATACATACAAACATATATTGTGGTTTGTTGATCTTCTTCAGCGAAAAAGATCCTTCTGTCCAAATGCATATCTTTGGGTTCGACTCTATTATTAAAATCTGCACCACCATCATCATCATCGTCATCGTCCTACATCCATGAGGTTGTTATTTTATTCTGTAACATCGCAAATGCATACATACTTATATACATGTTGTCAATAATTAGTACTTGTTTAGAGGGCCTTGTTAGACCTTTGTGTTTCATCTCTCGTTCACTCTGTGTGTTCCATCTCCCTCTCTCTCAAAAGTTTTTTTTAATTAAAATAAAATACGTGCGGATCTTCTTTATGGGAGAAAAAAAGGAGAGAAAAAAGAAAATCTAATTAATTAGCAAAAACCGTCTTGCCAAAGTGCTGTGGCCACCATTAAACGTCAATAAAGATAAACCAAACATAACCTCCTACCGCAATGACTCACTGACTCACAGATGGCGTACAGAGCTAGCGCGGCAGCTTGTTATGAGACAGATCATAAAATGTGAATATACCTAACATCAATAACTATAAAATATGACAACGGGACTTAGGATTCTCTCGATCCATGGAATAGAGCGCCAGCAGACCGCTGCACTGCTGTTGAGCCGTTTATGCAACCAGCTTACCGCATGTGTCATATTCCAACATACCTAGCCATGAGTCTTTGTCCGCATGCCAAATTGGATCGATTGGAACTACCTACTGCAGCATGCAATAGTGGAGACAGTGGAAGCAGCATGCAAAAAAGATCGCAACTGGACGAATAGACGAACGGATGGACGGAAGGTAAAGACTTTGTTCATATTTATATATGAACTCGAAACTCGAATACAATTATTCGCTAAGTGGTTGGTATTGGTGGTCTTGATATAGGAGAGCCGGTCTTTCATGGCCTTGTGCTTTGCTTGGGCCAATTCATATTAGTTATGGACCTGTTGCCAGTCATGTTAAACCTGCCGCTGCTGTGCAATGTGCATTGCATTTCACTGCACTGCAGTGCTGTTGCTGCTACAGAGTTATGTGGAAGTTTTATTATTGTTGTTGTTGTTGGTAGAGCGCTGCACTTGGTTCATAGCTCCGATGGTGGTCAATTGCCGACGACGAGGAAGATAGACGACCCAAAAGAGTTCCGCGAAGACCATCAATTTGGAGAGTGCATATATCAAATCAACAAATAGCCACAGCACAAGGGACTATTATAAGACTATGGGTGGTGCAATATAAAACCTTTTCGAATGATCGACAGTGTAGCATGAAGGTTTATGATCGGTTAAATGAAAAATTTTAACAAACTAATAAGAGAAATAATAAAAAAAAGAGTATTGAAAATCTTTAAGTCAAACTTTAATTTTAACAAAAATATCTTACATCATACAGCTCCTGAAGAAGACATTCTTTGGAATTGAGACTCTCGATAATGGAATTATAAGCTTGTTTATGTATTTGAAAACTTGTAAAAAGAGTTTTAATGCAATTAGGTACGAAGTTTAATTAAGTAAAATCTATAAACCTTTTTCGAAAAAAATTGAAAAATCCAAAATCATAAAGTGACATAAATAAAACGGAGCAGGTGCTCAATATAAAAGTTGAGCAAATGCTAATAAATTTCTTGTTTTTAAGAATTTTAGTCAAAAGTAGACCTGCTTCGAAAAGTGGAGTTTTTAGCATATTCTCCGTTTTAGTCATACCACCTATCAAATGGTAGCTAACCGTTTTATGATCTGTAACATTTTATTTTTTCTAAATGCAACCAACATATCCTTTCTAGATTTTTATCATTCCTCACTTCAACTACTAGTAGCCCGTGTCGTAATGGTTAGTGCGTTAGACTGTTACACCGAAGGTCTTGGGTTCGATTCCCAGCCTATGCCACCTAAAAAAAGAGATGTTTTCCACGGGTTACTGCATCTTCCGAGGAATTGACAAATCCCCCAAGAGTATCTCTTTTCATGAAAAGTACTCCTCACCCTAGCCGTTCGGATTCGGCAGAAAATTTATTTGTATTCACTTCAACTACTCCTTAGATCCCACTAAAATTTTGTTGAAACTTTAAAGCTAAGTTTAGTATACGAAACATAACTTTCTCACTCTACTGTCAATAGAAATAAAAAAAAAAATTAATAGTCTTTTTCTTTCACTTATTTCCATCTCTCTTCACCTCGCAGTCGTGGGTCGCTTCTTTGACTCCAACGACACTTCCAATTACTGGGACCTGTGCATTCGACCCCAAAGGAAACATAAATTGCCCCATAGTAACTCTTTAAGAAGTACATATTTTGCTTTTTTTATTCCACCATCAAGGCAGAGATTTACAACTGCATGTGTGTGTATGTGCATGTGTATTTGTATTATTTTCAAATTAACAATTGCACTTGAGAAATTTATTATCCTGTTGCAATTCAGATCTCTTCCTCTTCGATCATTCTGTTGCTGTTGCTATTGCTATTGCTATTGCTGCTGCTAAGTTGCGATCCCAATTTTGATGCCATCGCCATGGATCATCTCCCGCCGCCGCCACCGCCGCCGCAGTTGTTGTACGCGCGGCAAAAACATGATTTATGGGACGCTATATAAGTTGCATTGTATATTCAGGGTCGTGTCTTCCTGAAAAATGTTCATCATTATCCGTCCAGTTCTGGTTCTATAATCATTTTCCTTCCTCGTTTGTATCTTTTTTTGTTTTTATATATTTTCAAACTCTAACGTATACGTCTAAGTCAAGAGAAGAGGTCGAATCGAACTCCTCCTATTTGATGTTGGGAGCGATAAATTCTCATAAACTAATTAAATTTAATAATAATTTTCTCTTCATGTATTTTATCATTTTTTTTTTTTAAATATGACGAAAATAAAGTTTTCGTTTCAAAAAAAAAATGAAGAAAAACAATTTTGTTCATTTCTAATGAATTGACCCAGAGATGCGGAACGCGCGCGCCTCTCTTCATCATCGAAATCATCAGTGACTTGATTAGGGGAGCCAGGGGAAATCCATATCAGAGTTAGTGTGGCAAATATAAAATTCATCATTTTTAATTCTTGAGAAGCCCCGATTGCATGCTTACGTGCAATCAGGCGGTTTAGATCGCCTTCATAGTCGTCTCGTCTGAAACACAGTCAGTCCAGGCGCGTATATATTTATATACTGTACACTCATTCAAAAAAAATAAAAACTATATGGACCACGCCTCCATAATGAGATATAACTGCGGGCCAGTGAAGCAGCAGCTCAACACAAAATACAAAAGGGGAGACTTGGGGGAAATTTGCAACAATTTTATTTTTTTTTATACATATTGCATGTTTGAAGAAAATTGGAAAAAAATATGTGTGTTTTTTTGGCGGCTATATATTCAGTAAGAAATGAGAGAAAACATGAGATTCTTCCGGTTTGAAACTGTGCGTGCAGCTTGTTTGGCTCAGATGATTGCATGGCAGAGCATTTCGTTTGGCAAATAGGTTGAAAATATTGGTTGCGCAGCGATAATGGTTTTATCAAATCAGTTAATCATCAAATTAGCTATAATTTCAAAACAGTTAAGTCATGTTAAATGAATCTCTATAAAGAGATCTTATATTAAACGGGTATATACACTCATATTGGTTTGAAGCTGGTTATATGGATGGAATTTAGTCAATGGAAACTTACTTATAGCTGTTATTTTGACCTTTTCTAAATCGAAAAACTATATACCTAGTTAAATCTTATGCCGGAAAAATATAGGTCCCAATAGATAAGCTTGGATGCACTAATTATTAATTAGAAAAGAGTCTTACGTGTGGTTGAGTATTTCCGCAAAGCCGTTATTGAATACACCTATAAAAATTCGAGTGTAAAATAGTTGAATCGAAAAGAGAATTAAATCATGTTTTTATCATCAAACTCACGAGGCATGACCTCCAAAAGTTAGAGCCCGATAAAAGTTCTTAATGTTTATTTCTAGACATTCTACTTGCCTTATTATCTAAACTTAACTTTACTATAATAATAGGGTTGCTGGTTGCTGACTCTTACGAGCAATTGACAAATCCTCCAAGAGTACCTATCTCTTGTCATAAAAAACTGCTTCTCATCTAGCCATACGGATTCGAAGAAAATTATAGGTCCCTTCCATGTCTGCCAAATAACTCACACACATGAATGGTTGAAAGTTGTAAGTCCTGGTTCTACACGAGCTGTCACGCCACCCAATTTATTTAATTTATAACAAAATCATTTAAGAAAAAATATAAATATACCTAATAAAGGTATCAAAGTTCCTCCAGGTTACTTGGTAAAAAATGTTAACAAAAAATTCATCACCTGATGAAAAACTCGTGCTCACCTAAAGTATACAGTTATTCCATTGCTTATTCCATAAATATAATTTGGCTTCAAATTTCATTGACCTCGCTTAAAAAAAAATAAATACCATTTATTCATTTAGCAGCACCCTTCTAAGTTTCACTCAAAACACGTGCATAGTTTCAAAAAGACACACCTGTTAACTGTTTATTTTTTTTTTCAAGATTTAATAAATAACAAAAAAAAGAAAAACGACAAGAGTATCCAATGTCTATATGCCTCTGGCCACCCATGATCTGATTGTAATCCTTTTTAACCATTTAACACTCATTTAATGCGCCACGAAACACATAGCACTACACTTTTATACTATAGACCCAGTATATTTACTCAAATCGTTTCGAGTCGCGTCGTCGTTTTACTTTGGTCATCTAACAAAAATAAACAGTGGTTAACAGAGACTCCTGTGGCTCTCTACTCCTCACACTTGTTCCCGAAATGATTACATTTTAATAAACAAAAATACGAACCAGCTTATTTACACCTCGCTCTTTATGCAAAGACACCTTTCTGGAGATGTTCGGTCATGATGGTGATTCTTTCTCTTTCTCTCTCTTTTTTACACCGAGTATCTAATCAACGGTGTAAACATCATGTGGCTTTTTGACATTTTTCTGGTAATTGAAAAGAAACATCTTCTAATTAATAAAACATATTAAAATAGAAAAAAGTCTCCACTTTTACTTGTTATTTTGTTTACATATGATATTGGAACAATTGGGGTAAGGTAAGAATTTGTTAAAAAATTCGAGTTTGAGATTTTGGTTAAAAGAAATACAAACGATGATATAGAAACCCAAAAAGAATTTTTCTATGACGTTTGTACGTATAAACTGAATATAACCCTTTGCGATGATTGGATTCATTTTTATTAAATTTGAAATCAGTTTTTGCAATTTAAATCAATGTTTCATAATGTTTTTTTTTTTTTTTTAATTAAGAACTTGGGACCTATAATTGTTTTTGAAAACGGTTTAGATCTTAAGTTAAATCGCATTTAAGTCTTGGGTAAATTAAATAAAAAATAAAAAATTTGGATGACACGACCGCTCGTCTAGAACCATAGTGGCTTACAACTCTTCACAATTCCAGATGTCTGTTATGGGCAGAAATGAAGGGTGGAGAGTTTGATGTCTTATCCTAAAAAGTATACAAAAAAGTTTTTTAATATCAATGCCAAATTGAAGCTTATAAAATTCTACACAAAAATTGTTAGATTTTAAGAAAAAAGTGAGGAAGCGTTACAAAATTGTTATTAATTTGAATTTTGAAAGTAGTACTCTTATCCAATTCGGTGTAGTTGTAGACCCTTTTGGGTACGCTTTTTTTAAATTTATTATTTTTTACGAAAAAACAAACAGTTATAGTTATTTTTTGTTTGCGTGGAATTTTATAAGTTACAAGTTTTGCTTTAACATTTCTTCCAATAACTAAATATTTACAAAAAAAATTAAGGGAACTCTCCTCCAAATTCAGAATTTTTTTGAAGTGAAAGTTTTATTTTTCTGAGCTAAAAGGTCATATACATATAATTATCTCCCTTACATTTACTAAACGAAAATTCTCATACTTCTGTATTATCAAGACTAGGACGAAGCTCGTGCTTAATTTTAGCTCTCTCCAAGCATAAAATAATAAAAGAAATTGTCAAAATTTACCTCATAAATGTTCCGAGCTGTTATTTCGTGATCTTAATTTTGACTTTATGACTATTTTTGCGTTCCAATGGGATAAAATTTACTAAAAGGCTTTATTATAAAGAAACAAGACTTAAATCATTCGTTTTGAAAAATTGGAATCACAACTAATAAGCTCTTAGATCATTATTCGTTAAGGGACAAATTTTTTACAGAAGAACAGGTTTGTGTGACTCCCTTGTGTGGCTTAACTTTTCCCTTTTTTATTTTTTTTTTGTTGAAATAACACGAACAAAGCGAATTTAAGCCTTTTAAGGGATATGGTTACATTCTAGTCCGATCGAAAAAGGAGACTCAGAACCTGATGGCTAAAATAATTTGTCACTTTTGATGGATATCCCTTTTTTTCAGTATCTTGCAATGTACATATATTAGGTATATGTACCTACATGAAGTTTTGTGTGTATTTTTACTAACAAAATAGCACGATCACATTCCGAAATTGGGTTTGAACGTAAGTGAATTTTGTCTCAAAGAAGTCAACAATGTATGTTAACATGGTGCATATGGGCTGGGCTTGAGGGTGAGGCTTTGAATTTGACACATTATATTCAAGTTGAGGAAACATGATCGATCATTAATCACATTCTGATCAATCTTATAGTTTGTTTCTTTATCTTCTTCTAGTTTTTTTTTTTTACTGTTTTTTAGTTTCCGTCTTGTCACCTGTCCGAAATGTCGTATGCAACCGGTCATTGATATTAATCATGTGTGTCAAACGACAAGGTGGATCATGAACATGATTTTGACATTATTTTTCGTTGATGATGTCGTTTTTGGTTCAGGTTTTTTTAATTTCATTATGTTTTATGATTAGGGCATGTCAAAAAAAAAAGTCTTTGACCTAACAGCGTGTTGAGTCATAAAGATGTGAATGTAGATCTTATTTATATGCTTCGTGACTTTATTACAACACATTGTTTTATAATTACAACAACGACGAGGCGGAATTGAATAATGGATGACACGCTCCATAGAAGAGATTCACTCTTTGGTCATTAAAAACAAAAAGTTGTAAAAACTCAAGAAAAAAAATAAACCATAACATTATGACTTGTGCGTAAGATCTGGTTCGGGTGAGTGATGAATATGTTTGGAATGATAAACTTTTATAACTGTTTTTTTTTTTTTTTTTTTTTTTTTTTTTAATAGGTGTGTTTAGAGCCTATCTGTTTTATACACAAATTAATTGAATTAAATTATTTTTTTCCTTATTTAGATTATTGTCGTAGTTTTTTTTTTTTTTTTTTTTTTTTTTTTTTTTTTTTTTTTTTTTAAATATTTGTCTTCTGTTTTGGAATTTTTACGAAGTTTTACCTTTTTTTTGTCAAATTTTGCTGGGCTAGTGACTAATACCTAGTATGCAGAGGGTCATAAATTGTAGCTTCAGCTTTCCTTTCAAAAATCAGCTAAAACATTTCTGAATTTCGACATTGCTAAATTTTGTAAAATGTGTCGAAGAAAACAGCTGCTATCTTAGGAGAAATTATCTTCAACCATTTCAGTTCCAGAGAATTTGTTTCAGTTTAAGAAAATTTTATCAAAAGAAATACAAATTCTTTTTTTTTTTTTTTGAAATGAATCAAAATTTATCTTAATTTTCCTCCATTTTGTTTTATGTTTTCACAAAGCAAAGTTCACTTGAAATTCGAGAATTAGAGAATCTGTCAAAATTATTTCGTTCGTTAAATTTATACAGATTAATGATGTACTGTAAGAAAAAAAAAATTTATATTTAGGTAGAGGTGCGTACGCCGTACATATCGACCAAAATGGTTGGTTAAATTTTGGTTTTGCCAAATTTAGTATGGAAGCTAAAATTGAGCGTGATCTGCCTATCTACTAGGCTTTATCAATGAAGCTAAAAAATGAGTTTCTCACCTTAAACAAATCTTTAGTTTGCTGTAGTTTTTTTTTTATTAATTTGTATCCGTCAAAAATTACTAAATTTATATACCTCTCTTTCATAAGTTTTGGAAATAGAAACCCTTGTCGTATGATTTTTGTTTTGTTTTGGAGCCTGCACATTAAAAGTCATTTCCCGAAGAATTGCCTTTAATTTGTATACTTGAAAACACCCTGTGTTTTAAAGCATTATTTTAAGTGCCGCTCCATGTTATTAAAATATCTTATATAAAGTTTGAATCGAGAACGTAAATTAAATGTTGTTCCATAATCAAAAATTCAGAAAGTTATTAAAAATTTCAACATTTCCAAATCAATTTGAACAACTTTAAAGAAAAATTGCCATAAAAAGTTACTCAATCGCTTACAAAATCGCTCAACACCCACCCAAGATTAGTCATGTTCACAAAATCATGTTCTTTGCCCCCAATTGCAAGCTTCCAATGAACATATAGTTAAATTAAAATCGTGTCATTTCGTTCATTATCTACCCCCTGATAATGCCTCATGCCAGCTAGAATCGAGTGTAAAATTACATGATTCCCCGTGTATACCTAACCCGTTGCAACACCAAAATGCATTAATCAACCAACAATTAGACGACAATTCCGCCACCGCCGCCGCCACCATCAGCTCCCACATTATTACAACCGCTGTTGCCTCTAATTTGATTGATATCTCACCGAATGACGACGACAATGGTGGTAAATAAAACAAATACAATTACCCCCCTGGCCTTGTCTATATATACAGATACTCACCTATCACTGACTGACAAGAGAGTCAACAACAAACAATTGCCACCATCATTGGGGCAAAAGTAAGCAATTACAAGACCGACGACCGCTTAGAAGAAATAAAAAAAAAAAAAAAATAAAAGATACAATTTGAACGCGTCGTCGTCGTCGTCGGCTGCCCTAGATGTCTCGCTTCGTATAGTCTCTTCGTACTCGTGTGTATGAAGTCTCATTGCTTCAACTATCCCCCCTTAAATTAACAGAGAAGATACAAATTCATTGAAGAAAATTCCGCGTTGCGTTCAGCGCGCATTTAATTGGCAAGATGCCGCTGCAACCCCGGGGGGCAGCCAGCATAAAACGCAACCATAGCTAATTGCAACCTGACTAACTCTTCCCCAGACTCCTTGTCCCGCTTTTTTGGTTTTTGTTTTTATTTTCTTTGTTTGTGATAATCGAACATAAGCGACAACAAGACATTTACTACCTTAACACAAACACACACATACATGCTCTCGGGAAGACCGAAGACGTTGCAGGGAGTATCTTTTGTGACATGTAATTATGTAATTCAACTTGTTGCAAAGCTAGTCAGTTCAGATAAACTCGAAGAATCGACAGATAAGACTTTCAAGCCCACCAACTTGTGCACGGAAGGCAAAAAGATACACAAATAGATTTGTGATATCTCTAAGCATAAAACAGTAGGTATATCTTTTTTTTTTATTATTGTATTTTATTTTTGCTGAACTCATTTCTTATTTTGGGTTGCTGCGATGTCGCCTTGAATTAACCACGGAACACCAACAGCGGTATCTATAATATAGGATATTTTCGAGGTATAGAGAAGAAGCAATATCTATCTGTATAAAGAAGGACAAATCTCGGCACAGAAGCTTTGCGTGAATCTAATCCATTTAGTTGAATCTATATGTGTGTTCGTGTACAGAAGAGATATTTATCGAAAACGCGCTTAATACTCTTCTAGGAGTCACAAGAGCCTACAAAAAATGGAAGAACAAAAATTTAAAGTAGAAGTACCTATCTAAGTATATCTTATCCTATCGCGCAAGCTAGAACATCATGGGTTCCTATCTTAATGTTGTCGTCTCTGAAATAAAACCAAAAACAAAACAAAATCTTTAAAAATAAAAACTTTAAGATACAAAAATTAATGAAAAGTAATTACATCTTTGGGCTTTTCTATCTATGCGAGGAGGTGCGGGGCTGTTGTTGAAGAAATCAGAGACGATTTGGTTACGAAATACCGATTTCTTCTATACCTATGTCTTCGTTCTATAACCATCATGCTGCTGCTGCTACTGACTTTTGTTTGTTTTACACCATGTAATGCTCATTACAATCTTCCCGGCAGGCATTTACGCCAAAAGATCATTAATATCTTGGAAAAGCAATTATATATTGGTTACGTGGTAGTTCGTTCGACGCTCTTGTTTTACATCTGTTTGAATTTGAAGGGCAAAAGGTCTGTAGATGTTTTTATCTTTGTTGTGTTTTTTTTTTTTTGTTTTGTTTATTTTTGTATGGGATTTCTTTGAGACTTGGTTGTTGCTGCATCTTGGGATAACCTTGATATTTAAAGTTTAACTTTAATTCCATTTACAATTTTTTGGAATCAATTCAATTCAATGTGTGAAGTGATAATACTTCACTTGACAAAGCTTTCAAAGTTTGCTGATGGCGCTTTGGTGACATAAAATAGCGCTTCCCCCCCCCCAAGAAATAAGGCCAGTGGAAATAATATGACACGAGTCATGTGGCTGGTACGACTAATGTCTGAGAGATGATGGTGTTGGCTTGTTTTTGACGTATTATTGCGTCCCACGATCAAAGAGTGATCATTCTATGTCTCTGCGTATGATTCCTTTGAAACTGTGGTATCTGTGTCAAAAGTTCATTAACAGCTTAATTTTTTGAAGAGAAATGGAGTCGGATCTTGGGTATGACCTTGTTCCATTCCAGCATATCAAATAGTAATCTGAAGAGGTTTTGTCGAAAAAAAAGCAAGAATATGTTGAATCAGATCCTAGATATGACTGACCTTGCCTTAAGTCCAGTCCCACCATATAAAACACCAATCCAGTAACCATCCTGAAACGACTTTAATCAATGAAAATTAGAAAACAAAAATTCAAGCTCGAAATATGGAACCCCAAGCGGAACTCGCATCTCTGTATAGACCAGCGAGTAATTGCTATTCAATCGAACACACCATCAACAGCTGCTATCGGAAGTATCGGAGAGTAAAATTCTATTTTTCACTTCTTCGATATTTTTTTGTTTTGTTTTTTCTGTTTTTATCTCAATTTAACAAGCTGTGCTATTAAATTAATTCGCGAGTCGAGTACCTACCACATAAACACACGCACACAAGCTAAAAAGAACATTGCCCTGAAGGATATAGTCAAATATAGGACCATGGTATGGGGGAGTAATTTATATGGGGAACAATGTTATTCCAATTTCCACCCGCTGCTGTTATTCTATACTGAACGGACAAATCTCAGCAATTGGGCTGACTATGATGGAATGATGAGCAGGAAACAGAAAAAATAACCCCCCCCCCCAGGTCTGATGAGAGAGCACCATTTGCTTTTCTTCTCCAACAGAGTAGGTGATGATCCCCTTCACTTTGCATTCCATCATCATGGAAGAATTGCCATGATGGTGTTCGCGGGTGTTCTAGTACAATGCAATTAGTATGGAACAGCAACAGCAGCGCCCTCTGCCTCTGTTATCCAATCAATAAAATCCTTCGTGCTGCTCGTAGAAAGCTATTTGCATATTTTAATTATAAAATTGTTAAATCAACGCAACAACAAGAAAACAATAGCTTGGGGTCCCGTTTCCGAAGGGAGGTTATATTATAGTTGCGAAAGGATGTGTTTTGTTTTTGTTTTATTCTCAAGAAATAACACTCTCTAAGGGTTAGGTTTTGGGTGCGGGGTGTATATAAAGGGGATAGAATGTGGATATTGCGGAAAGTGGGTGGCAAGTGGAAAATTGAAAAATTCCAAACTACATATGTAGGATGTTGTTGCTTGTATTGTTGTTTTTTTGTATGTTATGTTGTATGCTTTTTAAAGCTGTTTCAGTTTTCGTCGTTAGTTTTTTTTTACTCAAAACAGGATGTTTACTATCATTTTGAAGAGCAAAGAGCAAGAATTTATAGGAATATCCTTGAGGGTGTACTAAAGGACGACGATTAATTTGTGTGTTATACCAACAACAACAATTGAGATTTTCTATAATTTTTTTTGTTCGTGTTGTTGTTTGGAAAATGCTTCAGGGCCAGAAATGCATGTTTGAAAGTTTTTGAAGAACTCAGAGTTTATTTTCTTATTTCACAAGAAAGTTTTCAGATAAATATTGAAGGAGCTATATATATATAGGAGTATATGTATAGGTAGGTGTATTGGTTGTGTGTGGGAAGAGATAGGTGCTAAATGACTTGGAACGAGTTTTTTTTTTTTTTGATGGGAGTGAAACTTAATTTGAAAGTGAACTTCTTATGAGTATTAGATGCGAAGAAGGACATGCGGGCATAGAGTTTGTGTTATACTACCATTAATTTATATTTAAGTTTTTTAGTTTTATGATGGTATTTAGGTTATAAGGGGAGATTGTTGGGTAAAGATCCTTGACACACACAGAGTGACTTGTATATGGCTTAAAAAAGTTTCTCAATAATATTATCGTCAACAAAGTATAGAGTTAGGTATATATATTTTTGATAAGGTCATTGAAAAATGTTAAACGAACCAAATCAGAAGACGGCTATTTTCGCTTCTTTGATTTTTTACTTTTTGTTATCACAAAATTATATTCTTGATCTTTAAAAATAAAAAAAAATAGTTTTACCATTCTTGAAGGAGGCTTAGTTTTCTTCGTCTTGAGTACTTTTTTGACATGAGTTGAATTTGACATGACGCTTCCATTATTGCGGGATTAAAAAAAAAAAATAGTTTTTCAAATTTTTCTTCGGATATCATAATTTAACTTAGAGCGCCCGCATGGGGCCAGTAAGTTATTTGTAAGTTATGATAATAGGCTAGTTTTTATGAATTTTTGCCTAGCTTTAAGCAAGTTAAAAGCTGAATAAAAAATAAAAAAATGTATAATGAGTTTTTGCGTGATAAACTTAAAAAAAGAAATTGTTTGTTTAAAAAGTTTTTGTCTTCTTCATACACATTGTGTAAGAAACTTCATTTCCTACTTGTTTTCAAGATTATGCTCCTGTGCCTATAAGATCAATACCTAAGTTCCCTTCAAATCTAAACGAGATATCAAATAAAATCACGTGCTCCTTGAGAATTATCCCAAGCCTCCCCATACACCAATCATGTTTACAAATTTAAAACTTCTATCTATGTATATTCAAGTCGTTACGTATATACTCGTTGTCCGAGTAGCAATAATCCCAACAATAGGCAACAATTCAATTCTCCAAACACCAATTGGTATTGTTGGTCAAGTTCACGATTTTTTTTCTTTAACTTGTTCCCATGTTGCCGCCATCACCTATAACCAAAGCTGCCTCCACACAACTAGCCAGCCAGCCTTCCAAACCCTACTCTGTTCCACCATCACATCATCCATAGCAAATTCACTTGTGGAACTCTAGATATAAATAGAAGAATATAAGGAGTGACGAGATGGCCATTTGCTATGGCTTCAGCAACATAAGTGAAAACACATTCAATTACTCCTTTGAGTAATGACCCTGAATGCTTTCAGATGAGCTAAGTTAAGTTGAGGCGAGTGAGCTTGGTTTGCTATATGTATCTTAAATTGAGCGCGCGTATATAGGTAGACTCGCTTATAGACATGAAATGACGCAGCATAAAATTTATATCGTTTCTAATGGCTATTGTTATGTGCTTGTGCGTGGCTATCGAAGATACAAAGATACACCCCACAGATAGGTATAGATAGATGGGTTCAAGATATTTAAGTCCAATTCAATGTAAATCACCTTTTTAAGCGATTTCGATATATGGTGGCCGAGCATTTCAGCTATACCTATGAGTAGGTATGTATAGCATGTGTCAAATTGATTCATCTCGATTCTGGTTATGGATACTTTTCATTAACCGACATCAACGCTAAAGAATTACACTGAACAAGTCATGTCTAAGATACTTTTTTTTTTATTTTTATTTTTTTTTTTTATTAAAAATTCTTGAAGGTCTTTTAAATCTAATAAGATCAAAAGGGAGCCTTGACTACTTTGAATATATGTATGTACCTATGTGTTAAGTTATGCCTTACCCACGTCTTACAATTTTAATGGAAGAATGATCGATCAAGATAAATGATGAAGAACACCTAATCAAAGTATCAGACGATATAGGATTGTAATAGATCTACACTCCGTGTTACTTGATTAAGGTTGCGATTGTTTTGTATTTCCAAGGAAATTAAAAAGAGTAGCTATTTTAGAATTAATATTTAATACAAATTAAATAAAATGTCATTGGCAACTAACTGCCAGTTTCGTGCTTTTATTTCTTTTGTCAAATCAATTTTTGCATAATTCTGGAAACCTGTCAAAATCAGCTGTCATTTGTTGGTAGAAATTTTTGTTTTTATCGTTTAATTATAGTTTTTTTTTTTTAATATTATGGCGATTTGAATCAACCAAAAAATGTCAAAAAAAAAAATATTTTTTTTTTAATTATAGGTATTATTTTTAAATAATTGTTTTAATTTTTTTTAATTATAGGTATTATTTTTAAATTATTGTTGACATTTTTCATGAAGCCTTTCTGATTTTATTTAAAATTGTTCTTATTGAACAGATACTTAAGCAATTTTCCTCAATTCTATGGCCTCTTTTTTAAATTCCATTCTTGTTTGTAGACAAGAAATTCTAAAACGATCTTAATCCATTGATACGGAGTGTTTACCCAAAGAAGTCAAGTGAAGGTGATCGATAGGTTGTTACTTTGTTCTTGAATTTTTATTTCATTCATTCATTTATTTTTTTTTTATTAGAAGAAAACAATACGAAATTCTAATCCATCGATATCAAAAAAATCAAAAGGAAACTCTTTTTCTTTTTATTTTTAAGTGGAATTCTATTATTATTTTTATTTTCAATAAAAAAGAAAGAAAAGAGATATGATTACAATCGGATAGTGCGTGGGTGAGATAGCATTGATGACATACAATGACATCATAGAAACTTCAATGATGTGTATTTATTGAGATATTGTTGGAAGCTATTAAAGGAGTTTTTGAGTTTTATTGTTTTTTTTTCTTCTATATGATGGAATAAAAAACCGATATTTCCTTAACATTGTTTTTTTTTATATACTCTGAAGCAATTAAAAAAAGCATTAAAATGAAGTAAAATCCTAATGAGTTCATTAGAAAGTATCAATTTTCAGAGTTAAAAGAAAAATGTGTTTTTTATATGATAGAGAAAATTCAATGATAAAATCTCCCTTTTTGATTTTGATCTTCAGCATTGAAAACGGTTTTATTTTTCCGACTTCCAATTAAATTTAATCAAAAAAGAATTTTAAACATTTATCTTCGCAATCGCAACTTAGTTTCGCAAAAGCTTTCATTGATATACAAATTCCTGAACGATTTATTCAAGATTTTCAAATTATTGAGATATTATAAGTTTTTTTTAAATCATACTGGTTGAATTTAAGAAAATGAAAGATCTTGTATTTATTTTCAGTGAAATATTTTTTTTTTTTTTTGATAAAAATAAGTAAAAATGTTGCTGCCCTTCTCTTTAAATTATTCTCCGCGATGAAGCCATTTCCGCGATGAAGCCATTTTCGAATTTATTCATTCGTTTCACTTTGAAAGACAAATATTCTATATTTTACAAATTCTGTTCACAGTAAAAAAATTAAATTTTAAAACCTTCAAAATTCTAGATTTTCGTCTTTTCGATAAAAAAAAACTATTTTTTTTTCTAATTCATCGTTTTTAATGAAAATAATTAAATAAATTGGGTGACGCTCGTCGAAAGGCAGAATTTAGAGAGACAAAATATATCAGTTTATTATTAGGTATAGGATAACTTCCAGTAATTTTTGTCAAAGTTATATTTTGATGGTAGATCCCATAAAGCCATATTTTTTTTTTATACTTTCTCGAAAATGTTTTTTTTTACAAAGGCTTCTTGAAAATTATAAAAGTATTGAATAATATTTATTTTTAATATCTCCAAATATGTATTTATTTTAAATATTTCGCATCATTTATTTTAAATTTTCTAATATTTTTTTACTAAAGGTTTTTTATTAATTAGATAATTTAAAAAAACATTTTGGAAGCAAAATATGAAGTTACCTTCCATACAACTGTCAAAAATCTTAAGGGTTACTTGATTTAAATTTAAATTTTTATACATAAGTTTCTTAAACGTTCCAATTATATTGCAAGTACAAATTTAAGAAATTATATTATAAACATATTTTTTCTAAATGTATACATCAATTGTACACTATGGCGTATGCGTAATTTATTTATTATATACAATATTTTCCAAATTTAAAAGTCATTGTAACTTTTCATTTTACTTTTTTATTGGGTTTATGGGATTACATACAATTTAAATTTAAAACATTAAAAAAAATAAGTTCCATTTTGAATTCAAAATATTATCCGATTAGTTATAACCATTTGGAAACTCAGCGTTCCCTGGTACGGGTTTACCTAACTAATTAGACTTGGAATGTAAAATATTATTTCAATTCAAAATGCTATATACCGTATGAGCCATTGCCGAGAAACCAAGAAATAAGAGAAGTGGCACGTCGGTGGGCGGATTTTACTAAAACTAATTTCACAATTTTTTTCTATTTCATCAAAACAAATCAGAAAAAACTTCATCCGAGCCGTAAGAGCTGCTTCCAAAAAAATAAGAAAGAATTAAACTGAGTACGGCAGTGTATATATTTTACTAAAACCACTTTCTAAATTTTGTTCTCGTTCATCAAAACAGGCACCGAAAATGTCATCTAAACTGTTTGATTCGTTTCCAAAATACTTAGAAACAATAATAAAAAGCGTGGTAGTTGGCGGATTTAGTTAAAATATTTTCAAAATATTTTTCTCGTTTATCCAAAAAAAAAAATGAAGATTTCATTCAAATCATCAGAAACACCAATAAACTATAAAAAAAGCATGGCAGTGGGTGGATTTTACTCAAAACGTTTTCACAATTTTAGAAGAGAATTAATTGCTAGTTTAAAATAATAAGATTAAAGTTAATTAAAAAAAATCCAACGATTTTTTAATAATTTTTTTTAAGGATAAAGGTTAAAGACGATGTTTCCAACAACTTTTATTATTTAAACTTTCTTTGAAGTCAGTAATATTTAAAAAGATGTTACCTTTCAAATTAAATTTAAAATGATTGAAATGTTTTTTTTTTCGATTTTATGACAAAATTAAATTATCAATTGGAAGAGAAAAATAGTTATGATAAAAAAATTTACTCCACCTTTAAAATTAATAACATTCTAGATGTCGGCCACTCCTTGTGAAAAAAGAAAAGAGAAATACATATTGGAGCTCCTACCTTCCCCTTTTTCCGACGATTTACTAGAACTAGAAGCAATAACTATATAATAAATTTTTAATTAGGTCCTGTCATGTCCATTAAAAAAGTTTACCTTTCTCATTTCCTGTTGAATTTAAGAGACCATTTTTCAAGTTAAACACATACAACATCCTGACATCTACGATTAAACAAAATTAATTCCTCTTCTTTTCATTACGTACACGGACAAAGCTTTTAGCTGGCAATTAAAAAAAAAAGAAGTGAATTAGCAAACAATATTGCAGAACTATCCATTTTCTATCCGTTTGGAGGAATCCATAAAATTCAAAGTTCTTATAGTTGTATATGTGTTTGAGTGTATATTTGACCGAAGCATTAAATCCTCGTGTATTATATAATTGTTTTGAGGCAAATTAGTCAATTAAGCGAAAGTACAGTTTAACTAGAGTGCAGTTAATTAAATTATGTTTCCAACTGAATTCATAGTTTTGTTTTGTTGTGTTCGCGAGAACGTCTTATGGTAGCACTATACCTACATACATAATATTCTCTTCTCTGCATTTGTGTTAATTTTAAGCTAGCGAAGGTGTATTTCTGCCAGCACCAGCACAAGCACCAGCTGCGAAACATTGCACGTTGCTCCTTAGTTGCAGGCAGCATTAGGTATGTATTTATATTTGGCTTGGGAGAGTGAATAGGTTAGTGGCAGATTGTGGTTTTGGCAAAATTGTGTTGATCTTGCTGAAGCTTAGCTCTTAATTGGTTTCTTGTAATTTACAAAATTAATGTTTGCAGGTATTTTGAGATGCAATTATGTATTTTGAATGGCAATAAAAACTACTGGTTATTGCTGCGGAGGGGGGGTGGAGAGGCGGAAGGGGGTTGAATGGGTAAAAAGATTGAGCTTCAGGCAGTCTTTGTTAAGATTTATGATGATATCTGTTTAATTAAATATTTATGGTAAAAAGCTAGCATAGATTTGGCTATAACCTTTAGATTTGATATTGTTGATATGCCATTTATAAAAAAGGACCTATAAAAGTGCCTATATATGTAACCTATTAACAAGTTCTGATAGAAAATTTTCATTTTCATGAATTTCTTCATACACTGGTCCGAAACATAATTTTAATTAACATTTCATTAATTCAATGACTTTTTGTCATTAAAATTTACGAAATCCAGAACTTTTCTGGCTCATTTACTCTTAAATGAAAGCGTTCATTAAAGTGGTAAATTTTTTGTTGAATTAATGAAATTCTTTTATTGACCAATGTTTTTTTTTTTTTTATAAATTCATTGATTATTTTTTGTTTCGTGGAGTTAATGAACTTATTTAATTTATTAACGTAAAAGCATTCGTAAGTTAATTATTTTTTCGTTGAGTTAACGATTTTATTCTTTAAATTGTGTGATCTGAAATTATATGTTTTATGTATAAAAATGAATTGTATTCTGTATGAATCTTATAAACTCAAGAAATACTGAATGAATTTCGCTAAAATTTAAAAAAATTGTTCCTATTAGCAGCACTTTTATCATATTTTAATTTTCTCCCTATTAATCATCCTTAAAACTTTAAAATTTTGTAATTAAACTCTCTTCAGCCTATAGTCTGCCATGTTTTATTTTTTTTCCTGCACTACCACGCCCATTTTTCTTATATCTGAGATAAATTTTTAAATTTTTGTTTCTACACATAAAATTTATGTATTTAAATCTTGAATTTAAAAAAGTTGGTATTTGAACTGACTTCCGCCGCCGCCGCTGGTCGCTTGTTAAAGTTTAAATTTTTTGACTTTTAATAACGATTAAATGCAACCCTTAAAAAAACAAATCTAAAAAGCTTAGAACAAGGAACAAATTCTATCGTATTTTGATTAAGATTCTTCATCTACTGAATAATTGGTAACTTTTCAATGCTTTTGTTTTTTCCTAAAATTCCTTTGTTACATTTCTATATATCCTTTATTGTTCCTTCAATTTCAAGCTACTTAAAGTGCCAATTCTCCATAAACAATCATTACAAATGGACACCTCACCATTTTCGGACACTTCCTCATGGACTGTGGATTGTGAACTGTGCAATGTGCACTGTTATGGTTCTCTTTCTCTCTATGATGCTTGTCGTCACCAAATCAGCCAGCAGCACAGCATGGTGCACTTATATAGCGTTCTCATACTTTCTCCAATTTGCAATTTAAAACAATACCGAACCCCGTATCCCCCAGTGGTGTAAGACTGTAGACTCTATAGATATGTTGGTCTGTGACCGCTCGTCGAAAACCTAAACGTTAAAGGTGCGATGAATGGGCCAAAGGCATTTTCTTCTTGAAATAAATTGCCAACTAGTGACTAATGGTCTTTGTTGGTTGGAGATATGTCCTGTTGATCAAGTGCGCTCGCGCGCGCGCGGTAGCGCGAAAAATAGTTCCGCATAACATTGCTAGGCAATTTGCCCATTTTACGAGTATATGTACCAACCTATACCTATTTTTATATATTATATATGTAATGTAGGTACATCGAGTTATGGCGTTTTTCAAATCCTAAAATGGCAATCTAAAATGCGCACGCGCACCTCGCTCAGATGAACTGATTGAACACGAAACTGAATACCAAAATTCGAGTATCATGGGATTTTATTTTTTCGGTACCACGACGACGACTGCAACGATGGGGTATGCTGGTGTCTCCATGTCTATCTCTCTAGAGCTAGCTAGAAAAGTGGCTGTAGGGCCATCGGTCTTCAGGTGTCTTCCCGTTGTCCTTTGTAACATGCTAACACGTCCCAAAAACAGACTTTGAATAATGTCACGCCAAAATCTGACAGCAAACAAATACCAACAACAACTTCATGATGTAGCCTTCGTCCGAAATATATACATATATATGTATCTATGACTCTATAGAAGAAGGTTCCATGTCGTGAGGACATGCAAATCCATGCATGCGAAGACTTAAAGCAGCCTGGATGTGAGATAAATTTGTATCTCAAGCCATGGGCATGGACATAACAAAAAGTGTGAAGCATGTGGACAGAATAATGATGAACTGTCCAAACTTGCCACCCACTAGGAGATGGATAGTGGTGGTGGTGGTAAAGGTGGCAGTTTGAAAAAAGTCTTAGAAAAATCACAAGAAACTAAAAAGAATCCCAAGAGAACAAGACACGAGCATGACATTGACCCATTGTCATTACATTTTACCCACCATCGACATCTCCGGGATGAGGTATCATCGATTCGAATACATACATACATATACTACACCATCATCAATAAAACTATGTTGTCGCCTATTAAATCGGTTTTTTATCTAAACATTCACACCTACCGCCTGCATCATCACGGAGTCTGGAAGCTAACGCTGACGCTGAAGTCGAGGCTGCGAGAATTTTGGTCGGTCGTGCAACGGCCTCCAGCAGTTCTCACACCCTTGCCCAAGCCATTAAGCTTCCATCACCCGAAAGTGCTACATTGCATCATCCAGCGCGCCATCAACTCGCTTGGTGTGTTTCATTAGGAAGAATCTATCTATCTATCGATTCTATGTGTAGCTTATATAGAATTCGCTCCTGGCTGGGGCATAGAGTGTCTATATCTCCAATCACGATTCCATGGCACTGTGTTTTCAAGTTGGTTATTTTTTTTTTGTTGCTTTTTCTTTGTCAGTTGGTTGGACCTAGCCTGATGGGAGATGCATTAGACCACCAGATCTTTTTAAGTTTTTTTGTTTCAATTTTTTTTTTCATCCACCAGTCGAATATTCAGGAGTAGATTGGCGGATGGAAGCAGAACGTATACAAAAAAAAAAAAAAATATTCCCAATAAACAACTCAACATCTATACAGCATGGTAATGCCTCTGATGACGATGGGTAATGGCAGAGATACAACGGCGAATTGTAGCAGATAGTTTTATGCAAATGCACTGCTAGAAAGGTTTTGGTGATTCTGCCTCAAGGTATATTCCAAAGTTCAAACTTACTTTGGCATCGCTCTCTTTGTGCTCAATAGGGGTCGTTTTTACTTCGCATACAAATTGTAAAGAGGCAAAGTTATAGATTTGTAAAAAGCAAATTCCAGAACTCAATAAAAGAAATTGAAAAAAAAAAAAAATGCCCTACTATGTCCTATTTATGCAGACAGTTTATTAATGCAGGTACGAAGTTAATTATTTTCTCCGGATGAAACCTTGGTGATTTGAACAATTCTTCTTGTCCACAAATATATCAAAAAAAAAAAATTTAACATAGTATGCTTTTTGTAAGTCTCCCCATTTTACCATTTTTTACCATTTTTAAAGTCGAATTCTGTATTTTTTGTTTTACCCCAGTTTGCCCTAAAAATAGGTAAATCTTGAGCAAATGATCCCAAAATTTATGTCCGTCCTCAATATTTTGACGGCAAAACTGAAAAAAATAAATTTCTCAGAAATCCAGTTCATGTATGTTACTGAAATTGCTGAGATCTCGGAGTATAGCGCGCGTTTCTATTTACGACAACAGATGGCGCTGTTTCTTTTAAAAGAACATTAAGCTAAAAAAATATTTTTTTAATAGAAACAGAGTTACGAACGTGAAATATGCCACGCAGATCGATTATCTCCTTTTTATTTAAAAAAAAACGCCCATTTTCACGCCCACATATGATTGAATTTTGTATTTATATCTTCATTAAGGTTGAAGGAACACGAACAAAATTTCCGTGTAATTTTAAACAAACTTTAGACAAAAATCTACATGCGCCGCCGCGCCACCGTCCACCTCGCTGCTTCTGCTGCTTCGATTCGCAAAAAACCATTCACTCAGTGTAACGCGAAATTGCTATGGCCCTCTATACCCACATTCCTATCTATATACCGTGTGGCTTATTGTCTAGGAACAACAACAACAATAACATCGACAAAAAGAAAAAAAGAAAACTCAACTCAACGGATGTAACTAAACTACTGATAGCACAGAACAGCGCTCGATTGACTTCAAAGATTTACATATAACGCGCCTTCATCTAACTTCACCAACCCCCTAACCCAGAAACCTGTCCTGCTTTACAACTCAAGCCATTACCTAGCCTTTTGTTATTTTCATTTGGCAAAAATTTTGTGTGCTTAAGAATCATACTTCTACCATATAAACATAGATAGATTCTGAGGTATCCAGCATGAGATACAAATAAAAAAAAAAATCAAACACCAACCAAACACCGCACATCGATTCTTAACAGCGATATCTTGTATATATAGGTACGCGACCCATGTCGTGCCTTTGTAACAAGATACAGCAACCGTGCTGCAGTAAAAATAAAAACAAAAAAAAAAAAAAAAATAAAGCTAAACAAAAACATTACAACTTACAATTTTTATTTTCCTCTCCCCGAGAAGGAGTTGCATCATCTCCACCCCATTTCTATGCCATTCCATGCTGAAGGACAAAGAACTCTTCGCGAAAAAAGGGTTTCTCAATAGAAAAAAAGCCCCCAGCCTGCGCGATATCTCCAAAGATTAAGATGAAAATTTGAAAATTCCCCAGCTTCCTCGCCATGTAGGTGGCGCGTCGCATCCCGTCGCGACGACGTGGAGCTTAAGTGGAATGATGCTGCAGATACTTTGTTTTTGTCCAAGGCAAGCAGCAGCACCAGAATCCAGAAAAAACATGTCCCTCTAATGCACTTAATGTGCGCGCTTCGCATCTTTTCCTCCTTTTGCATAAAAGGTAGCTATCGCAGCTACGTTACGATGGTCCATGGAACCAGGTCTGATGGGTAGGGGTACCTTCGATACAAAAAAACACGAAAACTAGGAAGTAAATGGTTGCCTACACCTCACAGCACCTGGGCTGCAGCTGGAAATAAATTGAATCAACTGCATCATGGTTGGGACGCGTCGCGTCGGTCTTCATCATTATCGTCACTATACCACCACTATGTGTAGTGTACCTATACCATCCACTACTGCACCGTTAGAATTGAATATGTATATCTCAGGCTCGCATCAGCCCGAAGCTTCAATGTCAGTTGGGCTAATGTGATGCCATGTTCCACAAGCTCCTTAGCAACAACAAACCATATATATGGATATCGAAGACAAAAGGTGTGTGAAGCTCGAAAACCTGTGCGAGCTCCCAGTGGGAGATTATATACCGGTGTTTGTATCTATGAGATACAATTGGTAAACTAGAAGCGCAAAATATTGACACATGACTGACTGTGCCGTGGAGAACCCCCCAGCGGCGATGGTCGGTGATGGTTCGAAAGCGGGAAGCGACAAATGCAATTCTTCCTCAAGCTGAGAACGCAATGGCACCGGGGGTTCCCAAGTGTAGATCAATAGACACAAACGAATCGGGCTGTCTGTCCCCGTCTGCGTCCATTTGCTGCTGTGATGGTTTTGATTCTGAGAGACTCCGTCAAGTTTTGTTTTCGGTTGGGCCAACCAAATGCATATCAAATGGCATGGCGGGAGCTTGAAGCCTTCTATATAGCACACATGCATTTCCATTCGAAAGTGGGTACCTGATGGAATGCACCACCACCAACACCATCATCATCATCATCGGGAGCAGCAGGAGGAACCATTGACGAACCATACCATACCAACATGACTTCGTAGAAGGAAATTGAATGCACCTTGCCTGCTTGTATAGGTATAGTTTGCTGCTTCTGATGCTGTTTGTTATTAGGTGTATTTTCGAAAGCACTTAACTTTTTGACTGAAGGCTTTGGCTACGTCTCTTTTTTTATATTTTTTCTTCTCAGCGAACTCGTATCATTTACTTGGACTTTTGGGCGGATTGATGCATTAAAAAAGTGAACAAGACAGATAAAAAAAAAAGAAAAGCAGGAACAGGA
This sequence comes from Epistrophe eligans, assembly GCA_951394125.1. Taxonomy (NCBI): domain Eukaryota; kingdom Metazoa; phylum Arthropoda; class Insecta; order Diptera; family Syrphidae; genus Epistrophe; species Epistrophe eligans. The sequence goes on from OX596031.1 coordinate 4,071,485, forward strand.
TTTGGAAATTCCTTTCCATTCCATCGCTTCGTTGCTCTCCTTAGAGGATCAGATGAGATCAGATCGGTGTTACTGAAAATTGATTTCAATTTGCATGCATCATCCCATTAGGGCCTTTTCTTGTTTTGCATCTGAGAATTGGAGCCCTTTTTTGGGTTTGTATATAACTTCAATTTTAAGTGGATTGCTATTTCTTTAGGTATACACTTGTATATGAAGATGGAGAGTTGTTTTCTTTTTATGTGAATTAACATGCGATTGTATCTCTGATGAACCAACAAAATATACAAAGATCTGGTTCATTATTTTTTGATAAGATTTTGAGGTTAATTTAATGATATCGGTTTTGATGTTCATGAAATTTGCTGATGATGGGATTCAATTAGCTTTAAAGTTCCAAACCTTATGTAAATGTTATATGCAATTCTTTTGAATTAAAATGGAATTCGTAAAAACTTAAGAACCTTTAAAATTTGAAATTATTTATTTTAATAAAAGTATTTAAAAATCCTTTGGCAGTCTGAATGGTATTCAATGTTACCGAAAGAATTTTCTGTTTTTTTTTTTCATGTAGAATAGTGTTAAAAAGATTTTATTGCAGCTATAATTGCATGAATAGGTCTTAGTTTCGCACCCATAGTTGAAAAATATTAAGTAGTGGAGCTTGTATAGTTTTTTTTTTCTAATCTCAATATGAAATTCTTAATTATGAGATTATGAGCTGTCACGATGTTTCTTGCGCTGGGCCTTTAAGAAAATTTACAAACGCATGTAAAATTTACAAACGCATGTAAAATTTACAAACGCATGTAAAATTTACAAACGCATGTAAAATTTACAAACGCATGTAAAATTTACAAATGCATGTAAAACTTACAAACGCATGTAAAATTTACAAACGCATGTAAAATTTAAAAACGAATGTAAAGTTTACAATCATATACTTATTCTCATTGCAGTCCATTGTATTTCGTGATTTTCATATCCTAATTGCTTAAAGAGCTTCATTGAGCAAAGTAAATAAATACTTAACAACAGCGACAATTGAAACAAAAACGAACCCGGGAATTTATTTCATTAAATTAAAACGAGTTTTCCCGATATCCCTTGGTGTCACTCTTTGTAACAAAAAAAAAATAATATACCTTCAATCTGTCTGAAGTCTTCCAATTAACTTGTCGAACTTTTCAACCATCTTATTTAAATATCACAAAATCAGAATATTTGACAGATTAAATCTGACCTTAATTCGCTGACAACATTAATACCTACAACAAAGTTCGACCTAGATATATATAGCTTTTCCTCGAATATCCTTTCCAGATCATATATATACCTACCATCAGCAGCGGTGATACACAAATTGACCTCCACGTAAAATCCTTCAACTATCCAATATAATTGTCATTTATTTATAGGAATATCCTCTCGAAGAAGATAAATGCCATTCCTGTGCCATTCTATCATGTTAGCGGATATTATTAAATTGCCTAACCAAGCAAAAATAATTTGTCTTCACTTACCTACATATATATAGAAATGTCGCACGAATATATGAAACGCCCATCAAAATCTCTTTTACTTATAACAACTTTTCCATCATTTATAAATCAAACCTTTATACCTACCTATAAACTCATACCGCGTATTTCCATTTAATATGAATTTTTCTGCTCGAATTAATTTTCCTCCGTCACATTTGATGCATATACAACCATATTGATACAAAAATCAAAGAAGAATAAATTGAACATCAGAAAAAAAAAAAAAAAAACAAAGAAGAAAAAACTCGAATTGACAAATTGACAAGGATGTGTTTGGTTATATTGACTTTAACCTCAGTTGACACCATATTGACATATTTCTCACGCCCACCAAGAAAACCACAATATTTATTCAAATATCTAGTCAATTACTTCATTTCATTTCCGTTCGAGGAAATAGAAAGACAGACAAAAAAAAAAACTGAATAAAAAACCACATGACAAGTTTGAGGGCTCACCACCACGTAACCTTTTCCTTAAAATCAACCACATGTTCTATTTTCACCTGAAATCAAATTAAATTAAATTCTTTCTCTCAACCACAACAGATGAAGAAAATAAATCTAATTTTGTATTTCACGTTTCCTTTAAACAATACCAACAAAAAATACCATACAGGAGCTAAAAAGGACTTGCATATTGAATCAACAGGATGTTGATGCTTAAAAAAATGGAAACATTAATGCAATCTGTCAAAGACGCGTATGGCAATTAAACAAAAAAAAAAAAAGAAAAGAGATACATTGCATCGGAAAATTGTTTTTTTTTTTTTTTTTTAAATCATTGACAAAACGAAAACCAGGTAAAAATCAATTTGATTGGAAAATTTCTCACAGGATATAAATACAACGAGATATCCTTTCTTATCGCAAAATAAAAAAGAAAAATGATTTCTTTAAAAAAGCAAAGGACAAAGAATTTCTTTCTTATTTTTTCGCAAAAAAAAAAAAATCTGTGAGATGCTGGAAATGTTTGCTTCTGGGAATGTTTGTTTGGAAAACATTGCATATAACCATGCAAAAAGGTCCTTTTGTCCAGACGATGAAGGATATATCGTTTGGTATTGTAGACGATTTGTAACTCAACAAATGGGATCAATTTTTCACTTTCATCCATCAAAAGATTCTCCTTTCCCCTCTCATGTGAACTGCCATATACCTCCCTTTCACTCAGCTGGCTGTCCATTTGATAGTCAAAAAAAAACAAGGACGCAAAAAGGATATGTTCAATCGGTCGTTTTACAATGGGATTACAATCGGGTGACCTAAGAAGAAGGTAACATGAGTGAAAAAAAAAACTAGGTAGGTATATACTTAGTAAGCCAGGATTTTTAAGTCCTCTCTTTTTTTTTTTTTTTTTTGCTCCTGCTCTCCGGTGTGACCTAACAAATTCCTGGTTTGTTTACAAACATTCTGTGGGCCAAAGGAAAATAATGTTAGCAATGTCCTTTGTGTATTTGGTTGACTGAATGACTATTGTGGGATGTTATGGGGGCACCCATATATTCTACATACCTACTACATTTATGGACTTCTTTTGAACCTTGAACAAACATGAAGAAGAAGAAAAATTCTGTTATCCTTTTGCTTTATTCTTTCAATTCAAGAAATAACAAACACGCCTTCCTTAAAGTTGAATTTTCTTATTTATTTTTCTATTTAACTTTTATTGATTTAGGTATTTTTTGTTTGATGTGTTTAGCTACACGTATACCTATGTTGGTGCCATCTGAGCTGAATGTCACCTTTTTTTCCGAAAGACATCAGAACCTATAGTTTGAACAAGAATATTGATCGTGGCACAATCATCATTTTTGTTGTTGTATAAAATCGATCTTCTTCGATCATTTTTTTTCGCCCACTTAATCTAATTTTTATTGATTAATTTCTCAAAAACCTTCGCTTCTTTATCGTTTTTTTTTTTTATTTATCTCATTATTAAGATCGGACTCGATCGATCTCTATAAGTGATCTCCAGCGATCTTATTTTTTTTTCAAAGATGGGGCCCTTAAAGGATCAATTAATTTTTTCAAAATTATGATGCTGATGATGAAGAATGGTTTTTTCATCCGATGACTGTTCAAAGGGATTCAATGTGTGACGGTGGTGGTGGTGGCGGAGGGGGTTTCCAAAGATCGTTTTCAATATCGAAACACGGGTGGCTAATCACATGTACTTGATCTCGAGGCGCGGTTCGAGCCTTTTGAGAAACCCACACTCCGCATACCTTTATCTATACTATACCTGTAGTATATACACACATATTGAATATATGCTCAAGTTCTGATGGCATCGTTCTTCATACCTCGAACCCCCAACTGAGTTTGGAAATCGTTGTCGGTGACCATGATGGAGTTTTTTTTTTTTTTTAACAATTTGCCTACGTCAGGTTGTATCGGATGTGGTCATTTGTCTAGGATCGAAATATGAATATCTATTTTTTTTCTTTAATTTTTATTCTAAAAATAGACAGGATGCGTGTGGAGTGAAATATTCGAATTGAGTTCTATGAAAAATGATGGTTTTAAATGGTAGGTGATATGGTGTTGGGATGGGTTATTTTATAATGATCTCGATCATGTCATATATAGGTATGAACAACATACATGCATATATGAGTGTATAAGATGGCCTTTAATGGTGACTTGTGATACAATCGTTTACAAAGGCGAGAAAAAGGTTATCCAGAGGTGATCATTTAATGGGAAAGAATAATGAGTTGTTAGCAAGGCTATTGGATTTGATTTAAGCAGGGCTCATAATATATTTATACAAAATAAACCAAGAATATTTTGATTAATTAAAATAAGCAAATTGAATTTTATTAAAGGTATTTCAGTGTAATTTGTCATAAGTGTACCACATATATAAAGTTTTTAATAAATTATTTTAATAATTTATTTTGTTTTAAAAATATTAACTTTATATGCCTGGTAAAAGATATAAGGTCTTTTAAATAAAAAGAGATTTGTTTGTCAATGTTTTTAGAAGGAATAGATGGATTGCAAAGAATTATTCTTGACACAATAGATTAAGAATAAAGCTAGGAACGCATTTGCGATTTAAAAAATGCTACATGGAGTGGCAATCGAATCCACACCTTTTAGTTGGCAGTTGAGCAATATAGATACATCCACTTAACCGTTACCAAACCCCCTCCCCCAACTTGGCTTGTTGAAAATGTTTAAGAAATAATTTTGAATTAAATTTATAAAGAAAAATCATAAATCATAAATGTATTTGCATATTTTATCAGCTAAAACAAATTTTCTTTTTCTATTTGCAGGTGAGTAACTATACTGAAAAAATCATATGAAATAAATTAGATTTTGAATATGTAAGTTAAATTTTATTTTTATCCAATAATACTCAAAATATCTTTTAAGTTGAGGCTTAACGAAAAAAGGAATGAAAATTCTAAATTGCTAAGGTCAATAATTTGACGTTAATTAGTAATAGCGATAATTTCGAATTTTCCGTTCTATGTTTTGCTACTTTGATAAATTAATATTAAATTAGCGAAGTACCCATTTAAATGCTATGTTTCTATGTTTTTTGTTGTTTTTCCTTAAAACAGCAAAAAAAAAAACATAGAAAACATTCAACGAAAAGTTCGAAATTTTCACGACTAATTATACTTGATGTTCACATCTACATTTATTTCAAGTAGATATTGTGCTTTATTGTCCTTCCACTCACTGATTCAATTGATTTATTCAACAAGAATAAACGGCAACAATCTAATTTTAAACTTGTAATTTTTAAACTACATAAATAAACTGGTTATCATTTAATTTGGCTGCTCGTTTCATTGAACCAAATGACATCCATTTTTATGCTAAATCGTTCGTATATATGACTCACATCATCTGGAACCCGTTTAAAAAAAAAAAAAAAACGAAGACACATCGGTGATTAAACGGATCAAATCATAAATTTGATTAATCGTTTTTTGTGGAAACTTTGTCATAAATCAAAATAAAAATCCCAAATATGACACAAATATTTAACCAACCGTATAAAAACAAAATAATATCAACAAAAAAAAACACAAAAATTTGTTTGCTAAAACTCTTCTTCAAACTTCTCATCTCAAGATATAAGAAGAATAACAACAAAAACAACAAATCAAGTGAAGGAAAAAAAATTAATTCCCTGTCGGCAGATAAATGCAAAAACTACTTCCTCCTCCCCCAAGCATTTAAAATAAATCACAAAAGCCTCCTTTTTGCCAAGTATTATATTTTTTTTTTTGTTGTTGTTTGATGCGGGCAGATCAGCGTTGTTTTTATTTGCTCAAAATCTGTCTGTCTGCCTGCCTGCTGCTGTTATTCCGCCTGCCAGTCTAACTCTCTCACAATATGCCGAGCGGGATCTGAAAACATGAACATGTAAAGTAAAAAAAAATAAACAACAACAAAAATTAAATAAATATTCTGCTGCTCTGAATCTCGAGAGGCTCAGCATGATGATGGTTCTTCTTTTTTTTTTTCTTGGCCCAAAGGTGATTTGATTCCTTTTAACTTACGATATATAGGTATCTACTATATTAAGAAAACTTATGGATTCACAGAAATATTCGAGAGTTAAGCAAAATCAAATGAATAATGTTTGTTAAAAAAATTTAAAATGAAAAAATAATAATGAATTGCAATTTCAAGTTCTTATAATTTATTTATTTACCTAATTAAAAAAAATACAATTTTTTCACGAACAAATTTTAATCCAATGATTTTTTAATCATTTTAAATTTTAAACTGCAAGCTGGAAAAACAAATAAAATTTTACTTAATATTAATTTACTTATATTCAATTAATTTGTATTCTATAAATTATGGCTCACTTTCTGAAAAAAAAAACCTTCTACCATTTTTTTGATTTAATTTCAATTTTTTAGATAAATATTTCAAAGAAAATTATTAAAATAAAAATTTAATCAAAATTAATTAATTATAAAATTAAATATTAATTTTCTCAAAAATTTCTTAAAAAATTATTTTCACAATTTTTAAGAAATTAGTTAAAATTTTCAAATAAAACCAATTTTTTTATAGTCTTATAGGCTTAAAGTTATATTTTTCCCCATATAACAGCAAGTCCGACCAACCAATCGAATACTTTGCGTTTATTTTGTATTTGTTTTACACTCGTTGAGCTGTGCACTTTTTTTGTTTTTCTTTTCAATTTACTTTAACTTGATGCTTTTCAACTTTAAGAATTTGAATTCTGAAATCTGAATTGAATTGGATTGGATTTTGAAATTCGAAGAAGCGCTATAGGTATTCATCACCATCGTCTTTGGGCTGGATGGCGTTCGTCTTCGTCATCGGCATCTTAGTCGTTGTCCGTATGGCTTTATAAGCTACGCATCTCGTTATGATGTTTATTTGTTATTTTTAGAATCCTTCCTAAGTGGGTTCTGTTAATCCATCATAAATCAGGCATTAACTATTAATTTCTGCGTCCGTTTCAGCTTTCAGTCCAGCCAGACAAGCAGCAGCATCTTTTCTTCCACTTTTATAAATATTATGTAGATATATTTTTAATGAGAAATCTGTTTTTTTTTTGTTCTGCCAATGATGCTAAAATAAATATATAAGAAAGCGAGGTTAGACATAGGTATAGGTGGTGGATTCATTGTTATTTTAATAATTGTATATTCTCCCATCTGGTGTTTCTGCTGCTGATGCTCATGAATTAAATAAAAATTTTGCTGAAGATTAAAAATCTTCAAAGTGATTTATAGACATTTTTTGAGGAATAAATTTTTCAAAAAAAAAACTAATAAGAGAATCTGTTGAATTTGTCAAATAAAATGAGACCCTAAAAAATTGTTGAGCAGTTTTCTATGATCAGTTTAAAAATGTTTGACTCAGTTAAAAAAAAAAAAACTAAAAGATACGAAAAATTCTACCGTTTAAAAATGTTGATCTACATAATCCAGGGAAAAATCTCGTTTCTGAAAAAAATTTTAGAATTAAATTTATTTAATTAAATTAATTTTTTTTGTAAATTCTAAAACTTAAGGATTTTAAAATTTATCAAAAAATTTGTATTAAACCTTTTTGACTTGGCATATTTACCTTTTTTTGTCGTGAAGCATAATTTTGACAATAAACGGTTTAAATATGTCTGAAAAAATCTCTAAATTTCATAGGACTTTGAATCTTCAGTTTTAAAGAAAATTTTTATTATTATTAAAACTTTATTGGAAACATAAATAAATTACATTAACAATAATTTAAATATAGCGCTAGCTACCAGGACTTAAGAGTTTTAAAGAAAAGATTTGTGAATTTGGCAGAGAGAACTGCAAGGCCTCGGTTTTACAAGCCGGAACCTGGTTGGAACATCAGTAGTAGACAAGATTTTAGAGCAGATTTATAAAAAAAAGTAGAATGAAAAAATAGAAAATTTCCGGAGTAGATTTGAAAACGAAAGAAAAACTTAAAACAAAAAAAAATAATTTTTTGACAGAAAATAAATAAATTGTTGACAGAAAAAAAAATATGTTTTCAACAAAAAAAAAAAATTAACGCACATAACAACAGAATAAAATCTTACATTCAGACATTAAAAGTCATTGGAGTACATTTTCTTAGATTGAAATAAGGTTCGAATGTTGGGAACCACGTTTGTGACTAGTGGATTTTTTTCTGGTGATGTTTTGGGTCAAAATCCCTCTTATTCTAATTATGTGACTTAAGTCTAGGTCCGGTAATAAAACACCGATTTGTCGGCCATTGGTATACAATATCTTCAACAACTGAACTTTTCCTTTACCGGAATTTCTCATTTATACCAAAGAATTCTAATACAAAACAAGTTCATCATTTCACGGCTTCCGAATAGCTTGTCAACGATAAAAGTTAGTTGTACCATTAATTCGTTTACAGTCATCCCTTTTAAACTATTTAAGACTTAATATCAATGTCAGGAAATAGCTATAATCTAAGACCTGCATCACAGCAGGACCAACGATTTACATAATATGGAACTCTCCTTAAGCATCACCATCACAGTCAAGAATATTTTTAAAGATATTAAGAAGCTTCTCGTGCTGTGCGTCATCGTCACATCAAATGAATCTTCTTCACTGCATTATGCCGCTCACTGATCTTTCTTAATGCTGTCAATGTCGCCATTGCTAGTGATCAACGTCCATCACTATCAATTCCTTTCTCCCAAACAGTTTTCAGTTTTCACTCAGCAAGCAAAGTGCTCCAGATAGCAAATGCATATAATGCAGATAATATAAATACTTGGCAACCGCATGGCAAAAACCAGTTGCATATGACTTTCGTTTAGCTGTCTTCATCTGATATGATGTAGAACAGAGAATCAGCTGCTCGAATAGTTTTGGTATAAGTGCATCATGAATACGCGCTGCACTGCGCCACGCTGCTGCGTTGATCTAATCGGTCTGTGGATATGTACGCAAAAGATGTGGCAGAAAGCCAATATATAATTATTGTTGCTAGCTCCTCAACTACCAGGTCATTCACACATGTAAGATGAAAAAGCAACAAAAGCCCAGGGTACCAACAACTGCGATTTAAACTCATATGGACGCACAAAGAAATAAAAAGAGACAAGAAAAAAATATCCATTTGGCTGAGTCTGTTGGTCATATTGGAGCAAAACTATACTTCGCTTTTGCCCGATCATTTTTTCTTCTTTTGCTATAGCCCCACATTGATCTCACTTCACTTCCACTTAGTTTTGCGGATGAATGTTCTTGCAAAGAGATTCAGATCCGCGAAGCGTAAAGAAAAACTGACACACGATGTTACCACGAACTTATAGAAATATACTCATGAGATCTTTAGAGAGAAGCAAAAAAAAAAAAAAAAAAAACAGCACAAAAACCAGGAACGAGGTAAATCATGGGCGCAATGATGCTTCTTTTTCTGCATCTATGTGATTTCCTCAGGGGTGGATTTTATAACTGAAGTTAAGAAGGTATGAGTTAGGAGGAAGTTCTTAATTTCTTTCTAATGAGGCTTATAATAAATAAAAAAATCAAATTTAATTTCACAGTAAACACTTTATTTAAGAAAAAAAACTTTATTAGCGAAACAAAAACTTTCTTATATCTTTAACGAAGTTATTTAAACCTTTTGCAAAACGTACGATTTTGTATCGAAGTCCTTTAAATCTTAATTTTTCGAAAAATATTACCCAAAAAAAAAAATTATAAAAATGTATTTAAAAAAAACTCTTACAACAATAATAGATCATTAAAATAAACTTTACAGAAGCTTAAGCTTGTGAAGTTTTTATGTTGGAATTTATTAATAAAATCTTTCAGATAAATCAACCAAGTTGAAAACTTTTCATTATTTTAATGGACATGTTGAATTACTGAATCAAAAGATTTCAAAGACCTTTTAAGATTTATAGACTGACTAAAAGATTTATCTTCCCATAACAGAAAATGTCTTCTTCATTTAGAATCTCTTAATAACTACACCCGGCCCAAGATTATCAAATACACCTCTGTTGATTCTAATTTTCAAAAGATGGTGATAGAGATGGGAAAGGGATTTATGAACCACAACAAAGTGAATGGCTTGGCTAGACACTTGCACAACTTATGTATATAGAAGAAAAAAAATATAGAAGTTGCAAGAATCATGTTTTTTTTTCCTTCTATTCGTTTTCGTTGTCGTCGTCGTCGTTGGTCGATCGTATCCATCTATGATCATTTCCGAATATTTTACGATCGGATTTTTTCAATGGCTTTGAAAGTTTAGTTCTTCTATTTTTTTTGTTTCTATATGTATTTTATTAGGTTCCCATATGTTGTCGATATAGGCAGAAGATGCTGCTGCTTGTCGCTGATGTGCACTTAACAGCGGATATTGGTACTTTCTAAAACAATGAACGTACATATATCGGTTAGATTTTGCAGTTTTTTTGGTCTTAAACGTTTTTTTTTTTCAATCAAGTGAAAGCTTCTGAATTTTCTATTTAGGCCATTTTGGAATGGCATATAATTTTTTTCATTTGTTCACTCGTTCTTGACGAATTATTTTTTTTTTTGTATTAAGTTATTATAAGAGGTAGATAAATATATACGATATGGGTACAAATAATTTGGTGACCTACATTAAGTGTGTGTAGCTTGACTTGAGAAAAAATTAAAAAAAAACTAGGTGTCGTTATTGAGAGATGAGAGAACTCTTAAAACAATGGGTGAAACTAATTTTTGATGGTTTTGAACTTTCAATTATGATTTAATTGTTTTTTACCACGCAATAAAATTGAAGTGTTTTTCTCAAGTATATTCTTTAACAAAAACTCTTGACAAAGTGTCAAGAAAATGTAGAACAAATTTTTGAAAAGTTGTTAGAATAATGAATAAGCTATAAATAAACAATAAGATTTTTTGATGTGACGACGTTTCGTACGTGTTTACGTACTTTCAAATCATAAAAATGGGCACGACATGGAGACTACATGAAATAGAAATGAAGTTTTCCTTGAGTGTAATGAATTTTTTTTATTTTCTCGTTTATAAAAAAACGTTATATGTATTTCAATATTTTCTCTTAGGTATAAACGAAAAAATCAAATAAGAAGTTCATTTTTGTTACAACCAAAGAAAACATCTTGTTAAAATAAACAGAAATTAATGACTTACCATGTTGTTTTTTTAACAGTTTTATTATGTTAAATATTTAATAAAATACAATATTTTAATATTTGATATGAGAAGTTTATACAAATTACTTAAAAAAATCCACATTTGTACCTTGTATGCTCAATCTTGTAAAACGAAATGAACTAACCTGGTAACTAACATGGACTGTAACTTCAGTTATGTTCACTTTTAAAATTTACATAACACTTTGTCAAATTACGGATATTTGAACGATACTTTTGCAGTTTAGGTGCTAATGTTAAAATAAGCAGGCGCAGTGCTAGTTTAACACAAGATCAGGCTAGGTCCATTAGGTTAAAAATTGTAGATATAATTATATGAAACGTTATATCAAAAGTGCTATGTTGTAAAATTTAAATTTAAAATGTTAAAAATTTACGCTGTGTTCATGTCAAAATGTGTCTCAATTTTGTTATTGAAGTAATTTTTGTGTATAAATAACATGGCATATATTTAAATTAACAATATGTATATTATGTTGGTAAAGATGCTGCCATTTTAGTTTAAAATTTAATAAAATTTAATTAATATCGATCAAGTTCCCATATTTATGAATTTTTAAAGCTTTACATGGACACATTTTAAATTAAATAAGATATTTGTTAACATTTTACTCTATTATTCTCTCTCACGTTTTCGGAGTTACATAGGTATGACTGTAAAGATTTTTAAAATGTTTTTGTTAAAATTCTAAGCTACTTAATACCATTGAAGTATAAAAGCAAGTTGTGCAGTTTATTTAAACTTGTTACAATAATTTTAATCTTTTTCTTTTAGATTTTTTTTTATTTTGTTCAAACGACGTTCAATAAATAACTAATTATTATTATTATTATTATTATTATTATTATTATTATTATTATTATTATTATTATTATAACTTTATTTATATGTAATAAATTACAATATAAACTTAAACTAATAGCACTAACTACCAGAGTCTGCGGCTATAAATAACTAAATAAAGTTTACAAATTGAAAATTGTTTACTCAGCTATTAACTGAGTTTTATACTTCTGTATAAGTACTTGATCAAAAGTATATCTAGGTAAAGACTGCTTATGTCTATACCTAAGATACATTTGACCAATATACCATTACTTTTCTTTAACAAGGTATATTATTTAAGCCCCAAAGCTCAACAGAAACAAAATCAGGTACTTGAAAATCCATAACATTCACTTGTAAAATATATTTACATTTTCCATAAATTGAATAGCAAAGTGCAAACAAATTTAATTAACAACTTTCATTCAATTCATTTCAATACCCACATAAGCTCAAGTGTATCTAAATATCGAAACATATAAACTAATGCATTCATACATATAGGTATCCTACATATAGATAGGTAAAGTACTGACCCAAAATGTTCTACATAAATCCTCTATTCAAATTGTAATGCCACAAAAGTTCAAAATCTCTTAGAATTAAATTAAACATAAGCTACGAGTTTATTGAGTTGATTTTCCAAAAAACTATGGCTATACGAGTATTATATCAAATTCATTCATTTTCCAAACTAAATCCTATATTGAATTGAAAAGCCTTTGTGTGTGTGTGTGTCGGTAGGTATGTCGTTCTTCTTGGGAACCTGACATCAGAATACAGCCCACTTAACTCATTAGCTTGTTCAAATTTGGCTTGTGCATCTTTGTTTTGGCCTGCATTCATGAGGACCTAATTCTTTTGTGCGAGTTGCTAGAGCTGGTATGTCTTAGGAAAATCTCCTCTCCTCTCCATCCCACTTGTGTCCAAAAAATAAGAAAGAAAAAAATAAAATAAAGATGAAGAACAGATGCAACATCCGTATAGCATCGCTTTTGTTAGTCTAAGGTCAATAAAAAAACAAATTAACGAGCATAATTCTATAGAAAATAGAAAAAAGGCAGACGTCAGCACAGACTTCAGACAACCACTTTGTGGAGAACGAGAATGAGATGATGTGGTGGTGGTGGTGGTAGTGGTGATGATGGTGATGGCAACATTGAGGGTGGTTGCAGGTTGCATCAGCTTTGGCTAACTCAATTGAAAATGGAACCTCATTCTCTGCACAAAAATTTATATTTGTTTGTCAAATGAAATCAGGTTTTTGGGTTGTTTGTTGGTCTATGAAATTTCCATCATCATCATCGTTGTCCATATCCAGAGACTTAAAGGTGATACTGCTGCCCTAGATTTACCTCCTTCAAAAACGGTAGGTATATATGCCCCTTCATCTCGAGCAAGCATCAAACTATATAGAATAGACGAACTGACGGCAACGACATCGACATCATTCTATATCTAAGCTCCCCTGTGTCAATATTGATTCGAAATTCTTTAGATGATTCGTAACGCAAACCACTCGGGAACTTGTCAAACAGAAGTGGAAGTGGTTTCGAACTTGTCGAACGTGTCGTCGTCGTCGTTCGTTAAAGACGTTTTGATGTTTGATAGCTGACGTCGTCGTCGACATCCACATCCACATCGAAGTCTTTGTCGTTTTCATTTTAATCGCGTTGTGTAAACACATTACCAGCACCACCATCAGCAACAGCACCCGTTCTCGGTCATTTTAATTTCAATAGAGTGCGCCCATATGGCCCGGAAGGAGAGAACCAAAAATAAAATGCATCACTGAGTATTAGTCGGCCTGAAATTATATTTAGTTTAAAAATGTGTTAACACTTTAAGAATTTTGAAATACAAATAAAAAATAAGTAAAGAAAAAAAATCTATGTATGTAATTTCAGATTGAGAGTTTCCTCTCGTGATTCTTTCCTATAATTGAAAAAGATTTTCTCACGATATTATAGGTTCTTAACTTTTATACATCATCAAAGGCACATTACCGTTGGATTTAAATCCTTAACAACGAGTCTCTTGAGTGCATACCTTTGCTCAAAGCATAAAGCTATATCTACCCTCAAAAGGATCTTATTCCATGCTACCAATACCATTATGTCAACATTAACCTCTCTCCTAGGGACAATATAATGCTTTCAAGAAACCTTAATATATCATATTTTTCTTAGCGCTCTGTAAGGCTAAAGGGTGTTTTTTTTTTTTTATTTTGTTTGTTACATTGCAAAAATTTAAATTATATAGACATAAATTTTTTATAAAATCAGTTTTTGAATCTAAAAAAGATTAATCTATTTGAAATTCCTTGCAGAGTTAATTTCTTAAATTGGAAATTCCTTAAAGAGAAAATTCCTTAAATAAGAAATTTATTAAAGAGAAAGAGTGGGAGGGAGAGGCAGATAGACGGACAGAGGGGGTGAGGGGGTGAGAAAATAATAGAAAGAGATAGACAAAACGAAAGAGACATAAGTGAGAAATATAGCGAGGTAGAGTGAGTGAGAGAGAGAGAGAGAAGAAAGAGAGAGAGAGAGAGAGAGAAATATTTAAATGAACAGTGAATTCAATGGATGAACGAAGTGGATGAATTGAATATTTATGAATTAAATGGATGAATTCTTTTAGTTGCACCTTTTTTATTAAAATTTTTTCTAAAGATAAAATTTAGCATAGTTTAAAATTTTGACTTCAAATGAATTACTTTAATTTTCGAAATTAAAAAAAAAACACAATTAATCATTTAAGACTTATTTTCTCGTCAGAATTAAAAATGTATAAAAACTAGACAATCGTTATTTGTATATAAATAGTTAGTAAAATGTAAAATCTTCTCATACATTTTAATGAGCGTTTACATAAAAGCTTTATTTATAATCTGACAAATGAGAAAGTCGAAAATTCTACATAGCACCTAAAAAAAAACACCCTTTATATATCTAGGCCCACTTCCGACTTCTCTCTTTGAATTTTGGTATCTTGTAACAAATTGAAAGGCACATCACAGACAAAAAAAGGTCTTCTTAGGTCTTGTACAATAAATCCTGGATTTGCTGCTTTACCCTCCAGCTTTTTACCCGCCGCGCCGTGTCGTTCGCCCAGACCGTCCGCACATTCGAACTCAATTATTCACCATTTATAAAAAATAATAATCATAACAATAATAACACTGTGGATCAAGAGTTAGATGATGTATCTCAAGGTATGTTAAGGTACCTGTATAGAAGGTATAAATGTGTATATCGGTAAAATATCGAGTCTGTGGGCTCTATACATATATATAGATACCCTCGACTTCCAATGGCTTGCAATCAAGTTCAAGACCAATTCGTCGTCGTAGTCGTCTTCGTTGTTGTTATTATTATAAGTTCAGACTTGAGAGTAGCCACTTATTGAAAAGAGGAGCACCAGGTATACCTTACCTATATCCTATTAGAAGTGGGTACATACCACAAAATAGAAGGCAACGTAAAAGATTCCGCCACAAAAGAAGGTGGTTCAATTGAATTGATATCTCTTTGAAGTGGTATATATATTTTTGAGTAAAGTTGATGTAGTATTAACAAGAAGAGGCTAGCGAGAATGGGCCAAGAAAAAAACACAAATCAAAATATTTAGCGAGGTACATAAGATTAATGTTGTGGATGGTTATGAGGTGGTAGTACCTACTTATATTTGAACCTGAAGTTGATATCATGTTTGGAGGAGTTGATGACCGCAATAAGTCACGAATCTTATATACCTATTTGCCATTTGAATGTTTGTATTTTTTTTTAATTAAATAAGAAGTTATTATTAAATAAGAATAAGGATTTTAAAGCTTGGAGATTATTTTTGTTGAAGGTTTTTTTTTGTTAATTAAAAGTCTTAAAAAAAAACAAGAAAGATTTAAAAGCCTGATGTTTATTTTTTTTTAAGCTTGACCAAATAATAAAACCTATGGGAAAATGAAACAAAAAAAGCACAACGTTGTAAAAAAAAATTGATAAAGCTTAATTTTGATTGAGATACTTTCTTCGTAGGTCTTAAGCATTTACCTAAAGTACCCTAAATTTGAACCAAGGCAAAAAAGATTAAATTTTTTAATAAAAACTATCAGTTTCTTTGAAAAAAAGGTGATGAGAAAAATTGTAGCTTATCTATACAATTCTAAAAAAAAGGCTTCAACACTTTTCTGCGTAGAAGCAATAAATTTCGAGGAAAACTTGGACACAGATTACATTATCAGTTTTTTGTGTTTCAATGTTCTATTTCCCACACCACTAAGAGCGCTGGAGTAAACAAGCTGGTCAACAGTATGCCGAATCCACGTTGGAAAACTAAGAAAAAAAAAAACTAATTTCATTTACTCCAACTTCGGTTCTGGTTCTGGACCTAACCTAGCAAAACTAAATTTTTACTTCGAAAAAATTCCGACGTGGCTGATTTTTGGTGCAGAGCTTGGCTTTGACGTCTTTGGAAATCCTCAATGTGCCGTAAATTTCAACCACAGTATCTGCAAAGTTAAATGTTTTGTAAAAATGGTATTCCAAAATCTGCTAAATTTGCTACCTTAATTGATAAATTAATTGCTATCAGTATTTTAAGAAATAAATGCTAAAACTAATTTTAAAGCTTGTAAAATTCTTCTGTTTCTTGCTAAAAAGTAATAATTCCTTCGGGAGTATTTCTAGTTCTGAAGAGGTTTTTCTCGATCTTAACCGTCCGGATTTATTGACATAGAAAATTTTAGGCCAAAAGCTAATTTACCTTGAAAATGTTCCAAAAATTATCCTTTTTTTAAGTACCTATTCACTAAACATTGAAAACGTATAATAACAATCTATTTTGATCTGCCAATTTTTCCTTCCGCAGTTCATTCTCCAAGATTTACAAAACATGCATCACCAGAATAATAGTACATCGCCACATCGTTGTGAAAAGTAATTCAATTTAAGCCCTAAAGAAACTTCCACCCTATATATATAAAGAGTTTGCAATTTAAAGTCTATAGCTTTACCAGCAACGGATGCGATAATGGAAAAAAATTCCAAACAAAAAAGATAGTTTTCTATCTTCTTGTTGATTATTTTTTTGCCCATTGATGATATTCCACAAGCTGTTGGTTGTTGGCTGTTTTTTTATACAGATTCAAGGCAAAAGATAGAAATGAGCCCTGATGTTCCCATTCAGTGAATATATAGTCTGTATCTTCTATATAACAAAAAAAATAAATACATTGTATAAACCCCAAGCGGAATCTAGCACAAACACAAAAGTGATCCATGATGATCGTGCTTCTTTGTTCATATAATAACATTTCGTGCGTTGTTCATCATCTTGAATGCTCATCGCACGTCATCTGCATCATCATCATCATCATGATCATCGTCATCAACATCGTTCTCTAGTCGTCATCATCATAGTCGTCGTCGTCGTCATGTCTTCTGCGCGGAATACTGGAAGAAAACAAGAGAAAATAACGATCGTGCAGACTACTAGAGACACTTCATCGCAAAGCGCCCGCCTCAAGTCTTGAGAAGTAAAAAAAAAAATCGAAATAAAAGAACCAAAGTCAGGATTGATATGGTGTTCCTCCTGTGGACATAATCGCATCATAATAATACCAAGTCTTGTTAACGCACAAATAAGTGAAATAATTAAAATGGCTTCTGGCAAAGAATTCTATCAGACTAGAAAAAAAAAACTATGCAAGCTAGAAGAAGATTAAAGAAATTAGAAGAAGTGGATTAGATTGACGATGCCCATGTATTTACTTGAATCTTCTTTTAACATTTTTCTAAAAGGAGCATTAAACCATACGCTTTTTATTAAATAACAGGAACTGCATAGAACATTTTAAAAGCTAATTTGTCAATATTTATTGGGTCTCTTCTAAATAAAAGCCTCATAATTATCAAACTCCCAAAACCATGACATTTAAATCACAAACCACAAGGAAACCACATAGGGCCTTTACTTTTTTGTTTGTAAATTTTAAATAGCAATGCTATTAGTCAGTTGATTGAATTTAATTGTTAGACTGAAATTGTGTTTATTAAAATTTTTAAATATGATAGAATAGGATTCAAATAAGCTCTGCAATAGCAATAGGTGAATAGGGTTAAGGTATTTTCATAAATTTAATGTGAAAATCTTAATACAAATATTTAAACCTCCAAAACTACCAACAAATAAATTTTAACTGTCTTAAAATAAATCAGTCAATTAAAAATTCAATGGTTTGACTGTTTAAATAAAACAATTCGTAAATTGCTTTTGAATGTCAATGTTAAAACCTTGAACTTCTCCCTTGGAATAAATAATCAGAAGCATTTATATTAATGTCAATAACCAAGTGGGTGCATTTTGAAATCCCTATAAACGGATACAACAAAACTACGAAAAAAGGTTTCCAATCATCAATTTCACTTGTAAAATACATTTATCACCCCACAAAAATTAACCAGGCCTAAAGAAAAAAAAAAAACAAGCAAAAAACCTCATTTATACCTTTTTTCATCACCTTTATTATACCCGCGAAGAAGAGAGAAACAAATTCACTTACCACACCACACCACCGACCATGACGACCTTTTTGTTGTTCTTATACTTACATATTTCTGTCTGCATCTTTTTAAGTCCATCATTCACCAGCCTATTCAAGCATAAGCCAAAAAAAAAAAAAACCAAAAAAAATGTCCAAATGAATATCTCCAATGTGACCTTAACAGTTAATTTCTGTCGATATTTTATCATTAAAAATACGCAAACCTTTAATTTATCATCACGCAGGGTCAATCGGGCCACAGAAGCTTGTGTTCGACATTAATATTAGGTATATAAAAACGAGAAAAGGGAAAAAAGGAAAGAGAAGAGAAACCCCCGAAATAAGGAACAGAAATATTAATCTCAAAAAAAGAATCTGTAAATGTTTATAAGCAGAACGCATCTTAAAGGTATTTTTGTTTTCTCGTGAGGAAATTCCAAAAAATACCTTGATTGCCAGATTTAAAGATTTCACTGGAGGAAGCTTGCGCCCGCTAAATTCCCTTTTAATATCCCAGGGCCTGATGATGAGCCAGTACATACATACATTCTACAAAAAGGAAGAACAGGAACTCAACAAAGTAACCACTGCACCACCGGCGCAATATAATGGAGCCTGGTCAAGGCTGATCTGATCATCCTCGCGCTGATGAAGTTGACGTGCATATGTTAATGCTGATGATGGTGTAGCTGATGATGATGATGATGCTGATGATGATCTTTCGATCGAGATAACTTGACAAACATTAATTAGGTACCTGTGCGTCGTCTTCGACGTTGTCGTCAATGCTGTCGTTCTTATACGACGACGACGACGATGACGACGCCGACGGACGTTTGTTGGCTTTCATCGCTATAAAGCTGATCGTATAACAACTGTGATCGGGACCAATCCCTTTCCTTATAATATGTACATAAACGACGAGCGACGTGTTCTGCTTTAAGAATTAAATCGTGCATGCGGAGGATGTGGCAGTGTATATAGTTTTGCATCTTCTTCATTGAGATACATTTTTCGCGCATACCAACCATATAAAGAAGCGTAAAAGATAAAATAAAATAAAAAATACTTAAAGATAAGATAAAAAGATACAAATTTTTATCTAAATGGGAGTTAACTCATAGCGACAAAATTAAAAACAGGTTTAAGTAGATCCAACTTTAAGGAACACTTAATTACTTAATCCTTGATGTCAAATTATTATAACTTTTCTGTAGTCGTGTTTTTTTTTTTTTGCTATTCAGTAGCTACTCATTTTTCTTTTTTAACGGTAAAAACAAATCGAACTACTCTTTTTTTCTTTTCTTTTCTGTAATAGTGTGGGTAAAAGAAGAATGTCCAGGCGTTGTAATGACGTGATAAATTGTTAGAAATAATTCTTTACGTGATGGTCATTGCGTAGGAAAGTTACGCCGCAGGACTTGGGTTCGATTCCCAGCCTATGCGACCTAAAAAAAATGTTTTTCACGGGATACTGTTTTTTTTTGCGAGGAATTGACAAATCCCCGAAAAGTATCTCTTGTCTTGAAAGAAGTGCTTCTCACCTTAGCCAATTGGGTTCGGCAGAAAATTATAGGTCCCCTCTATTGTGCTAATAAAAGCAGCACACAGCTAATAAAAGCAGCACACAGGAATGGTTGAAAGTTGTAAGTCACTATAGGCCTTGGTTCTACACGAGATGTCCAATTTATTTATTTAATTTTATAATTCTTAATTAATTGCGAAAATCAGTTCGAAAGTGACAATGTCAGAAGTTTTTGGTTCGATGAACTTCTTTATTATTTTCTGAGTGTACATTCAGACCGGCAATAATACCATTTTAATAATGTGTAATCGACAGAACGAAGTTAAAAAAAATAAAGTACCTATAATTGCAGACAGTTTTTTGACCCCTTCTACTCTTCGCAATCTCAACGAATCCAAAATTATGAAAACACCAATCAGACAAATAACTTAAATTTATGAATACATTTTCAATTAAAGAAAGAAAATATTTAAAAAAAAAAAATCTTCCAGATAAAAGATACACAAACAAAGAAGGAAAAGATTCGAATGAAGCTTTCATCTGATGTGTGTGGTTAAGTTATAGATTGGCTTCCATGGAAGCCAAGTCATTTAATCTGCATATAAATTCGAATAATTTAATTGATTTGTAATTTTTTATCGCCACCTAATTGTGTTTGTGTTTTGATTTGTTGTATTTTTTTTTTTTTGTATTTATTTATTATTATTATTGACTCATGGTCGACGAATTTATTGTTGCTTTTTTAATGATTTAGTTAGCCAATAATTAAAATAGCCTGACACGCTTGTTCATAAATCATTTAAAAGATTAAAAGAACTTTAACCCACCATCATATCATCAGCCATCAGAGAGCAAAGAGTAAATTGACTATGAAATCAAAATTCAAAGGAGTGTATATGTATCTTCATCAGCTAAATTATTGCAAAGACCCACGCAATAAAGATAAAATTAAAAACATACAAAAGACGCACACGAAAAAGTTGACCTAATAAATTTTTGCCAGAAATATCCATACCTACATTTTTATTTCCATTCATATAATTATCATGTAAAATGTTATAATATTCACAGCAATAAATCAAAGTGAAAAATTTCATATACATTTATACGCAATATATTTGAAAGTAAAACTTTAATGAAAATGTACGTGCCGCGGTAAAGAATATAAAAAATAAATCTTTTTTTTTTTTTGATTTTACTGAATGTATCTTTTTGTACCTTAATGTCTGGGAGAGGCTAATATAATGTTTCTGGAAGGAGGGGGGGCATAAAAAAATTATATTGAGGTTTTACTTTGAAGTTTGAATTGAATTTAATGCGAAAAACCACTGGTGGTCATAGATATTAATTTTATATTTCTCGAGAGATAGTATAAAATAGCACGAAAAGGGTTTTCATATATGGTTCCTATAGAGAGAAGTTCTATGAACAGTTATACTAAATTTTATATACCTTCCTAGGTGAGTGAGTAATGATGGTATAAGGAGAGGTAACAACATTGACTTTTTAATTTGATTATATTTTTTCTAGTTCGTAGGTATTTTGTGAAATATATTTTAAACGTAAGAAAATCATTTTGACGCTAGAAATACACTTTTTGACTTCAAATTCACAAGAAATTTCTTCAGTATTATATCATTTACAAATAATTGCCTATATATATAACTTTGGTTGAGCCTTAAGGATTCTCGTATTGAGGCTTTATTTATAGAGTACATAAGTCTTCTATGATGAAGTTGTCTTACAATGAAGCATTTTTCAAAGAATGTTTCTTAGAAATTGAATTGATAAATTAGGATTATTTTTGATTTTTCTAATAAATTGTGAAATTCTGTGAAATAAATATTCCATTGGAAATATGTATGTATATGTACCTAAGTTCACCCTATTCATTTAATAGATTGATTTTCTGCAGAAAACAGGTTTCCATAAATAGAAAATTTAGATTGAAAACATTTTGTGATGCCTACAATACTGACAATTGGATTTCTCATATTTTAAGTGTGGTAATAAGTCCTAAAGGACTTAATTAAATATATCTCTTGCTTTTCAAAAAGAATGGTTCAGTAAAATAACTCAAGTTTTCTATGAAAATTTTGTAATTCATTGGAAAAAATATTTTTGTTTTGCCATCTTTATAAAGAGTATCTTAAATAGAAAGCTTTATTCCGAGATTTCGACCATGAATTCCGTCCAGGATTTCAGCCATCTTAATTGAAGCTAGTGAACCTGGATTTAGTTATTTGTAATTGATATATTTTTTGGAAATATATAAGAAATGCGTAAATACAGATTCGGGAAAATCAAAAAAAATCAAAACGTAAAATTTTGAACATTTGAACAAAATGTTTAAATTTTTTTTTTTCAAAATTTTGAGTTTGGAAATTAATTTTTTTCATTTCAACAATATAATTTAGAAATTGAATTGAAAAGTGAATTCCTGGCTTTATAAAAAAGTACAATATGATATTTTAAGTGTTGCCGTTGATTTATTATTATGATTTTTTTTCTATTTCTTATTTCCCTCTCCTGCCGAAACAAAGGGAAATAGAACCCCTTCTCATAAGATTTTTTGTTTTTTCTTGTTTTAAAGCAAGACCTAGCCTTTTGTTGCGTCTTATAAAAAACACCCTCTAAACGTTTAGAGGTCAAAAACGGAAAAGTTGTCAACTGTCATTTAAGAAATAATAAGGTAATAATGATGTTGAAGGTAGTGAATTTCATATTTTTGAAACTTTATTGAAAAATATTTTACACTAAACGTTCTTAAGTAAATTTACAAAAAAATAACAGTCGTGACAACCCTGGTTATATATTTTAACTGGCTATCAAGTCAAATATGTATCTATCTTCAAAATGAGGTGTTAATCCCCTTACAATTTCCAATTTTAGGAGTGTTTTTTTTTTGCAAGCCCGGGGGGAATTGGACAAAAAAACCACGTCAATGCTAAACAATCACCATGTTAAATGCAATTACAACTAATCCTCTGCAGACTAAGCTAAAACCAGAGAATTCTCCGGCCTTAACTTAAGCGTTTTTGATCTACTTTCAGAAAGTATCTTCTTTTTTTTTTTTTTTAAATTGGCATATGAGATGCTAAAAATCTTTTATCTATCTACGAACTTAGAGAAAAACTTGAAAAATTCAGAAAAAAATATATATGTATGGTTGACCAATTACTGATACTAGTTTACCTTTAATGACAATTTGATGGCCTTTCGCATGAAATACTTTTTTTGTGAATATCCATCATACGAGGGCTAAAATCCCAGAACCCTTATTTTTGTATTATTCAAAAGATCATATTAAATTTATTCTTTACAAGACGTTTAGTCGGTTTTAACGTAGGTACATATTTGCCTTGGTTATGAAAGAATCAAGACTTCCAAGCTGGTCTAACAAGGCTCCTAGAAAATAATCCGTCGAAGAAAATAGTCAGGGGTTTAAATTTAGCAATAAACCAAGAGTCAAAAATATTAATTTTTAATATCGAACTAACATTTAACTTTGTAAATTCACCACACAAATTAGTTACACAGTCTATTTTAGAATTTCAACACTGGACTTGGTAGTAACGGAATCTCAATCCCTCAGTCTCAGAGATTGAGCAGCAGCAGATAAATATTTGGAGGCAGCGTCTGGCAGAAGTGGAGTCATTGAAATTGGGATTCACTTATACAAATGTTGCTAAGATAAGAATAAAACAAATGTAGGAGCAAGATTTGGTGACCATATATATTTAATTGAATTCAAAACTTCGACATTACAAACCAATTCAGTAGCCACAAATTACTATACGAAGCACCATGCTCTCGTCTTTCAACGCTTCCTTCCTTTATTTGTATAAAGAAGCTTCTTTTTTATTTAAAAGAAAAAGAAAAAAATTAGCAATTCATGCTCATACCGCATCCTCAGGCGTTATTATCAAAAATAATGTCAACAGCTCATTTAGTAATGACAAAATATTGCCGATAAAATCAATTCGCAACATGATACAAGAAAAAGAACAACCGAAAAAAAAAACAGTCACGCACTCGAAACCATCCATCTGTATCTCTGTATATATTTTGTATATTTTGCCAAAAGAGATATACATTCGTACCGAAAAGAAGATAAATAATCTCGCAAAACTCTCGATTTCATACTTGGGTCTTCTTCTTCTTCTTCCGAAGTCTCGAGACTAATAACCAATGACTCCCAAGTGATTATATCGTCATCGTCATTCGTTGTATACCGCACGTCTTTGGGTTTTGCGCGCGAGATGAAGCAAAACCACCATCAAAGACTCTCGCAGGAGTATGAATCTTTCGTAGCATTTTGTATAGCCCGGCACCATCAGTTCAGTACCATCACCAACCGCAGAGTACCACCATATCAATGAGCCCAGCACCGCAACAGCGAGAAACAAAACTGATCGATGCTCATTAGCATTTTATCTTGACGGAAGAGCATCATAAAATATCTGACATCTTCATCGGAACTATAAAGCACAGATACAAATGATCGAACGCATCATATTCTCTGCTTCATTTGATTTTTTTTTTTTTTTTGGTTTCTTGGTTCTTTATATGTATAGAGACGTCTACCGCGAAGGATTATGGCCTGAAAATTGGTTGAATTGGTTTGAGGCTTCGATGCAGAAAAAGACAGAGGGCGAGATGATGGCGGCCGGCGGTGGTGGCGGCGGTATATTAGTGGTGGGTGTCTCTAGGGATTGGGTTTTCTAACAAAAAAAAAAAAAAAATGAAGAAGACTAAAAAAATAAAACATCATACACTTCAGCACACTCTATATCAAATAATAAAATCTGACAGATTTTACTTTGCATCTTAAAGATACACAGATATAAATTTTACCAAATATGTACTCTCAAAGCAATATTGATGGCTCAGTATGCATTTTGTTATTTTTATACTTCGGAAGCTCTCTCTTCCATTCGAAATCGAATTTATATATATACCTACGTGCAGAGTGAATGCATTTTTGGATTATTTTTCTTCATCATGATGGCTTACATTTTCGAACAAAATGTCATAATCGTTGATTATTTTTATTGCTGCGATGACAAGTGCAATGAAGTGCATCAGCAGCCAGTGAGGGTGGGTGAATGCGGGAAGGTGATGAGATGATATTTTTGATTTTTGAATTTTTTTTCTGTTTGTCCAAACTGGCATTTCATGATATTAAAGAAGAAGATGAGAGACAATAATTGTTAAGAATTAATTGCCAGAGACGAAGGGAATGTGAAAGGATGTTCTTAAAGATGATGGAAGGAGAGCGTTTTCTGACAGCAAATTAATGTACACGTCAATGTTTTTACTGGTAATTTGTTTGTTGTTTGTTTAAATTAAAAATCAAAACTGTGATGGAAATGGAAATATAAAAATAATATTATTTTGAGATTTTTATGATTCTAATAATTAGAGTTATTAAAGTTCAAAATTTTACTTGCAACTCAGATTTTCTGAGAAAGTCAAATCACTGCACAGGCCGACTAAGTGTTACAAGAAGGTTTCAAATGCAATTTTTAAGAAAAGACTTATGGCAGTGACTTTCTGAATTTCGGAAAGTATACTATCTACAGGTTTCTAAATAAAAAAGTTTTCATTTAATGAAAAGAATTTGATGAAATTGATAAAAAAAAAGAAAAAAACATTTAAGCTCTTGCCTTCATCAGACCAATTTAATTGAATTGAGCAAGAGGTCGCCAAAAACACTTCGAATTTAAAGGGAAACTTGCTGACGTGCAAAAAGTGTGTGCAGTCAGCTCTGATCGTCAATGAAAAAAATTCAATCAATAAAATAAATAAATTGAATAAAATTCAATTAATTTTGAGAGTAATTTGATCCATTAAACTAGAATATTGCTTTTTGCGTTTCATGTTTTTATAAACACACCGACACTTTTCATTAGTTGTAATCATCGATCGTTAAGGCCAATTTAGCCAAATTTGTGCAATTCAGCATGTCAACAATGTAGCTCGCGTAAGGTTCTTATGCAACTTGCCAATTTTGCCGAATATGACAAATTGTGTTCTTTCGACCCAATATTTATAACCTGTATGTGTCATGATGACTTGACAAACTCAAGATTTCATTAAAAATTGATATTTTTATTTTTTATGGTGTAGATAAATTAAGTTTAGTTAATGTTCCTAGGTGTGCGTGAATTTAGCACAATATATCAACTTTTGACTGATGTTCCTATCGAAGCGGTCTTTAGGCCGATTAAAAAATCTTAAGAATATATTAATCAGAGAAGGTTCATTATGATGATTCAAACAATTGATTTAATTTTATGATAGTTGAAAGTTAACCTCAGTTACTTCAAAAGTGATTCGTTGTGAGTCTTTTTCTTAATTGAGTTATAAGACCAAGTCTTCAATATATAAATATGAAGAACTGGAATTTAAAAAGATTTCTGTTTTCACGTAACCGAAATATAACAACCTGTTCAAAAAGGACTTTTTTAAATACTCTCTAAGGTAAATATAAATACAAATATGTAGATACATAATATTCAAGTTTAAATCCACAAAAAATAAAATGTTGGTAAAATTCGATCATGTTGTTTTCGAAATAATGAGTTTAAAACATTTTTTTTTTTAAATAAAATTTTAGTACCTACTCAGAACTATTTCAACTTCTCAAGATTTTATCTTCGTAAAAATTGATCACTGTAAGTTGAATCATCTTAGAGAAAAGCGAAAAAAATGGTTCGTTGGGAGGTTGCCCTTAATATTAATAACTTTTTTCTGACAATTTTTTTTTGCCAGATGATAGCCTAAAGAGCTATTGAAAATACATAACTCAATTTTTTGAAAAAAAAAATGAGAAAAATAAGCTTTTTCAAAACATGCTAAAAATATGTCACCCAGGTAGGTATGTACATACCTACATAGATACCTAACAATATTTTTGGTTTTAAAAATATGAATGAAATGTTTTTCTTCTTCCTTATCTTCCTAATGCTATATGTTTCATCAAAGGCAATACCAACTCAAAAACCGTTAAAATCCTATATTTTCGTTATAAGAATACTCTGGCCAAAAACCTGAAGTGCTAAAGATATTAAATGTATAAGAATTACTCAGAGTTGTTACAGCCATTTTCGAGAAATATTAAAAACCGAAATATAAAAACCCTTTATTGAGAATTTCTCTTGTAGAATCATATCAAATTTCAGAGGATTTTAGGCCCTGAATGAAATTCGTTGGCATCGATATACGTCAATTTTTGACACATCCACGCTATATTAACCTCACTTTTGTCAAAAATTAAACCATATACAAAAATATATTGAAAGTGAAAGTTTTCTCTTTAAATTAATGTAGGTTTTTTGCTTCATATTGATGAACAAAACACCTCCCCCCTAAAAAGTTTGCACCTTTTTTGGTCGACCAGTTGATCATAAACTTTTAAAATAGAAGAAAAAACCTATTTACCTAATGTTATCTGATCAAAAAGATAAAATTCCTTCAAAACTTTCTGAATATTCAAAAATAATACATATTCACAAAAACCCAGTAGCTTTAGAAAAATTAACATTTATAACACCTTTATTTTTACAAATGACATTCCGTTCTTAATTATTTTTTGTCTACCTCCTATATATGTCCAGTCCATATATGTATTGAAGGTTCAACCCAAACACAACCCACTTAAAATAATATTTCACTTAAACACCCTCATTCTGCGACAGATCATTTTCAAAATAAAATATCTATCTTATCGCACCATCATTAAAATATTCTTAGCGCCGTTAACTTAAACACCTCTTCTTTTCCTACATCGATAGGTATACCTATAATATTTTGAGACTCATTTAAATGTTTTTTTTTTTTTTCTTTAATAAAGCCCGCCAAAGATGGGCTTTGAAATACACTCAATCAATGCCTTATCATCACTCCCCATCTAATTAACATCGATTCCAAATCAATATTTTTCTCTCTATAACTGAATAAAGATACATTAGCAAAAGCTTTTCGTATCTATTATAAGCTGCCCTGGCTAGAAGGTTAACCTGCTCTTAGTCTCAAATAGATACGAGTATAGATGCATTTTTCTAGGAATGAAGATACACTTTCTTTTGATTTGGAAAGTATCTAGATGAAAACAATATAAATTTTGATAAAACTAAAAACTTTTTAAACAATAGGTGTGCTATATAGAAAAAACCCACATTCGAAAAATAACATGAAAACATTTGCATAAATTATTAAGATGCATAAAGATACATTCACAAAACAAAAAAAGAAGATATACAAATATACAAATGCGCCTCGCGTGGTATAAAAATGTATCTTTTGAGGCAGAAATTCGTATCTCTGTATGCTTAGGGATTGTGCTGGTCATTTGTTTTGAAATCATACCTACTTAAAAAGCTGATCATTAATAATCATAATCTCTAACGCCGCCGGTTCTGAGGCGACTTTTAAGCACGCAAGGGCGTAAGTTGAGTCCGCCTGGCACCAAACACAACAAATATGTACAAAAATGAAAATATTTCAGAAAAAATCTATAAAAGAAAGAAATAACTTTACGTGACCAACAAAACATTGGCATCTATCATCGCGGGCCTGAATGGCGCAGCATCACTTAATCATTAGCGCCTTTGGCTGACGCATGCATGCATCAGCATCAGCATCAACAACAGCATCATGCCTCAGTCAAGCCAGCACAAAACAGCTCGATTGTTTCAAGCCTTCAATCCTCCTCCATATGTATATGCCATGGCTGAATGGTGTATGTTTGTGTTCCTTGTGTGCCATTTGTTGTGTGACGATAAATCAACAAAAGATGCATTTTTTTCCGGGCCATGCTGTTGTCAGGTCTGACATTTCTGTGTTTCTGTTAACCGGGCATGGGGAATGGTGGGCGGCTATCGAATATATAGCTGTAAGTTCATGTGAATCGGTTGTTGGTTGGTTTTCTGGGGCGCCCTGGTTTGGTGATGTAGCCTGCAGGAGCAGAGACCGCTAATAAAATCCAAGCACTGACCAATTGGAAATTATTTTTTGGCCGGCTCCATTTTTTCCCCCGGAAGTCTCCCGAAACAAAAACAGAATCCCGCGATGAGGGCTTCGGCCAACATCATGCCAGAGCCAGATAGTTCCAGCGAGGTTGTCCATTGGAACATTTCCCGCGGCTTGCGCACCTAAATATCTTTTGGCCGAATATAAAATTTTATTTTTTATCAGATAAGATGTGGCGTGCAGTAAGATGTTCGCTTTTAGTTTTTATTGCCATAATTCCTCCGTGATCCCGAAACTCACTCCAGCTTCTCTCAGCCCTGTGACTCTTTGATGCGATGCCATATGCAACAGCTGCGGCAGGAGGCTGAGGCAATTGATCCTTTATACCGTGGTGGTGGGTCTCTAGAGAGGGGCTTAAAATCGGTTCGGTAAATCTCGCCTAAAGTATCTATATACATCGCCGTATCTTATAGTAGGTCGGGTACTGGTATCCATTCGATCGGAGTCTTCGATTTGTATCTGGATGATGCTGCGGGTATGTTGCCATCATCGGTGGTTATATGGTGCATGAGCCGAGCATGCTGGATGCTACAACTCTGCGAACAATATTGACAAATGATGTGTATTTGGAACACGATTGTGCTGGAGTAATAATTTTTGATTTTATTTTATTTTATTTTAGGAAAAGTGCGAATTCATGTTTAGGGTGACACAATAATATGATTTCTTGTTGTTGTTTTTTTTTTTCTCCGTATTTTATTTTATTTGACTTTTATTGGGTGGTTTCGTTTCATCGAGGAAATGATGGTTTTTTTGTTGTGAAAAATGAGTTATGACTATTTGGTTGGCTTGGAAGGGTGCGTCGTCGTAGTCGTAGAAAGAATGCCATATTGAATGCCATATTTCGATGAGAAAGTTGGAAAAAGTGTTAATTCTTAAGTGCGCGAATGTTTATGACAAGAAAATATCAGTGAAAGGAGTATATTAATGGATTTGTTATTTTTCGTAAATTCGTGACTGTTTAAAATGGCATTTAGGTATAGCTAAGAAAAACTCTTAAATCATTTTCATGCAATCTCAAGTCACTAAAATATTTCCAAAATGAATTTAATTTAAAAAAAATTTCAAGACAAGTTTTTCAAACCAAATGTACCTATACCATTTTCTTTTAAAACGTTTAGAAACCGATATTGAGCGATTGATAAGCGTCTTAAACTTCCTTATATGTTCTTACCTACTTAGAAAATTTTATACTTTTTTATTCCCAAAACATTTATAAAAAGTCCCTAAAAGTGAATTTTGAAATTTTTTTCAAAAAGATCTGGCAGTCATTTGGCACCTTTGAAAACGTTGCAGAACAATGCTGTAATTTTAAGGTTCTTATTTCCATCAACATTAAAAAAAAAATATCTGGCAGTCATCTGGAACCTTATGGAAAATTCAATTATTTGCTATTTTCGAGCGCATCTGGCAGGCATTCTGCTTCTGGAGAAACAATTTTGATTTTTATAACCAGAGTCTTCTGGTGCAAGATCAAGCTGTTTCTTATACATATTCATAAATCGTCTGGCAAGTATTTGCCCTTAAAAAGATTTTGGGAATAATGAAGTCTCATACAAGTGTTTCTGATGAAATTCGTATGTTGTCACTTCTCAGCATAACCAATATTTTTAAGGACTTTTAACTTTTTAACTAAAAATTTGATAGCTCAATTTAATAGTCAAATGTTGATATTTTTTAAAGCGTCTGGTGACAAACATTTAGCTTTTTCACCTTTTTGAGAACAGCTTTGCCCTTTATATTTATAATTATAAAATTAGATAGGTTTAGAAATAATCTTGAAAATAAGCGATTCTTGAAAATCCAAATTTTTATAATCAAAATTTATTAGTTTTATAAATTTTAAAATCATCTGACAGCGATCTTAACCTTTGAAAAAGGTTTTGGACTTTTGTATTCGAAGCCAGGAAATATCATAGTTTGTTATAGAGATAAAATTAAGGTTTTACAAGCAATATAGGTACCTGTCTAAATTTTGTACGATTTTTGAATCCATCTGGCAGGCATATAGCATATGGCATCTTAAGTTCTATTTTTGACTGGTATTTTCGCTCTTTTGTAATTTAACATTTCCAAAAAACCTTATGAAAATGCATATTTTAAATGCATCTGGCATAGATTTGGCATTTCGGAAAACATTTGGCACATTTAAAAATAAATTTTTTGCTGTAAAAAAATGGTTAGTAAAATATGTAAACATTTTTATCAGAGGATTTTATACAATCCTACAAAAATATATGATGCCTATGATAAATTCTCAATAAATTGTTAAGTGTTATTTAGAGCACCTGGATTTCTTACTTTTCTCTTTTTTTTTACTACAATTTTTTTTATTTCTTACCAGAAATCTTATGATCATTTTTTCCGGCCATTTAAAATACAAATTTAAACTATAGATTTAAAACAATTTTCGTTTTTAAATGAAAGCAACTTTCAATTATAACCGCTTCTCGAAATTCACTATACAACCACTTAAATATCACCTAGATATGAGAGGTACCCTCCCAAATATGTAAGTCTCACACCTTGCGGGAATATCTATCTAGGTATACTACTTACATGACTCATTTTGACACGCTATATATTCAATTCTTGAAAGTGAAAACAATAGCCAAAAGACCTTAAAGTCAAGCCATTCACCGCATTGTCCAAATTAACCATTTAGACACAACCATTAGTGTGCTATATCAAAGGACGGATCTAGCATTGAATCTTTTGTTTTGCCACCTCGTGTATATGATGATGATGATGATAGATCGCCAACTTATCGATTCCAATATAAAAGAGATGGAAATAAAAAAAAAAATTGAAATAAAATTCCAAATTCGGAGTAACGAAAAAATCCATAGATGGACCGAAGCCCGTTACTTTCATGTTACAGACACACAACAAAGGGTGACCACAAATTTTCAGGTTTAACAAAAGGAACGAAAGGGAGATTCCAGCTAAAGAGAGCGTCAGCATCTACAACAACTACAAACAAAAAAAAACTATCTTAAAGAAATTGAAGAGATTTTCCAGAGCCGGAGCTATATAGAGCCAGATAGGATAGCTCCATCAAGGTACTTTATACAACACGACCGTATCCGTAAAGTTAGGTACCACCAATTTTTCACTTCTATTCATGGCGTTTATTAGGTGGGAATACAAAGGCATTTCTTTTGCTCTCGTCAGACATCAGGGGATAGAAGACCCTTGTAAATTGGATAGATGTGGATGATGCATTTTTTTCTGGGACGGATTTTTTGAATGCACAATAGCTCAACGGATGGATGATTGTATAGAGTTGACTTTTTGCTGCATCACTGACTTTGTCTTTCTCTGGTGGTAAATTGATTTTTGTCTGAATTTTCTCCGAATCTGTTGGTTGGTTCTGATGGATAAGGTTTGGATAAAAAAAAACGAAATCCAAAAAAGAATACCTTCGCGGTGAAAGAAATTAAATATCAGAATTATGATTACTATGATGGTCTTTGGCTGATTTTTTGATATTTAAATGGGTTTTTATTTGTATGTAGACCACACGAGTTGATGGGCGTGCATATTTAATCCATGAGGTTTATGTTGATTGAGAGTAGTTTTAAGACTTTTTTTATTAAGGAAATAATTAAAAAATAAAATGAAGTTCAGTATTTCTCACATAAATTACAAAGATCATTTGTCGAAAGAAGAGTTTTGAAAAGACTTTTATAAAAAAATATCTCCAATTAACGGCACTTAGGTTATTAAAATTTTTCTCTAATTTTTGTATGTTCCTTTACTTTTTAGCTTGAACTTAAATTCTACTGAAATCAGAAAAAAAATGGTTATGATTAAATTCTGATTTGTTCAAAAATCTTCAAAATATTAATTAACCTAAAATCTCACCACCGTTTTCTCAAAACTCAGAATAGTTTTTCGACAACTCATACATCCTGAGGCTGAGTCATACTCAGCATACTCCATTTAGGAAATTAAAATTTTTAACCAATTTGTTTTTGTTCCGTTACTTTTTTTTCATTGATTAACTCGAAATCTAGCTATCACTGAAATCTGAAATATTTAGTTATGATTGAATGATTGAAGTCTGATTTGCTCAAAAATTAAAAAATAAATATTAACGACCTTAAAAATGAAAAAAAAAAAAAATAAGTATAAGCTCATATACATTTTTTTCAAAGTAACTTTCGGTCTTAGTGCAGGACCTCGCCGATTCTAACTGCCTGAACACAATAGTATGCTGCAACTGTAACTGGAGCTGCAGATGCAACATCTGTGAAAAAGTGTCGTACGTGCTTTTTTTTACGTGCTCACAATGCAGCTGTACAGCTGCAATCACAACCTTATTTTTCACTTTTTTTATTTCTACTATTTTTTTTTTTTAATTAATAATATTTTTCGCGAAGCAAATAAGCCAAAAACGCTTCAATATTTACAAATTGATTAGATCGCCACATACTAAATTTGGTAGGTTATTATTGATTTCTGAAAAACATGCAAGAACGACTTGCGAGGATCTATTCTTTAACCATCGATATCCTTCTTCTTTAACCGCTTAGATTCTCCTCTTTACCAAAGAAGGCCGTGTGGTCCGACAGAGTTTTGCTAAAGGTGACTCAAATTCTTTCTATAAAAGTGGTGGTCTATCTATGAGATATTGATAAAACATATTCATACTCTCCTATAAAAATCTTCGAACAAATAAGCATTTCAAATTCTCTATTGGCCTAATTAAGCCAATCTGCTGTTGTGCCTTTATATGTAAAATTAAAATATCTAGACATATTAAAACCCCATCAAAATGTTAAAAGTCTTTAAATTAATGACTCCAATATCATGGCTACCACATCTTCACTAATCATGCAACTTTAGAAATTTAATACCATAAAATTTAATCGTAAAACTTTGACTAAATGATCTACTTACTTAAATGGCTTCTCATTTTCATAAAATTATATACATATATCTACATATTTATATATACATAATCAGAACCCCGAAAATTTTGTTTTACTTCACAATTCAAAAGCTTTTACCTACCACCTCTCGATACAGCACAATATACGATAGTTAAAAACTTTGAAATTCGATAGCCATCTGAATGAATGAATAAGTCATCAAAAGACGGACGTTCTGGTAATTAAATAATTTTATGTCATATACTTTTCCCCCAATCAATTTGAGATTGTTCGAAAAATATAATATTTTTTTTTTCCAAAAAACTTTTCGACTAAAAACCTAGAAACCAAATCGGTTAACTTAATAAATGAAATTCTAAGAAAAAAAAAAAGACGAGTTTCAATATAAACTCTTTTGATTGAAATTCCATTTTAGTACATTTCTCAAGGATAACCTTCCGTCCCGGGACTGCTGGCATGGGCTTGATGATGATGACGGACGGACGGAAGGATCGGTTGGTTGCGGAATTCTGAAGTTCACCCACTTATCTGATGAAAAGTAAACTGAAATTCAATCTAATTCCCATTTTAATATTTACATGGATAAACATCGTACTGAGGCCGGACAAACCAGCCCGTGCCATAGTCCTAGTCCTAGCCTAGCCATACCTATCTACACACACCAACCAACCTATACAAGAAACAAGAAATCCGATGGGTGAAGTTTTGCACTAAAGGAATCAATATTTTATAACCGCAAAACCGTAAGCTTTCGATATATTATAGTATATACCTACTCGTACAAGCAGCCGAACTCAAAACGAACATAGAGAGAGAGAGAACTGAATCAATCCTCAAATGAATTAGGAAAAACCTTGAAGTCCTTAGGGGTCGAAGTTAAAGTCGAAAATTTTTAGTGTAGGTATTTTTTTTTTTTTGTGAAAGTGGTGAATGACTTTCGCCCTTAGAAAAAGCCTTCGGACAAACCAACGGACAGATGGACTTTTCGAAGCTTAACCAATCGGAAGTGAGTTAACCCCTTTTTCGTTAGATCTTTCTCCCCTCTTTCAATAATAATGTCTATACCTAGGTTTTGGTTTGCAGTTTGTATAAATACATATGTATGTGTGTTTTAAGGATGATGGAAGGTTAAAATTGGTTTGAATTGTACCCAGAGTATAGTTTTTTTTTTTTTCTTTCGTTTTATATTTTATATATTTCAATTGAACTGAGTTTTAAAAGTTTTGATAGAAATTGCCTATGGGATTCATTCGAAACAAGTGTTTCATACTACGCAAAAAAAAAATATGGAGCTAATATTTTAAAAATGCCTTTCAGATTTTTGCCAAAAAATTCTAACAACGGAGAAAATTTGAGAAAATTGTGAAATATAAAAACCATGCTACTGCCGATGGGTTTTTTTTTGAATAACTGTACTAAAAATTCCCAAAAAAAAACACGTCCTATATTGCATTTACAAATTTTTGAACTCTTAAAAAAAATTAAAATTATAAACAAAAAAATTAATTTTTTTTTAGTATGTACCTACTTCTGAATTTTTTAACATTTATTTTTTATGTAGCTCCATAATTATAGCAGTTAACCACAAAAAAAAGTTCTTGCCATCCAGTCGTGCATATTTTGTAAGATTCCTTAGAAAAGAAATAAAACTTTGTATTTTTTCAAATTATCTCAAAACCAATTTTGATTAAACTTCGTACTTGTAATGTTTTTAAGTTGATTCTAAAAAATCTGTTGGTTAGATTAATATAAAATCCTCTTCAAATAAATAAATCTAAATCAAAAAAATCTTTTTAACTCCTAAATGTTAATCTTACGAAAGAAAACATTTTATTTTTAAATTATCCTTTTATTTAAAATTTATTTGCAAATAGTTTTATGCTTTGTGCTTGAAAATATTAAAACTAAAAGGATAATCTTTTGAAATTAATAAAAATTTTATAAATCTTAAATTTAAATAAAATAAAATCTAAATATAAATCCGAAACAGAGAAATAATAGTTTTGATGTTTTTTTTGGGAAAATCTTCTAAGATCTATGTTATTCCCTTTAAATTCGTCAAACTATTTTGTATTTTAGGTACCTACCTCTAACAATTTGAAATATTATAATAAAAAATACATACCTACTTTTACTGCCTTAATTCAATATGCTTAGCCATCTTAAAGCCTTGAATCACAAGACCAACCTTGTGCGTTGGAGTCGTGCATTTAAATTTTCCTTGCGCAACCCAACTATCAGTTTAAATAAAATTCGTACTTAAATTTTATAAGCTTTAATATACAGACTGCTATTGAATGTAAAACAATTCATCCACTATTTCTCACATCAGAGTGTTTATTTTTTTAAGGCCAATTGGAAGACTGACTACCATCAGAAATCAATTTATTAGATTTCTGTTATTCTTCTTTAAATATACAAACTGACCCTCTTCACTTATAGGGTTTGAAGAATACGACCATCACTAAGGAGATACATATATCTATCTCCCCCCCACCCTTACCATCTACCTTCAATTATTTATAGCCCCTGAAGCTTCCATAACTTGATTTAATCAAATTATTGAACTTCCAAAAAATGGTTTATATTAAGAGAGGGATAGGAAAGACGAAAATCACAAGACAAGGATAGCGAATGAAGAAATTTCTCACTTGAAGTCTTCTTTTAATAATTTAAACTAAATCGAAGGGAAATTAATTTTGAAATTTTTGAAATAAATTTTCACAAAAAGCAACAAAAAAAAATAACGACTAAAATGTTTGTTATTACATCTTTGAATATTAATTAAATCTAGACTTCCACCCCAGTCAGTCTCCTTATATACATATATTCGTAGTAGATCCTTCTTAAAAGCCAAACCATAGACTGGAAGAGTATAAATATATATCCTTAGACCACAATATGGAGGGAAATTAATTTAAGCTATTTCCCGGTGATTTATCGATTTGAGTTTTGTGGTCATTATTCCTCATTATTTCCATTATTTTCCATCGAATTCCATTCATCATTCATTGTGAGGGGGTTTATTTTTTTTAGAGAGAGAGAGAGATAGATGGGTATGTATATCTGTGAGATACTCATTTGTTAGTTTATGTATATGCGGTTGATGCTCATTATATAGTGTTTGCGGGGGTAACCGTCGACAAAGAAAATATCCTATTACCTATACTACTATCTCAACCTTCGGCAATGTCTTCTGTGGTATGCCGATGTGCAAATAAGTATCTTTTGCCCCGTAACAGAAGTATCTATCGACTATTTTTCTCGTGAAAACTTATGTTTGAACACTACCTCTTGACACTATTGGCGCTGGCTGTCACTGCCGGAAAGATGAGCCCCTTTTCAAGTCCTCGTGTTTGTTTTTTGATTTGGGAAAGAATAACACAAGAAACTCATAGAACTTGTCATCCAATGGATATATTTATATGTATAGAAGATGTGGCCTAGGTGGTGGCATGTGTATATTGTGTAGGATAGATATAGGTAGTAACCCATCATTATCATCGTCGTCATCGCTCAGCTCAAGAGCCCATTTTTCCTGGCTGCTTTGAGAGTGTACCCACTTATGTCCTCTTGGGACTCATCGTCATCGCCGTCTCGTCGTTATTGTGGAAGTCGTCGTCGATGATGATGATGATGATGCGATGGCCCGGGAATAGCCAACTGCGCGTCCTCTTGTAGGTAAATACAAATTAATTCCACTTAAACAAAACTCACAGACCAAAAGTGGTTACTATTATTATTTCTCATCGTTGCATCTACATTTACACATGTCATCATGTTTGGCGACGACGAAGAATAAAACAAAAACGACGACAACAACAACTACAACGAAGCGACGCATCACGATGACAGCGAGGAGTGATCATTGTTTTGTGATAACTCCTTTGGCTACCTGATTCCGAAGAACCTCAACTCAAACCCAATGGACTTTCAACTTAGTTAAATAAATAATAAAAAAAATTACAAAAAAAAAATATCTGGTAGTTCGATTTGTATCTATTTAAAATCTGATTAATGTTGAACAAATTTTATGTTTTTTTTTTTTGTATTCTTTTAATAAAGGTTGCACCTGTAGGAGCTAGCTCATCCCTCAGAGATAGAACAAATCAGCATCTGTATTTGAATAGGAGATTCAAAAAAAAAAAGAATCTTGAAAACTTATATTTGTTCCGGTTTTCAATTTGTAGATACGTATTTTTGTTTTTAAATAGGAACATTTTTATATATCTTGTATTAGAGATTGGGAGAGGACGAACAAAAAAAAAAATTGTAATGGAAAAAGGAGATACAGTCGAGAGATTTTCATGATTTTCTCAGTTTTCATTTAATGGATTTTGAGGAGGTCTATCTATCTGTTCGAGTGTAGGCAGTTAGTTTAAGGTAGGACTTGTAATTTACATATTTATAAATAAATACTTACTGAAAAAAAAGAAGACACCCATATGCAGATTGATATCTCATAATATGTTGGGGAGGGTTTGTCTGTCATCTGATTTGAAGATTTGTAAATCGTAACGTATGAGAGATCGGAAAAATCTATTTTTAATTAAAATGTGGCCATGTGGTTTAAAATGCAGGTGATTAATTTAAAAATAATTTTTTTTAAATTACTTCCTTTTTGCTTCGTTGACATTGTAAGCTCTGGGTTAGGAAAATTTTTTATAAAATTATTACTGCCAAATACAAATTTTCTTAAAACAAAAACTGAAAAATATGCCCATGGACAAAAAAAAAGGGTCCATGTGAAATCGCCGGGACGAAACGCCCATTTTTTGTGGACTAAAGGCCGTTAAAAGTAGGTACATATTTTGAAAAAATAAATCCCGAAACAAAAAATGGATCTTATGTTCCACCAGTCGTAGTGCATTCTAAACCCTAAAGTATCCATGTCCCACCAATTTTTTTTTGTATATATTTCACACTCCGTAAATAATGAGGAAACTCTAGAATTTACAGAACTTTCTAATTTTTTTTTTTTTTTTCGAGAAGCAGTAGGTATGTACCTCGGGTGGTCCGCTTCGTGTGTTCCAAGGGTTTTAATTTCTTCTTTGGGTCCTCCCGTCTCGCTCACACGATACCTTAACCCCATCAGCCGAAAATAAATCCTGAAAAAGAAAGTTGGGACTAATGTCCCACCAAGTCCCCTTAAAATATTCACTTAATGTCCCGCACTAAACATTTTTTCATATATGTACCTACCCTACATATTTTACTCTGTATTTCGAAGAAAGCTTAGTACAAAGGACATCATGCAGCCAAAAAGACTTCTGGACATATTGTGTTATTTTATTGTTTGGAATTGAAAAGGCAGTTCCGTTGTCCTGAGCTCTTTCGTCTATGACGATTCCAATTCTCCTTAAACCTTTAACTATAACACGTTTTAACAAAATCGTTTCAGCAGTATAATTTTTAAGGCCAAGATTCAGACAAACAAGCAGAATCCACTTGTTCTCTTATCTATATCATCGTTATGTCACATCGTTTGATTAAAATCTCAAGATCGATATTTTTTTTTTATTCAAAATTTGTCATAGTAATTAGAAATCTTTATGTGTTAATAAAAACCACGTAGGCACAATTTATTGGAATATTATTTTGCCCAATTAAAAAAAAAATTAATGAGATAATGAATTTTAAACAAATTGCCTATGAAGTTTATTTTAAAGCAAATTCGACACAAAAAGACTAATGAATTAGGAATAATCAATTCAATTTGTCAACCATTTATTAATTTGTCACCAAAAAAAAAAAAGGTGTTCCTGAAAAATTCATTTTTCCAAATGCTAATTTAAATTTTATGTCAAAACATATGCTTTGATTTCTGTGACCCTACCTTTAAGTTTTTTTTTGTTTGTTGATAATGTACCTACCACCCAAGTTTCCAGTAACACCTTTTTGACATTAAGGTGCGTGTATTCTAGGTATAGGAACCTCATTAATGGTCATTCTCATGTTCATGATCAATGTGAACTCAATGTAGTCAGTCGTCTGTCGAATCCGAACTTTAATATTTTTTTACAAAAAAAAAAAAAAAAAACTCATTTAATTTAAATTTTTAGGAAACAAGTTTAATTTGCTTGATTATCTAGTTTAGTTAACATTTCTAGTTTGTGTTTGTCAAATAATAGAACAAAATTTATTCGGAACCCTTTTTTTTTAGCAACTTTTGAGCATCATCTTCGATTTGCATAACTAAACACGAATGCTCATCTTATGTTCGATTTATTATACCTTTGTCTTGTGCGGTCGCCATGTCATTTAACCTATACAATGTGTGATATCATTTCTCATTTTAAAGCCGCATAATGTTAGTTTATATAGGCATTTTTGTTTGCTTTTTAACTTTGAACTTAAAATGGTTAAAGTTAAATGGACGAAGAGTTATGCAACTTTAGGTAATATTGTCAACACTTAATTAAAAAAAAATCAATTGGTGAAGAGTTTTTGTTGTGAAAATAAATTCAACAGAAAACCAATTAGATTGACCCTTTTTTTTAATACTCAGAAACACAATCCATACAAATAAATAAAAATATAAATTACATCTTGACATCAAACATCATCATCGTTAGATTTTTGTTTTTTTTTTTTTTTTTTTTTCTTCTTTCAAAGTTTCGATTTCATCTGTTTGACGAATACAAAGTGCCGTAATCAAAAATTCAGTTTTCGGTATTGATTCGTTAATTAAAAAAAAAAAAAAAAGCTTGTTGTGAGTTCTTCATAAATATAAAGAGATACGAGAGACATCTTGGTACACTGGGTTGGGATGAAGATTTTGATTTATAGCTCAAGACTGCCCAACAATAAATCAGTCAATCGGCCCTGGTTTTGAAAATAAACAACTTTTTTCTGCTTTGATACTTTTGTATATGAAGAATTGTAATAATCGGATCGAAAAATAATACCAAACTGCGATGAAAGATGGAAATGAATGTGTGTTTTTGGGTTATGATCCCAGATAAGCTTCCCAAAAAAAAAAGGAGAGATTGTGAAGGTTTTTGTGGCAAAAAAAAATCGTTTGATTTGTGATTTCCCGTGTTTATATTTTTTTTTCTGGAATGTAATCACACAATGACTCTAGTTTTGACCTTTCTCTTAGCTTCAACGTCTACCCCCCCACCTGCATCTAAACTTTTGTGGAACTTATTTGACTTATCCACACAAATAACATGGAAAAATAAAGTTTTTACCAAAACTCTCATCATCGATATAATGAGTTTCAGTGCCTTAATCCAACAGAAAACATAAAAAGATACAAATATAGATACAAAAGTATCTATATACATAAACGCTTAGTTTTTAAGTCTTACTATATGGCTAAGTGAGTGAAAGAGTTTTTGTTTATTTTTTCCTGCACGCACCCAATGGCTTTCTATTTTTTCGTTCGTTTTCATTTTTGGTAGAAAATTTTGTTTTCCTTTCAAAATGCTTGATTTGAAATTATGTTTATAGAAATTGTAGCCGAAGATGAAAAAGAAGAAGAAGATGGAAAAGATGCTAAGTATTTTGAATTTAATAAGAAACCGCATGCTGCGTTTTTAGAAACGGTTTGTTTAATTAAATAAATTGTTGTCACTTTATGCACTCCCCGCTGACTCATCTAAATTTCATACCATGAGACTCAAAGAGGTCAAAGTTTCTTCACACACGAGAGTAATATGTTTTTTTTTTCTATGCAGTTTTTTTTTTGGATTATGAATGAGTGACTTTATATACTAAATAAAATTTAAGATAATTTATTGATAGCTTGTTTTTGTTAAGATAGATAGACATCATATATGTATATGTAGGTACATATACCGATAGATTTGAAATTTTATTAAGATGCGGGTTAAGATATCACTCGCTGTATGAGAAGTATAAACGGGTGCGATACATCAATATATCATCGAAAGATAATGGGGTGCCACAGGGAGACCACTGAAGATCGATATTTATTAATATTAATCATATATGTGTGTAGCGAGTATAGTCGTTGGTTGGGCATATTGAAATTCTCACACCATCTGGGGTTTAAGATGGAACAACAACAACAAAAAAAACATGAAAAATTAATTTTTCTATTTTTGAAGTTTTTCTTATTTACAGTTCTAGAAAATAGAATGTTGTTTCAAGCATGTGGTGTTGATCTAAATTACTAAAATTAAATTTAAATGGAGTGATGCGGGGATGTTTACAAGTTGTGCGATTTATATTTGTGTTGCCTTGGGGAAATAGAAAGTGGAACGGTTGTAAATTAATGTTTTATTCTTTGAGCAGAAAATCAATCTAAATAGAAATCAGAACCTATGGAAGATATCATTAGGTATTTTTAGCAAAAAAAAATCATTTGCTCAGAAAACTACATAAATATATATTTCGCAGAGTAATTCCTCACTTTTGCAGTAAAATGTGATTGATTTTTTCTTAATTCGCTTGATGAGCAGAAAATGAAAAAATGAGAGCAAGATTTTTGAATTCTTGTCGATAAGTCTTGTTCAGGTTGACTCCAATTAAGCCAAGTTAATGGAGAAAAATGTATAAATCCTTAACTAAGTGAATTGACTTAGTTCATCTTGACATGTGCTGTGTAGCATCTAGTCCCATTGCGTCGTCGCATTAGAACCACCTGTTGTACCATCACACATGAAGTTGGGGGGACATAAGTTCCCAGGTGATAAATCCCGAAAAGCTTTTATCCCATTTTAGTGTAACATGAGTCCCAAATTTATATCAGAACTTTTGTTGCAGTCAAAAGGGACATTAATTTAACATTAGGACATATGTAAGTTTTACCACTATATACCATTTAGTAAGTAGACTACCAAAAGTATTTTTGTCCTAGAAAATTCTTGAACTTAGCGTTTGCCTGGTGACTGAGTATATACCCTAAGCAGAGCTAGGGAGTTGCATGAGGGGGACAGAGAACCGAAAGAGAGAGTTTATAGCCTTGGAACCTGTGAAGAGACCCACTCACTGATGTGCAAGTAGGCCGTTTATACCGGAAATGGGTTTTGGACTTATGCCTTCGGGTCCTATGGCCTGGAGATTTATGACATTGCACTGACTTTCTCGGGATTCGTTTCGTACTGGCGTATTTTGTGTGAATAAGTATCGCCTTAAATCTGACAGTTTTGCTTGTTCACACATTTTTTCATCCGAAAATGGGCCTCGTCGCTAAAGATTAAGGACTTTTTTTGTAAAAAGAAACGATTCTCCAACGGAGCCACAGATTTTGAAAATCTGATCATTTCTACATGTTACTTAACGCTATAGGTAGGTACCCATCGATGATGAAAAGCAATACACTTCTGAAAAATTCAAAAGTAAATAGCTGATAACCTACTATACCTACTTTTATTAAGAAAATTGTTGAAAAAGTACCAAATAATTTTGATTTCGATAGTTAAGTTTAATTCAAATAATCGGACTGCAAGCTGAAGATATGTTTCCGATATATTTGTTCAGCCCATATAGAATCTAAACAAATCGCTTACTTAGGTACGTATTGCTCAACATAATCAAATGCCTCTATAAAGCTTTTAAAAACTAATAAAAATGTGTTCTCCAATAAAACTCTATATAGCCCCACACTTTCACTATCATACTTTCTAGAAATTTCATAAAAAACCATAAAAAAAACTTCTATTCCAATTTCTGACCTAATC
This sequence comes from Epistrophe eligans, assembly GCA_951394125.1. Lineage (NCBI taxonomy): Eukaryota > Metazoa > Arthropoda > Insecta > Diptera > Syrphidae > Epistrophe > Epistrophe eligans. Next base: position 4,115,174 of record OX596031.1, read on the forward strand.
ATCTAGATACTCTATTTTAATTACAATATTATTGCTCTATCTTCGACGACTATATAACATACAATGTTCCCTTGTTCACATTCATCTTGGTATATGTATCTATATTATAGCGATTCCCCTGTTAAATGAAAGAGTCATATAAAATTTTTGATAAGAAAATACCCTTTAGAAGTTGCCGCAAAAACTATTGAAATCTTTATTGGATCCAAAAAAAAATGTCTGTTCTCTAAGCCATGAAACGAGGGAGAGATAACGCAAGAAAAATAATTCAATGCTTGACCTAATAACCTTTTATTATATATAGTTAAAGATTATTTACCAAATAAACAGGGTTTCATTGATTGTCATACAAAAGTTTCACATGAGAAATACATCCAGATGTTGAACCCAAGAACGAAAAAAAAAAAAAAAATACATCCAACTCCCTGTAGACTAATGGCAGTTAAATCAGAAGAAAATCTCATTCCATTGACGCCAGACTGAAACACCTCCTTAGCTTCGTTCCATCATAATTTCAGGTGCTTAAGGTTGTCATTCCACTTACACCCTTATTTATGATTTTTAATCACTCTGTGTCACTCACTCAAGAAGAGGAAGACCCATCAAAGATACATATACGTATATACTTTTGACAGCCTCGACTCTCGCGAGTATAGTTATAGTAGGTTGTGCATCAGCATCTAAGTGGCAGGCTATATACCCAAGCGAAGCACAACCCATTAACATGAATATATTTACACCTAAAATTATGGATGCACTGACTTTTGATTATTATTATTATTTTTTTTTTTAGTTATTTTTAGAACTTGAACTATTTATGAATAACTAATTCTACACGGGAAATACCATTTATCAAATAATTAATATGTCTCCAGACAAAAGACTCATATAAAATGTGTTTGTATGTATCTCGTCTTAAAGGGAAAAATTCCAAATAATTTATAAATAAAATGATTTCATCTCGCGATGCATGATGGAAGTTTTGAAAAAAAAAAAAATATTTTTGAAAAAATGTGGAGGAAAAGAAAAAAAAAAAAACCCCTTCGGAGAATTTCATTCATTCGTGTTTCAAAAATATCTAGAGAGACAATACTTGGAAAGATTTTGTTATTGCAGAATAAAATTCGTGTACACTTAAAATAACTATACACTGAAAGAAAATATTTTGAATTATTATATTCAATCTTCTTGGGCTTATTTTCAAAAATGGCAACACAACAGGAAACCATTCTCTAAGCTAAATCTGACGCAATAACAGCATTTTTGATAAATTGACATTCAACTGCCAAATTATCAGCATCATATACCTACTCAACTTATACCTCATTCCTTAGTTTTCCTTGTCTTAAGGACCAATTTTTCAATGTCTAAGATAACCCATAGAGTTATTTAATCCTGAAAATCAACTGCGACCCGAAATAACTTCGAAGTTATTACGACTTTAGTTGTCAAAAACGATAAATTGCTTGCGTTAATAAATTTAATTAAATTTTTTCGTCCAGTATATATACAAAAATTATACGTCAATGTGTTCTGGATAGAACCCAAGACTCCGCCGATGCTGATGATGATCATGTTGATGAGGACTTTGGTTTGGTACATTATTCACTCCCTTGTCTGAAATTTTTTTTCAAAATTTATATTTAAAATTAAATTATTATTATAGACGAGACGACGAAATGTGTGCTTCAATAGAGGGAAAAGGAGAAAAGAGTTTTATTAAAAAAAAAATAAAAAGAAAAGATAAGCCACAAGCGTTTGTTACGATGGTGCTTGAGATCTTGTTAGTCATCATACCTAACATATGTAAAGTACATAAATACAGTTGATATTAAAGTCTGAAGGCAGGCAGGCTTACGCTTAATGCCGCAATCGCCATCGCCACCACCGCAGCACAGCACAGCCGACAAGCACTCAGCTTAAGTAATTATTTTTTGTAGTTGCTATTTTAGTTTTTTTTTTCTATGTATTCTGGCGTTTGCGCTTTTAATTAAGGCCCACATGCGCGTAAGCATTTCAACTCCAATCCATTGATGTGGGAAATACTGCGACACAAAAAGAGGAAAAGAAAAATTATCTAAATGAATTTTTGCACACACACGAAATAGCTTAGAATATGGACAGACAGCTGGTGCTGGGTGCTGCTGTTGTTGTTGACGTTGCATTGCGTTTGCGTGAGTTAAAACCACAAACACTTTCACTATATTACTATAAAGCTACACTGTCTAAGTATGGATATTTATAAAATAATCTTTTTGAACACACAACCGCAATGACTGGACATTAAACCACAAAAAAAAAAAACTGAGTAGATACGCTAAATTTGCTTTTGTCTGGCAAAAGATACATTTGTATCTTTTGACCAACCTCATGGGTGAATGAAAAAAATATATAGGTACATAGTTGGTTAATCGAAATTTAGACCAAAAATACTTAATTCAAACTTTTACTTTTTAAATAGCAATAAAAAAAAAGATAGGTACTTTTGTATCTTACTATATCTGGAGTACAAAATTTAACTTTAAATCGATGTTAATGAGTTATTTGATTGTACAAAAAACTTTATTCTGAAATTAATAATATGACCCAAATATCTTACTTTCACAAAAATTAGGCTTTTTTGACAAAAGATACACCTCGTAAGTTTTCGACTTTTTGTTAAATTATCACTCAATGTTAGTTCGTTCAAATTAGATGCCGCTGTGAATGGATTAAGTGAATAAAAATCTTATCATGTATCTATAATACGATTGAGATTGAAATAAAGAAGCTTTCTCTTTATGAAGTTTGGGGTTTCATTCAATCATTGAATTGAATTATTTCAAAATTTGGAATCTAGGACCTAAAGCCTTCATACTTTATAGCATTTAATTTCGGTTGGGTCAAATCTGGATTTTCTGCACACGTCCACAAAATTCCAACAAATACGAATAGATACTTAAAATTCAACTCTGTCTGGCAAAAGATACTTTTGTATCTATGAGCAATTTTTAACCTACATATATGTATTCTATTAATCGAAACATAATTATTTATGAGCTGTAATTTCGATAAAAATCAGTTTTTAATCAAAAATTTGTCCCAAAAGTCGTTATGTCTCCCCCCCATATAGACGTCCAGACAGTTATTACGCCCAAAACGTGACTTACGCGCCTTTACATGAAGCAAGCTATAGGACGGTATCAGCAATTCATAACCCACCCATGAACCGCACAGGTTGGGCCAACAATTTAACCAAAACCCTAGGTATCGATCAGATTCATTTCGTATAAGTTGATGTGAGGTTAATATTCGGTAAAAGATACCAAAACCCAATGTGTGCATGTCTGAGCTTGAATGTATATGCGCTCATTATAAACTACCTTTCCAAAGATCGGTAGCGATAAGTTTGGGCCCTCTCGCTTATAGGCAACCAATTTTTTTTTTCTTTTTTCTTTTTTATGTTCCAGGTCGAAGCGTAATATGAGATTTTTGTTTATTATGGATGCATCAACAACCTCCAAGTATTCCCCCCAATTTCCCGAATGGGTGTAATTTTCAACTGATATCGGAGATAATATACTCCTGGGAGACCTTTTCGGGGACTGGGGTTCCGATTCGATTAAATGAAGCGAATACGCACGAAGGCGAGCGACGACGACGACGTTAACATTAACGTTAACGTCAACAAAGACGGCTGACTGACGACACTGACAAAACGGATGCAATCACAATGCTGGGAAATTGAAGCTTCTGGGTATAGTCAGGCAATTAAATATTTTTAGAATTATCCCAAATGGAAATTCGAATTTTTTTTTTATGACTTCTGGTTGTCTTTCTCTCGATGCATCTTCAACTTCGTCGTCGTCGTCCTCACCAATTGACCAAATGACAGACTGCTATTTTGGGTATTCTTTATTTCAATACATAAATTATATTGATGGCATCAGAGAGCGCGGAGAGATAGCAAGATACTTTGACCATTTAAATTAGATTCAATTACAGTGCTTTCGGAGGATTATTTAAGTATTAACTGGAAATTGGGGGTTTTAACGTTTGTTTTATTACTGATGGCGATTGTTTAATGAGAAAGATTGGTTTTATTAATGTTAGCTTAGTGTTTATTCATTATAGTGGAGTTTGGCTGTGATGTGATGGGTTATCAAAACGTTTATAGGTTGTATTTAGTTAACTGGATTTTTAGATAAGAAATCGAATATAGGAATAAGGTTTCAAAATTATATTATAGCTCCCTATATATATAGTTAACATATGTACAGAAATACTTTAAAACTTTACGAGGAATTGTTATTGGTTGAAGGACGTCAAGCTGTTTTAATTTTCTTGTATTTTATGTGATTATCACTTTCGATTAAGGGGAAACTGATTCTGTGAGAATTTTGTGTTAAAATAGAATTTTAATTAATCAAAAACAAATAATTTTTAGAATTTTGTATATGTCCCTACTTGTATCGTATTCTTCGAATTGAATTCTTCTCCTGGAAAATCATGAAGAACTATTTTATAACCAAATATACCTTAATTGTCAGAGAGGAGAGAGCAAGTATTATTGTGAAATTTCATGATGTAAATAACTCTAATTTTTAATTTAAAAATGCGGTTGTTTTGTAGAATATGAAATTCTATAAACTTAGCTATGAATAGTTCCGGAAAATTTTCGAAGTAATGGGCATTGTATAAGTTTCTGTTAAATCAGAGTCCATTGAAATCTGAATTCATTTATGGTATAGAAGGTGAGGAACTAAGGGCTGACCTCCATCTTAGTTTTGATAAATTTAAAACTGATAATTTTCGAGCAATTTACAAAAAGTAAAATTTTCACGCCCATAAAATCAGTGGTCTGTTTCGAATTTAGAGTATCTACCTTTACGGAAACTGTTACGCCAATTTGGCTTTGTCGGAATTTTGCTGTAAAGAAAATATAATTTTAGTTCGCTAAATCATTTAAAATTTGATTTTAATCAATTTTTTGTTTTAATTTTAACTTAATTTTAAATTTATTTTTATTTCCTTACAGGTGAGTTTTTGTCTAACAGCTTTTTCTTCATATTTATAAATCATATCACGTAAGTTATATTTTCCTACAATAATCAAATAATTTTTTTTACTTAAAATTCTTTATTTATAAATATTTTCTTTTTCTCATGTTAACTAAATTATTAAAATATTTATGAATATTAATCAATTTTTCAAAAAGTATTTCCTTTTATTTTTAATAATAAAACAATTAACATTTAAAAAATACAAGGATGAGCTTTGCTTATGAATTTTACTCAAATCACTCGTTATTTTTTTTTTTTGATAAATATGTATTTCAAAAATTCTTTCAATCATTTATTATGTATATTTATCTAGATTGTTTGTCCAATATAATTCCGACATAGAAAAGTATAAGATAAATGTGAAGCGTATGTAAAAAAGCAAAATGAAAATGTTCACGCCCTAAGGTAACTACAGACGTACCTAGGAACGTCACTATCTCCAAAATAAATTTAAAAAAAATAAGTAGTGATATACATTATTTTTTTGTCAAGATAGATATTTTTAATAAAGATTTATCTCCTTTTCAAAGCTTTAAATTTTTAAAATTCTCATTTTAGATCGATATACCTACCCAAGCATTTGCTCTCTATATGGAAATTTCAATTGTCATGCTCTCACGTCTTTTTATTTTTCCTGCGGTATGGTCAATGTTATTCGACCTCAATGTAACTTGCCCATATTAATATGCTTTACATTCAATTAGCTTATGTATTCTAAACAGTATTTACACGACTCTATCCCTAATTTATAGTGTGACACTATATTCAATCTTCATTGCGCCTTCAACGCATACAAAATTATTAAGCCATTCCAATAGCGCCCTTTGTCTTTCTTTTTTTTTTTTTTTTGTTTTTGTTAATTCTACCAAAACAATAAATAAACAACTCTCCCATTCTATATGAGGGTTAAGAACTTCTTACTCAAAAAAAAAATATCAACAATTTATCGTGGCATCAAAAATACATAAACTTATAGCAGACGAACACATTTCAACTTCTGAATATCAAATCCAAACTCCACATGATACGCATACAAAATTAAGGAAGCCAGTATATTCAGTGTTAATTGCTTTTAAAAGTATATAAGGTAGAACAACAACAACAACAACAACAACAACAAATTATGTTCCCTAATTTGTTAGGTTTTCGTAATTAAATGATCATTTAAAATATTTTTTTTTTTTAACTGTAAAAAGTTTAAATTTAGCTTCAACGAATACACTGCCCCCCTCTATCAAAATGACCTATTAAATTAAAAATTTAAAATAAACATAAAAATACAAAAAAAAGATTATATTTTCTTCAAATTAAAATTTCAATTTTTCGGTCTTTAGGACCTGTTTTAATTCACTACTGTTTTTTTTAAATTATTACTATAACCATAATCAATCTCCTAATTGGTTGATAAAAATCTTTTTTTTCTTTTTTTTTTTAATTATAATAATAAAAATAAATTAAAATTTAAACAAAATCGTTCAGAAAAAAACAATAGAATTATAGCTCCTTAAGCTATCTTTCTTTTATCTTGATCTTGATGTAGGTATCTTCAATGTTCCCTCTTTTTTTTAAACTAATTTAAGAAATAAATTTATAGATACTTGAACCAATATTTTTTATATTGATTGATATTTTATTTTAAATTCAATTATGTATGTTCCTTTTAAGAAACCTAACGCCTTTTTTATAAGTTCTTGTTTCCTTGATTTTATTAAAAATTAATGCAGTCGAACTGCTTTCAAAGTTACCACTTTGTTACAATTTCCATTTTTTAAAGGAAAATAAAATTGCTGCTAAATTTATTAAATTTTATCTTGTGATTGATGTATCCAGCATAAGCAAAAATTGTTATTATAATCTCTATGAGTATATTAAAGTTTTGTCCTGTGAACTTATTACCTACCCTGCGCCAGTATTTATAAAAAAAAAAAAAAAAAAAACAAACAAACAAACACAAACATATATATGCCAGTAAGACCTAGGGTCTTATAAATTAGGCAATGGCAGGAATAGGAGGATAGGATAGATTTTTGTTGGCACATTATATTACTAATTATAGACTTGTGAAACATGACTTGTGAAAAATGATTTTTTCCCAAATTATGAACATAAGAACAAGAAATTTTAAGTTAACAGTGTAATTTATTTAACAATCTCTGTTTTCCGAAATATTTCAAGCTTTCCATTCCATTTGTTTGATTAAAAACTATTTAATTTCCAGATTTATGTGCGTTGCATTTTTTCTTCTTTTTTTTTCTACAAAAATGTATTGCAGAAAATATTGCTAAAGTGGCAGCACTGAATTGCTTATAAATGCACAATTCCATTAAATCCAGCTATACAATAAAAAAAAAATCCAAACAAACACAACCATAAAACTGACTGAATGAGAAGGAATTTTATTGCCCTTTGTGTCTGCTTAGTCTGGTTAGATTGGTTGCTGGCTAGGTTGGTTAGGTTATGTTATGTTGGACGAGCAACGGCCGGACGGACGCAGACAAGAAAAAGACGATTTTTTCTTGGAAGCCATTCCTGCCCGCTATCAATCACTAAAGATCTTTAAGAAAAAAGTGAAGTCTGAAGAGTTGTTTTGTATGTTTTTTTCTTCTTCACCTGTGGATTGCAGTTATTGTTATTGTAGTTGTTTGTGGCTATGTGCAATGCACAAACGTCTTCTTCGTCGGCATTTGCTATCACCACCGTGCTTTGTTGTCTTCTATGCGTTTTCAGATTCGTATATTGTTTGTTATACTTACTTTCGTAATTTTTCGATTATTTCGTAATTAGGTGTGATATTTTATATCAGATAATCCATTTATGTAAAATTTCTTCCCAAAAGATAAAATCTCGAAAGTAAAAAGATTTTTTTTTAATTTTAATTTTTGATTTATTTTGTTTTTTTTTTCAAATTCTTATTTTTTTTAGTAACAATTATTAAATACTAAATTATAAATATTTACAAATTAAAAAAAATACTTATGTGCTTATATTATAGTCAGTCAAAAATATACATAAATAATTAAGTTTAATAGTTTTACATAGGTGTAAATCAGTTTGATTTTTTTTTCTCGTATATATGGCAAGGCAAAGTGCCTTTTCTTAATTTATCCTAATTTTTTTTTAATTTTAATTTAAGTACAAAAGCATTAATTTTTTTATTTACAATTTTTTTTTTATTTACAAACAAAAATCATATACAAATAATGACTAAAAGAATTTAAATACAAAAATTACAATGAAACTCTACACAACATTATTATTATCACATTTGTTGGATTTTCTTTTTTTTCAAACATTTTATTTCTCTTCATTTTTATTTGAATATTTATAAAGAAAGTTGTTGAAAAAGAAGTAGTTATCTCTTTACCGTTATGATCGACAAATAATACAAAATGAATTTTACAAGATTTGCTGTGCCTATGATGTGTTTGGTTTTGTAATGTGGAATGTTTATTAAGTATGCTAATTCTGCTTGTGCTATGTGTCTTTTCGTTGTGTGTTCTTTGATTTTTTTTTTATTTGATTTTTTTTTATTTGATTTTTTTCTTATTGAATTCAATAGAAGACAGAATTGAAAAAAAAATAAACTACCATACCTGCAGAAGTTGAAACAAAAAAAAACTACCGTCTCAGCCAAAGGATGATGATAATAATGATGATAATCAGTCTTTGTTTGCTGGAGTCTTTGTTGTCGTTTTTTGTTGTTGTTATGGTTGTTGTATTTCTTGTGGTGATGGCAGGAAATCGACGACTCCTTCATGGACATTTCACTAGAGGATTCTTCTCGATTCTTATTTGCATATCAGTGTTGAGTTTGCACTTAAAATAGTCTTTTTCGCAGTCGTGTAGCACGAGATGTCGAAAAAACGAACGTGCTTCGATTTCACAAACTTACGATCCACAACGATCGAAGAGGCTTTGCCATTGTAAATGCCAGTCATTTTTTCGCTAGGATTCACACGCAGATATTGAATTTTATGTTTATTTATAGTTTTTTTTTTTATTGTTTTTCGATGAAACCCATTTAGTTTATTTTTTGTATATGGTCATATTTTAAGGAACTTACATTCCACACTGATTGTTTTGTTTGTTTTCCACCTTGTGGAATTAAGTTTTTTTTTTTTGCTTATAATTACACTTATTCAATGGACTTTATAGTTATCTATCACTTGAGGCATTTATTGTACACACTTCTTTTGAGCAAAACAAGAAAAAACAAAACGAAAAAAAAACACATCAAATATGCACAGCTACCGTTCGCGGTGATGCATTTCTTTGACACTGTCCAACTGGCATTGCTGTTCCGGGAACTGGTGGACCTGCCACATTACCCACATGGGGCATATGTGGTGATCTTTGTTGTTGCTCTGAATGCTGCAGCATCTGTTGCTGTTGCTGCTGCTGTTGATTTGAATTGTTATTCCGATTGTGATTCTGCCTCGTCGTGCCAGCCATTAAATTATGATGCATATTATTGCCCCTGAAACTGGAATGCTGCAAATGATGTGGTTGCGGTTGGAAATGATGCAAATGATGATGCGGATTATGATGGTGTGGCGCCATTGGGATGTGCACTCCTGGACAATGTCCACCATGTGGGCGACGTTGATTGTTAGGTACATCTGGCAGCGCAAACCTCAGCTTCTCCCAGAATAACTTATCGCCCCATTGCAGATATGTATTTGTCTTCAGATACAATCGAATATCTGGATCGAGATCTTTTTGTGGCACATCGCCCAACACGATCACGATCAATCGTCTTCGTCGATCACGCAGCACTTGATGATGAGCTGATTTGAACTCGAATCGACACCATTCGGATTTTATGAAATTCTCCGACAGCACCATGATCGTGCGACGTGAAGAATCGATTGCCTGCACGATTGTATCAGCGATGTAAGCGCCCACAGGGAAGTCTCGATGGTGTAGGCAGAGCTTGTAGCGTGTGTCGCCGTTTTCAAGTTCGGGAGCAAGTTCTTCAGCTACGAATGCCTCATCCTTGGAACTGTACGATATGAAGGCATCGAAGAGCTTCTCGCGTTCACCTTTGTCCACGTCCTTGTTGGCATTGTAGAAGAGACGAATGCCAAATCGTGAATGACACCAAACACGCATCTCTTGCCGGAAGATGAAAACAACCAAGGTGCAGATGATTACGAATGCAAAACCAGTCAAGATGGCCACAAGGATCGGTAGGTAATCCTGGAATGGTGGTTGATTGAGGATCATTTTGGTGGACGTGAGATTTCCGCTCGAAGCCATGCTCTCCGCGTCCGAGCTGTTGTTGATCGCGTTCGTTCGATTGTTGATGCCACAGGCAATGAAGCGTCCACCAGTGGCTGAGTCATTGGCATTTGCATAGATCGAAAACATTTCCCCATTCACTGTGGTCGTGGTGTTTGAGCCGATTGCCACCTTGCTGGTCACTGTGCATTTGATTTTGCTGCGATCTTGCACTGAGTCATGACGATTGATGTAATCACGGAACTTGTCGATGAACTCACATTCGCACGTCCAGGGGTTGCCGGAGAGGCGCAATTCATTCAGATAGGGAGGTAGGAAGTTCCAGATGCTGAACTCAACGAGCAGGTTATGATCGAGTCGAAGAATTTTCAGATGATACAGATGGGTGAAAGCCAGTGAGTCTATTGTGGCAATGTTATTGTGTTGCAGGTAGAGCTCTTGCAGGTTATCAAGCCCTTGAAACTCATTGCCATTCAATTGTCTCAGATTGTTATGGTTTAATTGCAAAACCTCCAGCTCCAGAAGTCCATAGAAAGTTCGATTTTGAATGATTTCAATGCGGGAATGATTCAAATGCAAAACTCTCAGCCTCTTTCTGCCAATAAACGAATGACTTCCCAGCTCATAGAAGCTATTGCCATCCAAGAACAATTGAGTGGCATCCATAGGTATATGTTGTGGCAGCTCACGATCATAACTGCCACGCGAGCAATCCACAACGTTTGACGTCCAACTTTGGTCGTGGTAGCACGAACAACGATCTGGACATTGCATCTTACAATCACAGGCGTAATACTCACAGCAATGACAGAGCGCAAAGCAGTGGGCCTCATATTTGCAAAGAAACTCATTAGACTTGGCCTCGATTAATGGAACATGTGTCTTGCCTCTGGCATATGACAACTTGCAATAGATTTGATCCAAGTCCATGAGTTTCGGTTGGGTTCGTGCTTCGGTGTTGATCTTCTGCAGCCAATCCAGATTGCAATCGCATTGGAATGGATTGGAGCCGATGAAGAATTCTGGGATTTCTTTGTCATCGGGGATGGGTGACAGCCGCAAAGCGTTCGGTTCCAGGGTGGTTAGTTTGTTGCGAACCAAATCGACTTTGGTTAGATTAGGCTTCTTGAAGAATGTGTATGGTTGGATTTTCTCGATTTGGTTGTCATTCAAATAGAGGACTTCGACGCTGTTCGGGATCGAGCTGGCAGTGATTTCGGTCAGACGATTGGCACTGGCATCGAATGTGCTCAGCATGAGTTCGGTCTCGATTTCAAAGTAGTTTCCCAATTGGGTGATTCTGTTGGCTCTCACATCCAACCATTGCAAGCCGGTTGGAATATGACCGTAGTCGAATTTCTCGAGATGGTTGTCAGAGATGTTCAACCAGACGAGATTCTGCAGTTCGGTAAAGAGTCCGGTGATGCTTTTAAGATGATTTCCATCGAGTCTTATGGCCTGGATTTGGAAGTTACGATGGAATGCACCTGGTTCGATGCCCTTGATCTTGTTTCCTGACAAATTGACAATTTGCAGAGATGTCATCCGATCGAAGATTCCTCGGCGAATGTAGTCGATGGAGTTCTCGGTCAAACGGAGGCCATAGAGGCTCTCCATGACACTGATGCTGGTGTTCTCGATTGTTGTGATGAGATTCTCGCCAATGTCTAAGGTTTTCAGGAATGGAACCTGCCCCAGAGCTTCAGGCACGGTCAGGAGCTTGTTGCCATTCAAATGAAGATCTTGCACACTGGTGCAGTTCTTAAAAGCCATGGGATCGACTTTGGAAATGCGATTGTAATCCATGGACAGGACAAGGATGTTGTTGAGTCCTCGCAGAGTATTGGCTCCGATCATGGTTATATGATTTTTGGACAAGATCAGTGTGTGGAGGTTTGTTAGATCGGCAAAGGTGTTGTCTGGGATGTAAGCGATAAAGTTTTCTTCAAGTTTTAGAACCTGGAGGCTGCCCAAACTACGAAAGATACTCTGCTCAAGCTTGCTTATTTTATTGAAAGACAAGTCGAGCAAGATCAATCGTTTGAGGCCGACAAATGCCATGCCATTGATCCACTCGGAATTCAATTCGTTTGCAGACAAATCGAGGACAAGGAGGTCGGCCAGTTCGGAGAATAACCCAGGAGCCAAGACATTGATACTGTTGTTGCGGAGATATATCTCTTTAACGTACTTGGCCTCGGAAAAGAGCTCTGGAGGAAGCGATGTCAGGCGATTTTCAGACAAATCGATGATAGATAGTGAGATGAGACCTTCAAAAGCTCGATCGGCAATGGTGGTCATGCCATTGCGACCAAGTTTGATCTTCTTAACTCTTCCCAGAGCAGAGAAGATCGCCGATGGAAGATTGGCAATTTTGTTATTGGACAGATCGAGGGCAATGATAGCACTTCCACAGTTTCGGGACTTCCTGGTGCTTAGTAATTTACTAAAATGGAAGTTACCCAAATCTTGGATCTCATTGTGTGACATATTCAAATGGGTTAGAGTTTTCAGCGGGCATATAATTCCATCGGGCACCAACCAAATGTTGTTCAGACTCAAGTCCAAACGATCGAGTTGACGAAAATCAGCAAAGGCATTTGGCGCGATCTCCAAACTCATTGTCGACCAGTCGGCATTGTGGGTGCGAATGGTTAGATTTCGCAGTTCCTGCAGTCCTCGGAAGGATCCCTCGGTAATGTTTCCGAGTTTGCAATATTCAATAGTTAATGCGCGTAATTCTATCAGCGATCGAAAGCTATCAGCGCTGAGACTGCTTTGGAAAAAGAGTGCATCGTTGCATTCCAAACGCAAGCGAATTGTATTTTGCGGTTGAATTACGCTAAAGTTTGTATTTTCAAGTTCGCTATTTATCGTACGCAGTTGACACACGAGCACAATATCGGTTTCGGTGGTACCGGACCACCGACACTCATCAGGGGCTTGATAAAGGACGGTCTTTGATAAGGCGGCTCCCAAAATCGGAATAATGAAGTTGATCAATACCGAAAGGATTGTTTTCGACATTATAGACGTTTGAGTACACATTTCTTGATTTAAAAAAAAAAACTTCTATTTTTTTTTTGGCAAAAAAAAAACACTATCAAAATTTCTTTTGTTATTTATAATTCACTGCATTTGTATGCATTTTTGTTATTGCACTTCATTCAGGGTTGGCAAACGTATCCGAAACCAGATTTTTTTTTTTAATTTTTCGTTCAGATATTTAAAAAAATTACTTCAAAGTCGACCTCGTAAATTTTAAAATTTCCTCAAATATAAAACGGGTGAATTTTTATTTTTGTTCTAAATTTAAAAAAATTAATTCTCAAAATAGATTGATTGGGAAATTTCAAAAATCTTTACAAATAAATTTTCTTTACGACGACGCAACGGATTAACACGTCCGATCGACTCGATTACTTCTCATAAACTGATCGGAGAGTTGTGGATTCTCTGGGTATGTTTCTTGTATCTCAAAAATTCTTTTATTTTTTTTTTCTTGTATTTCTTTCCAAAATTGAGTTGCGCAGAGTGTAAAAGTGTGAATGTAAAGGCAAAGGCATAAAACAACCACCGGTTAGGCAAGTTTTTCATCGCACCAAGCTGACTTTTTAGGCTTTTGTCTCGTTTGCTCTTGCGTGAGTTAAAATAATTCTGACGGCTGAGGAAGAAGACGATGGTTTGTTACTTAACACAAATACATTGACAAAAAGTTGTTAGGAATGAAGAACAACAACACAGCTCAGCTAGGGTGAGTGGAATTGCTTGGTGTTTTGTTGAATCCAACCAAACCCAAGAAATGGACAAAGATGTGCACGAATGCAGTTTTTTTTTTTTTTTTTGTATTTCATTTTTACCTGAGTTTATTGTTCTCTGTGGGTTTTTTTAGGTTTGTTTGTGTATCGAATCGATTCAGATGGCGCTCATGGATTTTAGTAGTTTGAGTGCGTAAGCGGAGTGAGTGAAATATTTTTAATGAATTAAACAAGATTTTACATTGCGGAAAAGAGGGTAAGATTTTGTGCTTAATTGAAGAGAAAATGCTGAGTCAAGAGAACAATCTCTTTATTCAGAGCAACTCAGTTTGATTAAAGAATGTGAACTTTTAAAGTTACCACTTTTATTAAATTTTCAATAATCTGTAACAAAAAATGTTACTTTAATTTTAGAGGTAGTAAACATTTGCCATATTGAGCGGAAAAATTTCTACGGTAATTATCTCCATTTTACTTTTTTCCGTTTGGGAACTAAGGGATAAAGTGAAAGATGCTAACGGTAGTCGAGTCAGCAGGAACGAATCTTAAGTTTATAACGCAAATTTGGATGTGAAAATTGAAAATTGGTTAACTAACCACATTTTATTTTTGAAACATTTCGTTTCCTCATAACATAAATTGATATTCGCGAAGTTGATTTTTTTTTTATTATTCAGACCGTTTACATATACTCAGCGGATTAATGAACTGCGGACTCAATTTTGACATTTCACTAATAGTAAAAATGTCAAATTTGAGTTTGACTTATCGAATTCAGTAATTGGGCTGATTATCTTCAATAAATTTTTATAGTTTTATAATTTTCTTTCAATCTAGTGAAGTTGAATACTCATTTAGGTATTGACCATATAGCATAAAATGGCAACCCTTGTTATTACACTCAATGCAACAAAAATGCATTCAATGGATCTTTTGAGTGTTTTTTTTTTTTTTTGAGTGCCTTGATTCGAGTGCTTTCAATTTTAACTTCAGAGAGGGAGAGAAAGAGTCTAATTGGAAATCGATTCTCTCTGAGAACAAGGGAATGCAGCTGATTTGAGTTTTTATTTTTTGTGTAACACATCCACTCAATTATATGGAGATAATTTTTTTATTGGTTCCCATCTAACTGCAGGTAATCGAAACTTGTTTTGTTTCCATTTCCATACCTACCTCTTACCTTGCTTATGCTTACCCTTTTTCTTCAACAAACTTCGCATCACACACATATAAACAGCGCTGCACCATGTGTGTAACAAGATAGATTTGTATTTCTTGCTTATTTTTTTTTTTTCCTTCATGGCTTCTTTTGCTTGAAAGAATTTCTGATCTGAGCTCATCAAATAACACTGAGCCTGACTCAAACAAAAAATGTATCTTTGTGAGAAAGTAATGCATACATGCGTTGTATTTAGAGGTTGTGCAGTGCAGATATATATGTATGTATATACATTTTCTTGTGTTGCAATATTGTTGTTGTGGACTGTAGAGTGAAGTTAGGTATATTTGTGAGTGTGTTGTGCTGTTGTTGCATGAAATTCAATCTCAGAAGGTCTCAGAGATTACGCGAGAATATATTATATGACAGGTGACCCAATTGCTATGTGCAAAAGATTTGTGTTCCCTAGGGCTATTGTTGATTATTCCCTCACATTTTTGAAGTTGTTGTTGTGTTCATTGAATTTTTTTTTTTTTAAAGAAAAAAGGTAATTTAAAGAAAAGCCTAAGAGTAACACCAGGGGTGCTGAGGATGATGCTGAATATAATTCCTCCCACCAGGTAGAAATTGGCTTCAGCAAAATTGAAAGAAGAAAAAAAAAATATAAAGAATCCATGAGATTTAGAAAACTCAACGTAGGTAGGTATAACTGTTACTATTAAATTAGCAATTACGTATTTATGTATCTTTTTATTACTATTTATTGTAATGATATATTTACAAAGCCATATAATGAACAAAGTTGAGTAAACATTGTCGAGGGCTTGAAAACCCAAAAACCAAAATGTTTAGATACTTTTTTGTTGTTGTTATAGGTAGGCATATTGTATATATTTTATTTTTAATGGATGCAATTTTTCAAAATTAGTATTCATTCTTATAGATTGTCTTTGTCGCCCAAGAAAATGGTGTCTCTGGGGTGTGCATATATAAAATAGGAGAATTGATTACAATAAAAAGGTTACTATAGAAGGTAATTTTTTAATCGAAAACTGTGATATTTTCTTCGTTTCGAGGAAATACAAGCTTTTTTTTTATTTTTGTAATCGAATAAAAATTAATGTAAAAGATTGCCAGTTTTGTCTTCCATGATCGAAGAGAAGAGAAGAAAAGAAAAGGTGAATATACCTACCTCTGATTAGACAAAGGTGGGGTCCCCCGAAGTGTCTGATGATGGAAAACGGAAACCAGCTTGACTCTCTATACCTACCTACAGCTAAATGGATATTTAAATTTTCTTCTTTTTTTTTTTAATTTTATTTATTAGTTATAAAGACAAAAATGCATTTTCTGTTGTGATTAAAAATATCTGACATTGAAATTAAGATGCAGTTAGTTCTTTTCTATTTATGAGACAGATTCAACTGCATATTAGAAGTTAGGTATCTAACACATTAAGAGATAGATAAATAGCTATAGACGGATCAAGTTTTTGAATCCATACGAGTATACCTACAGCCTATATCTGTGGCACATACCTATAAAGGTGTTGTATGGCTATGTTTTAAATCATTTTTTGTGTTTTATTAAGTTATATAGGATTTTTATTAGAACGCTGCGGGTGATAGATGATTTTTGATAAGAACATTCTTTGGAAGTGGGTTTTTTAGACGAACAAAATTAACTATTATAAAATTATAAATAAATGGGAGAGAATGATGACTTCTGCTGGGAGGTTATAGGTAGGTAGGTTTGTATCTTTATTTTTTATTTTATTTTTTGGCTCACTAGGTCAGTGGTGTTGAGTGAGGTGTCTTTCTATTGATTGCATTAATTAATCAAAGATAGTTTTAAGTTGTTATCGTTTGAGAAATTAAAAATATTTAGTGGATTATTGTTTCCTTAAATAAGAAATATGGGCTTTTAGGAAAATATAACATTGACCAAGTTTCTAGTTAGATACATGATTTTATTTATTTTTTTAAGTTTGAAAATTGGTTAATTGATATCTCACGGAAAACATTTTAAACATTTGCCCTGAAATCTAAAAATAGATAAGATCGCAGTGTTATACTTATTTCTTATTTTATAAGACGCTTATTGAATAAAGTCAAAATTCTTTCACATATTTTTATAGAAAATTATAGAAGCTTAATATTAAATGTCTTATAATAGCCATATTGACAAAAGTAACATTTAAAAAGATAATCGGTACTTAAATTTCATTTATATAATGTACCTATATTGATTTCAATTTTAGAGACAGGTTAGGTTATAGGTAGGTCTATAAATTTCTGCCAGTAACACGTACACAGGAATGGCTGAGAGTTGTAAGTCACTATAGGCTCATTTTCTACACGAGCTTAGTGCCAACCAATATATTTTTTCCATTAAAATACCTGGTTTTCAATTTTTAAGAGAAAAGGCTTTTAGAGAAGCTTTAGTCCAGATTTTTGGGTCACAATTACTTTAGAAAAATTTGGTCTTCTCTTTGGAAAATATCTTCAGTAGATCTTTAGGTCCCGGATCTTCCATCATATCATTGTGATCGTAGGTACTATAATATCACCTTCTGTTATCTCCAATCTACGTGTTGCAGCGACCGAATTATTGTTAACACCTGATGTTGGTACATCCGGAAGGTAAATGTAGTGTTGTGCTAGTTTAGTTTAATAGTCGGTAAGCAAGCAATGCAGATTGAACCAATTTTTTTTTTAATGATTTCGGGTTTGTTTTTGTGAAGAAGAAGGAAAAGTTCCATGTCCGACGTAAAATGATTTCAAAAATCAAAAATTTTAGATCGTTTTGGCTTAGATCTTAAAAATCTCGGGTTTGTTTGAAATCTAAACAAAATTAATTATATTTAGAAATAAGTTCCACAAAATGCCTGTCACAGGTGTTTGCTTTTGATAATCTATAACATAGGTATATCGAAGAAAAATATCAAATCCAAATCATCCATCTTCAGTTTTGTCGTACGATATGTAAATCAAAAATAGAGTAAGAATGATTAGGTACCACAGGAAACTTGTCTTGGACCTATAATTTTAATCAAAAAAAATATATGAATTCAATAATATTATAATATTTTATTTTTATTATATTTTCCACATTTGAAACCTCAAAACAAACCTGTATGTATAATTCACATTTCCAAAAAGAACTACTTACATATGTATATATTTGCTTTTAAATCCACATCAAAAGCCACAGAGTAATAAAAAATTAATGAAACCAAAACTCAGCTCCTAACTTCAACTTCAATAATATTCGTCTAAATATATGTATCTGTTTCTGTATAGTTATAAAATATTGTGCTCCATCATCTCTCAAGTGGAATGTGTAACGTTTTTCTCTACACTTTGAACGCAGATATATCTGAAGATATTTGCGGTTCTCTGATGATGGGCTGCTCGAAGCGACGATGAAATTGCATCGAATGTAAGCAGACATCAGGCAAGCAGGCTGATGCTCCATCATCATTATCGAACTCGTCTTCGTCGTTTGTGGTTTTCCATTCAATGGCAATGAATTCCTGATGGCTACCGGTGTATACCGATCTCGGTTTCCTTCCTTCCGTCTCTGTGATGGCATTCCCGATGAGATATTTTCACTTGGCACAAAACTACCTTTTATTAAATTCTATTTCATTTTGATGTGTTCCATATAGAATTCCTGCAGTTAAGCTGGTGATGGTGCATCAGTCGTCTCATAAACGACAACGGCTCAAAGACCTTGAGTTGGGCTTTTTATAGTTCTTCTTCTTGAGCACGAAATATTTATACCCCCTTATGTCCTAATGCTGACAATAACGCAGTCCCAATTACCCCGAGTTGATATATAAGCACTTTTCGGGGATCTTCTTAAAAAAAAAAAAAACAAATATCTGCATCTGTTGATGCATTGGATCTTTTGTTGCATAGTTCAAAGGGATGGCAATTACCAAATGAACGGCGACAATTCTGAAGAAGTTGGTTAAATGACAGAAGATGATGATGATGCTGGCCTCAGGATTGATGGCTCAAGTTTTTGTGTTTCGGCGATCTTGCAGTGAATTTTGCTGGGAGATTCTGAGATGGTTTGAGTTTTGTGTTGTGTTTATGTGCGACGTGGATGAAATTTTAACTCAAAAATCTTTACATCTCGCGAATTAATGGCATTTTGTGTGTTTGCGTTTCTCGCACGTTATGTGTTTTGTTTGCTCTAAAGCTGATGATGAAAAGGGCATTTTTTTTGTTGAAGATAAATCGAAAGGAATTTAAAAGCGCAGTGCAAGGTAGCATAGTTAAGGACATAAATGGTAGCAAAGGTGATTGACTCAGGGTTGGGTATACGTGTAGGTTTTTTTGTTGTTGTTTTATTTAATTCGTCGTTTAACGGATATCAACGAAACGCAAAACGAACATATAAAGCTGGAGGCGACGAAATGTTTTTGTGACAAACATTTTCAAAATTTCTGTGCGCTGTGTCTGAGAAAAATGTTCCAAGCATTTATTGTGGATGGATGATGTTCTCGATATTTAAATTCTTTTGTCGAATAAAAGAATGCTTGTGCTTTGATGAAACTACTTGAATGCAGTAATTGGGGATTTTAGCAGGAGATATAAGGGAAAAGATATTTTTATGATATTATCACGTGATAATGCGGTTGGCTTTGATGTTTGATGAGGAAGGTACATACATATTACATATATGTAGGTACATATTTGAAGAAGGATTTTCGATAGTAAAAAAAAAATTAGAAGATAGCCATCTTTAATGGTGTATAATCGATAAAACTGCCTTACAGGATTCCAACCCATAGAGGAACTCAATCTGAGACATGTCAGCTTTTTATCTTTCTCTATCCCGGGCATGCCGCCGCTGCTTTCAATAATCCAGAACAAGCGCTCTGGCATCCTCAATAGCTTGACCTCTAACCTGGGGCTAGGATTTGAAGACTTTCTTGGCTGGAACATTGTTGTCTATTCCGGATCAAATATATGTCAAAGAATTTTTCTTTTAAGGGAATCAATATCAGCTTCCATTTCTTCTTATCGTACAATACCTGGCGTGGGTTAAAAAGCAGGGAAGACCGTCTTGAAATTCGTATGTCCGTTTAAATTTAAATGTCGTAACAGGAAATATAACAAAATGTATAATAAACAGAAATTTCAAAAATTTGAATATTACCGACCGACTCGTGGGTCCAGAATTGATATTTTTTTATATTAAAGAGAACCTAACCGCCGATATTTTTACTTTCCTATCACTTTATACTGAGTTGTTAGCTGGAATCAGATTCCTACCGGTATTCCCTTAATATTTTTTTAAGTAACCAGCGGCCCCTTGAACTATAGCATTGATCTGGAATTGTATTCCTAACGCTACACCCCTCTTACATTTTAAGTAAGCACCGATATCACTTTTTTCCTTCGAACAAACCTCGGACTGGAATCATATTCCTACCGTTTCTCCCTGGTTCACTTCTTCGGAGTGAATTACGTGGGCTAATTTTTCCCCTTGAGCTCTTACTAAGATAGGGACTACCCTGGTCTCCGACGAGCTTACTTCAGCGACTCAGCCTTAAAAAAGCATGATAAATTTATTGAGGGTCATTGCATATATTGCCTCTAAAATTCACAAAGGGAAATTAGTTATGAACTTTAAACTTATAAATCTCTCTGAATAGCCATCAAACTTCTATAATCCTCTTAATTGAATCTCTTCCATATACAAACGTAAACGAAAAATAAACTAATTCTTTAATTTATGTCGCATCGCATGTGACATTATTTCGAAAACATTTCTTTATACACATAATAATCGTCATCATCGTTGTGGTTTCCTCATCAATTTCATGCAGATTTTCTACGCACTTTATAATTTCCATTGTATTTCGATTTCGAGAGAACAATCACACAGAAAATAACAAAAAATAAAGGAAAATCAATTTCCATCATCTATTTTATATAAATAAAATGCCTTAAAGTCAAGCGAAACACAAAACAAATTGACGTTGAATGAATCATTATTCGCTGCCATTATGGTCAATAGATTTCATTTGTAGTGCAATAGATGAAAATTGATGCTGGTCATTGTTCGATTGTGATGATGAATTTCTGTCAGTTTCATTCGTTTTATATCTGTGATGTTTCTGATGCTGGATTTTGTTTGTGTGTGTGTGAAACGAAAACTGATTTTTCAGTTGTGCGCGTAAATGAGGGTGGTGTGATATGTAGGGGGGATGAGGTTGGCAGTCTATATGTTAACGAAATATTAGATTCTTCTTAAAATGATATCTATTAATATAAATTGCAGGAAATTTGATGAATATTGTATCAAAAGATGAGAATGATTGAGACTTTTATTTATTAGAGCAATTTTGTCTTTTTTTACAAGTTAATCAGATGTTTGGTCCAATTTAAATGGAGATGGTTGGGTTAGTTGGTGTTCTTAAACTAGTGACAATCAAAATTTTGGGTATAATATGCGGTCTAATTAGTATTTGAACATTAGAGGTAATGCCTCTTGCTATAGAAAGTGCCAAAATTCTCTAAAAGTAACCTTTTTCATGAAAAGTGCTTCCCATTTTAGCTGTTTAGAATTCTGCAGAAAATTATAGCCCCACCCCCCCCCCCCTCCACCGATTATACAAGCTGACGCGCTAAAAAAATTAGTTCTATTTAGTTTAATAATTACCTAAAAACTAAAGCCATATTAAAGTATCCCGATATTTTCCTCACCATCTTCATTTTTTGTCTAAAAAAAAAAAATTGCGAGAAAACCAGCTCAGAACTGAAGGTCAATAAATTTCTGATCAAAAACTTTTCAAAACCAAACTGTTCTGCTGATGGGATTGCATAAGCGATTCTAATCGCTGCACACAAATATATTTATCTATTTAATCCCATTGAACTTAGTATATTCCAATCAAAATCTCATAACTTTTGGATTCGCTCCAACTAATCCGTTTTTATATCCGAAAAATATACAAAGAATTAAACAAAAAAAAAAAACATGGAAAATTTGTCAATTCCCAACAAATCTTCAATTTCCATCTTTCATTGTAACATTTCGTTAAACTTCCTTTCAGACTCAATGCCGCTGCAACCGCGCACCGCACCTATCCACCATCATCGACTTCAGCAAATCCTTTTCAATATACAAGAAGCCCAAGAATCCACAAAATCTTCCACTTAGTAGTCCATCGATATACACATACACTCGATATTATACAAAAAATAATATTATCCTTGATTCATATCTAAAACCACAATTGGAGAAAATCTAACGAATATATATAAGAATTAAGAATTCCACCCGCATCCTCTGGGTGCGCTTTATTCCTTCTTTAACTTCAGCCCCCTCCACCCCTCTGCTTCCAACTTCGAAGAGTGTTATGGTAGATATACCTCAATCTCTATTCTTTTATCGTCTTTTTGGAATGTTTCACAAAGTCTTAGCACAGCACAAAATGCATATAATCATCTCAGTCCTCTCTCACTTTTCTAACAAAGCCCGAAGCCACTAAGTCTAGTCTCGTTCCAATTTGACTCCCACCATCACCCTTCCGACTTCGAATCATCGCTGAATCCGAACAACGTGCCTTCAGGAAAGATCAAATAAAAATCCATTCGAAATCACGTTAAAGCGTTTTTCGTCTTTCAACCGTTTTCCCAATCTAGATACATTCTGTGGCTATTTTTGTTTTTGTTCTCGAATTTAATGTGGCTTCTCTCTTACCTATGTATATATAGGTAGAGATAGCTTCTTCTAGTTTGCTCCACAATCGGCACCGCGAAGCGATACGTGTTATGACCTTTTCGATAGAAAAAGAAGTATCTGCATAGTTAAGTAGGAGCAACAGGACACACATTTCTATTTGAGGTAATTGTAATGCGTAAGCGTATCCATGAGATATAAAACAAAACAGAAAAAATATCTACTGGACATTTTTATGGCAATTAAAATGCACCCGAAGCAGCTAATGGATAGATTGCCGCCGCCTCTGGCCGCTCGAACTTTTCTTCCATCATCGGCTATAAGCGTAGGTTGATGAGTATAATTTGGTATGCTTCACATGCTAAACTGCTGCAATGGAATGTATCTGTAAGATATATTTAAATACCCTTTGCCGACATCAAAACACTGCAGTGTGTGTGTATTGTATAATACTGTATACAGCGGATAAACACAAGTAGTACAATGTATATATCTATCTCGATGCGAATTTCATTTAGAAAATTGTTTTCTAATGCATTTCAAAGTATCTCACTTTGTGTTTAGATATTGTACCTAGATATATCTGAGAATGGCCGGCCCGGACGGATGGGGTTCGTCGTATACGGTCTTGGTAATAACAATTAAACGGTCGTTCCTGACAATTAGTTCAATCGGTATTTTTGGCTTTCCGCATTTCTATGGTGGTTTTTGGATTGTTGCTGCTGCAACTGCTGCTGCTATATGCTGCCGCAGTTGGTTAAGGTTGGTTGATGGTTTGCCGGTTGGTTGGTCAGATGCAATGCGCTTGAGCTTGGGATTATCTTCCAGCATTCGTCGTCATCGACGATAATTAGTTGATGTGAAAATTCTAGATAAACTCTTTATACCTGTTATTATAGATAGATATGTTAACTCGACCTCATACTGCTGTTGAAGATGGTTGATGGGAAGGAAATTGGTTGTGCACATCTTCTTCTTCGGATGTATCTTTTGTACCTTAACATCTCGCTATATTACGTGGAATTCATATAAAAAAATTAAATCTTTCAGGTATATTACCCTTTGTTGGTCGGTTGCGCGCACTCTTTTGTTTGTTTAATTGTAGGCAGTTGTTGTGTTTACCCAGTGAATTAGGATGTCATTATTGTTAAGGTTATGCAGTTGGGTATAATAGAGATGTGGATCGTAAAAATATCAGTTTGAAGGTCAGGTTTATTATTAATATTGCTACTGAACTTCTTGTACCCTATATATAAATTAAGGGACTAATAAAAGATCCAAGGATGCGTTGAAATATCTTGGGATCGCGGCATATCCTTAAAAGGATTCCATAGAAATGGAAGACATATGTTATTTTTTTCGTCTTTGTTTGTTAGAAGGATGTGGAACATGTGTTTTTTGGTTTTAAAAAGAATTTAATATGAAGATTGTTTGATAAAATATTTAGTTGCACTCAATTTCCAGGGAAATGAAAAATTATCATGTTCCACAGTTTTTTTAGCGTATTACATAATTTAATTTTCAATAAATAAAATAGGTTCCCCGATTTCTTTTATGTGGAAATGCGGTTTTTTGTGGCTTTTGTGCTTTCAGAAACAATAAAATTAAGCTATGGAAGTGTAAAAAATATACGTTTTCAATTTAATATTTTTTTTTATCAAAATACAAGCAGTGGAATGTATCTAAAGTTGGAAATTTCAAGTAAATGTTATTCTGTTAATACTTAATTTATGTTCCTCCAAATTGAGCACTGTTCAAGAGTGAAAAAGAAGCCAATTATAATCGAGTGAACGAAGGATTTCAACACAAACATTTTTAAGTGCTTTGTAATGCAAAATGAACACGTTCCACAATCGTCTAATAGCTATATTTCTGAAGATAGAATAGCAAGTAGGTACAGATAAAAAGTACAGTGCAGAAAAGATTTATATATAATTTAACAACTAACTAGCTTTAGCTGAAGATATATGGAAATCGAAATTCATAGACTGGTACATAAGAACAACATCAACCGCAGCCATTGTAACTTGTCTTTCACACTAGACCCACTCGATATCTTTAAGAAAAAAAAAATTAGCCAAAGTGGTTTACGATTTTAAAATAAAACAATAGAAAAATATCGGTGTGAAAGCTCATGTGCC
Source organism: Epistrophe eligans (assembly GCA_951394125.1). Lineage (NCBI taxonomy): Eukaryota > Metazoa > Arthropoda > Insecta > Diptera > Syrphidae > Epistrophe > Epistrophe eligans. The sequence goes on from OX596031.1 coordinate 4,140,219, forward strand.
TAGTGACTTTAGCCGGAACCGCACTTATATCGAAACCCGAAGTCTTGAAAAAACATTCTCAGATGGAATAGGCTGATAATTTCTCTCTGCTATATTGAAAATGAACGCGTTCCACAAAGGCTATTTTAATTTTCTGACCATGTTTCCCCAAGTTTTTTACTTATTAAGTGTGGAAAAGTTTGTCACCCATTTATTGATTAATTGATTTTAAAATAAGAGCTTTAAAAGGCATTTGGCGAAGGCAGTTCTGTCGATCCAATAGCAAAAATCCACTTTGTACCAAAAAAAGCGGAAATTAGATTAAAGCATTTTTTTAAAATAAATTTTGTTGAATTTAGCAAGATATTGATGAAATGATATGAAATATATTCCCGGTCCTTATATAACTGTATCTCAATATCGGCAGAGTGGTATACATTAATGTTTCAAAAAGTATTCACGTAAAAGTTTCTTTACTCTGTTTCACTCGTCTATATAAATGTCTTCACAAGGTTTCGAAAGAGTTGACCTTAAAACTTTTTCTATACATCTCTGCAGCTTTGTTTCTTTGTCTCTATTTATCTACTGATTCTCGTAATTTTCCCATTTTTTTTGTTCAAACATAAATCGAACAATAATTGTCTACATTGCGCACTCACAACAAGTCGTGCGAACATAAAATCCTTCGTGGTTCAATAAATTTTTGATTTGTTATACCCACTTGTCAACAATCACATTTTATACCACCATGCAATATTATGTCGGCAAATGATCATTGATCATCATCAAAACTATAACCCTCGACTACAGAGGCAGAGACAGAGGCATCGGCGACAGCAGCAGCGGCGGCGGCGGCGCTGGCTGCGGTGCGACAAGAGTTTAAACGTTTGTTATTGCCCATCAGTAACTGAGCCAACACTGTCAATCCATGTTCCTCCACATGATGGTGCACCAACATCTCCCCTCGTTCAATTTGATCATAAATCTCTAATCGATTATTGCCGCCAAGCACCCCAGCATCCAGCAAAGATCCTCTCTCTCCCTCTGCACTTTAACTCTCAGATTTTATCGATTAACTCACTCACTAACCAAGATCAAAATAAGTAATATAAATACATACCTCTATATAAGCACTGACTATGCCATATTGGATGAACTAAATATGATGGGATATCCTCCACATCTTCTGTCTGTCTGTCGGTTAAGATAAAAATTATTGTCCATTGGGGATTGCGTGTATGTTTACACAGATGCGCGCTTGCGTGTTGACAACTTCTCGTTTGTGACTTCTTTAAAGAGTAATATCCTTCGTTTGAAGTTGTTGAGTTGAGTACCTATGTCTAATTAAGTTTTGTTTGTCAAAGAGATATGTTGCGACAAAACATCACAAACCCCCAATGGACATGCGTCGTTTTTAATTGTTTATAAAACGCAAGTAAAAACACGCCATAGCCATAGCCATTAAAAAAAAGAAGTTTCTATAAATACGATCCACAACAGAACGTGGTGGTCGTGGAGCATTTTTATTTAGCATGATTATTTTAATGGATGCCAAATAGAACATGAATTCTTGAAAAACTATAAAATATCTAAAAAAATTAAAATGAATATTAATAAAGTTAAAAATTAAAAAGTGTTTTCTTGGAAACCTTGTATCAAAACATTTAACTTAATAATGAAAATATAAGCGGTTTCGATGCTTACTGATGTAAAATATAATCGTTTAAAGAAAGTTAATTATTGTTAGAATAAGTTATTTAATAAAAACTACCCAAAACGGTCAAAAAATTGCCATTGTTATGTGTCAAACTTGAAGTTCCGTTAAATTTTTGGAAAAATATCAAAAAAAATCCACGTTTAAAATACAAGCAGTGAGGAAGAAGTTCCACAATACGTTCCACAAATGTTTTTGGTGAACCTGTTCGCTATTATTTAATAAAATATCAAATCTCAGTTGAACATGCCCAAATCATTATTTGTGGGACGTGTTGTGGAACTTCCTACTATTGCCAAAATAAACAACACGAGTGGAAAAGGTATTTGAAAACTATTTAAATTAAAAAAATATAAGTTTAAAAACAAACGTTACCAAGATCGTTAAGATAAATAATTTAAAAAAAAAATTAGCCAATTGCAATTACTAAATTATTTCGTGTCAATAAAAAAGATTCCATAAGGTACTGTTTAAAAGTTTCAATCGAAACCATAGAAACTGACGAAGATTTTGAAATTTGATCCACTTTTGATCTATTTTAATCCACAATAGTGATCTAAGCTGATAAATTTTGTGAAGTATGGTTATTGAGTGTCCCAACTTTCTGGACCAACCCGAAGTTACTGTAGGGTTAGGTACATAGAATAAAGACCGATTTTAACTTTAGCGTGAACTGAACAACTTTAAACATTCCACATCTCTTTTTTCGAACCAAATTAAAATACTCAAGATGCTCCCCATTTTAAGATTTTTAGCTTTTTTTTATTGGGAGCGCACTTACATATAAGAAAAATCATTGCAAGTACTTTTGTCTATTAATCCACAAACGCAACACAGCCAAGAGCATTATCACTTCAAACATATGTATCTATAGTCGTTTGGGAAATAAAATCAATTATTTATAATCCAATGTATCTTTAATGTGTTACTTCTAAGAAGCTTTATCTTTTATCTTGTCTTAAAGAAATTCAAAAAAATATAATAAAATTGTCTTTTTTATGACACAAAACAAAACCTCAAATTAAATATGCATAGCTCTCAATTGTTATCGAAAAACCGATAAACCAGACTTAAGAAGTTCCAAACTATACCTACATTCCACACAAAAAAAAAAACAAAAACAACTATGGTGGCCCACTTGAACTAACATTTGATTTGATATGATCACCTTAATGAGTGTCAAATGGTATATTTGAGACCCCATTTCCATATCAAAATCCATCTAATATGTGTAGTATCTTTAGTGTATCTTCTTCACCCACTTTTCTATCATTCTACCAGCCACATTATATCTCATATTAAACTACTTAAGTTACGATTATTAGCAGAAAAGCGCTCATACTGCATGCTGCGAAGCTATCCAATAACACGGCTAATAAACTGTGATTGGTACCTAGAGATAGGTGTATGTATATAAATATGTATGAAAATAAAAATCAAAAAAAGATTGCCCTAGTTATCGCTGACTTCCTCATCGAATTATGTGCGTAGGTTCAACCGTAACGCCCATTTTATTGCCTATAATACTCGATTCGATGCTAAATATGAGAATTCGGAAAATCCTCGGGAAATAGGAGATAAATAAATTTCAAACACAAAGAGATCTCAAATAAAATTTAAATCTCTTACTTCCTTTCGAACTGGAACTTCATATGATGCATATAAATGTGTGTGCACTGTGCAGTATAGTAGCAAGTTCATATTTCACCTGTCAAATTGGCAACAAAATTCGGGCAGAGATACTCTCGAATTCCGGATGCAAAAACGACAGCTGGGGAATATTATGATTTCTTGGTCTGTACTGTGTCTGGATTATATGGCTGGAAAATTGTTCTTCTTCTTCTGCTGCATCATTGCATAATATGCAGAGATGCATCAGAGCCACCAGAGAGATACGATACCATTCCTGAATTCAATGGACATTCAATGGTGTATCTAAATCACTGGGTTAGATTCTTATCAAAAGGATTAGTTTCCACCTCACTCTCTGTGTGATGGTCTTTTCATGGATTCTACCTGTTTCGTGTAGTTTTCCAATATCTACTTAAACCTTATATGCATGCAGGCGCAGGAGCAGCAGCAGCAGGAATGGAATTGAGAAGAACTATCGTATCGGAATGTTTTTGGGTTATTGTTGTTTGTATCCTTATCTGTGAAGTGGTACTAAACTGACATTGGCACTTGGACTATAGAATTCCAAATATACTTTGTGAGAAGATACACTATCTCTATATAGATGCGGAACACAGGTAAATGTTTAAATACAACTAGCTGACTTATGTGACAAGCTCAGTCTTTCTCTCTCCGTCTCTCTCACTCTATTCATTGTCGTTTGTCGAATTCATCTTGTTGAACAATCTTGTTTTATAAATTGGACAGATATTGATAGCTATTGACTATGACATCTATCTAATTTAAAAAGGAAAGGATGATTGTGAGGATGTATAGATATAAATCGAATAAAATAAAAGAAAAAGAAAAAAAAAAAACACTCAAATCGATGATGCAACAAAAGAAAATGTGTATAAATACAACAAAAGGTGCAGATACAAAGATACATTTAACAAAGAATTTTATGTCCAAAAAAGATATACATTTTTCTATCATGTTGCAGCATTTGATATGAAGAACAAGAAGCTCGTTACGTGATGTTTTTCAAACTAAAATTTACATAGTAATGATTGGGGTTAAAATTCAAGATACATACCTTCATATATGTTTCATAAACAAGAAAAAGAATGGAATTTATAATATTTGGAGTTGTATTTTGGATGAAATCGATAAATATTCGTTTAATAAATTGTAAAATGTCGCTGCACGAAAGAAAGATCTAGTTGTTTAAAATTGTTTCAGGAACAGCAAAATATTCAAAAACATACATGATTCGGTTTTTTAAATTTATTTTTCAAATAACACGATCAGAAATAAATAATAAATGGAAGATGTCATTGTGGGAGTGTTTCGTTCATATGAGCACCTGTCTTGTCATTTTCAAGCTTTAAAGTCGAAAATATAGGACCAGACAATTTTAAGATTAAGACACTGAAAAACTAAATTAATTCATAATGAACTATGCAATATTTTATAATCATGACATTTTTATAAACTTACGTTCCACAACTTTTTTTTTTTTATTAACAAACAAATAATATTTCAGACGCAAATCAAAGGTATTTTGTATTTTCTGCATCTGTTGATTTGCTTTTTGCTTTTTGTTGCATTTTTCTTGACAGACTATCAAGTATATTAAAACAATAAAAATAACATTGAATACGAGAATAAGAATTAAACAAAAATGTTCAAAATTTTTCAAAAATAAATAATAAAAGCAAGGCGAAGTAAACACCGTCAATGAAAATAATGTGGAATGTGGTTACACTTATCATTACAATTTCCGAACTTTTAAAAGTGAAAGATGGAAATCTATAGTCTCTAATTTAAACATAAGTTAACGCATCAGAAACCTAGAGCGTGAATTTTTAAAATTACGTTCCACAAAATACTTTAAGTACATAAAAAAGAATTTAAAAAAAATACCTAAATGATGTTTTGCTAAAATTCAAGGCATTCGTTATTTAGAAGTTATAAATATCTTTTAAAAAAATATTACGTTCCACAAGTTTGCATATCGCTATGTGTGAAAAAATAAAATATTGAGTCCAATTAAAAGCATGAAGAAATAAATAAAGCTTTTAAATTGTTCTTATTTTCGCACTGACTCTTTTGCATCAAACTAGATACGTTCCACAATCTTTCTTACGCTATTTGCGAAATTGTGACCGAAGCTGAACTTAATGATAACAAAGTGCTTGATTTAGCGAGGAAGATATCGAAATTTTTCAATAAACGATTTTTTTTTTTCAAATTTAAAGCTGTCAATTCCAAGATGACGTGTTCATGGAATTTATTTTTCATAAGACTTTATTTTCACTTGGACAATAGGTAATGTAGGCATTTTATTTAATTTTTGGAATATAAAATGTTTTTTCCAATTTATGTTTTTAATTGATTCAGTGCTCTCAATTTAAAATTTAAAAATTTCACAAGGTGAACATTTCCGAGGAATACTACAAAAAGAAACTGGTTCACGCTTGATGAGTAGGTATGTATCAGTATCGTAGAAATAAATGCTCGAATTCCTGTAGCAATTAATGTCAGTTTGCCACGTTTTTAATTTTTTATTCTCTCGTCATCATATCATCTGTAAAAGGTTTTTTCTTTTCTTTTTTGGTTCGTATAATTATTATTTCATTCTGAAGGCTTGATCGAAGCACTTTAGCTCCACATGTTACGCTCTGGCACCTCTTAATTAACACATTTCACATCTTACCCTGATGGAATCCTATTTTCATGTGTCGTCGGTATATTCCCATACATATATGTAGGTACGTATAGTCCTCTCATAAGCAAGCCACCATCATCCCCAGGTTAATTCGTGCATCAAGCGCAAAGTCGGATCATATACATAATCGAATTATACATTCATATCTCCATCAGAGTGCACATGTAGTATACCTGACAATCCCTGGTTTCGCCTCTCTTATATTCCCCTCCCGCTATATCTTCTCGAGTCATGTGTTAATTTTTAATCGAATCGAAAAGATAGATTACCATCAGCAACGCGCGAATGAAACACACCTTCATCGCTTCATCATCATCGACATCAATGCTTGACCCTCTAAGCCAACGACGACGATGACGACGGGCTTAACTCATATGAAATGGCTTTTCAATCTCACATTGAACCGGGATTGATAGAGTTGCCCTCCGCGCTGTCCGCTCTGCCACCCGCCGTCTTCTCTATCCATATCTTCAGTTAAGAAATTTCTCAAAGATTTACCCAAGTGGAAGCGATAAAATGTCATGAAAAAGTTGACTGCAAAAGGCCATACATGCCGATCCATGATGATGGCATCCAATCCACAATTCCCCACACACTAGGAAGCTAAAAAGTGTACAGCGTGACGATGGCGTCAAAATTGACTGTCAACAAATTCATTAACCCTCTGGTAATCGAGGTGAGGCGATGCAGTTGAGGTGAGGTGAGATGAGATGAGCTTCAGCTCAAAGCTGTACAGCTGTACAATTTTCAATCTCATACAGTAAAGTAACCGATATGCTAGTATGGTTTGCTGCATCACGTTTGCCACGCTGCTGACTGGTTTCACTCATCCACTAATTGGACAAGCGTATACCTACGTATATTACTTCCAATGGAATGCACCGTAAAAATATACCTACAAACCATTTTGAAAATCGTAATTACAGTATTTTCTGAAAAAAAAACAAGGTGTCCGATGGCCTTGCACATCACGAAACTTCGAAAGTGTTAATGAGTACCTTTGACTACCGACGCGACTGCAAGCCCTCCAGACCCGAATAAACACGACCTATATACCTATGTGTATGTATAAAGTTGATGATGGTTGCAGGATCCACAATTATCACATCAGTTTTGGGTTGGTTATCTAGTTCGAAAATGACACGTAATTGTAAATATGCGTTTTTATAGTTTTGTTTTTTTTTTTATAATTTTCGGGGAAATAAAGATGCACGGCTATAGAGCTATCGGTCATCATATAAATGGGCTACGTCTGTTTTGCTTGACTTTAAACACGTTCGGGCAGTTGTGGTGTTTATAGAGAGCACTTTCCTCAAAAACATGACTTCTGGATAAACTGAATCGCATCTGCGGCATGCATCAATCAAACAATTAACCTAAGCTGTTTATTTTGAAGGGTTAAAGTAGCGTCAAAGGACAACATTAAAATCCATTTATGATCTAGTTGTTATCATGTAAATAGTGAAGTGGCGGACGACGACTTTGAAAATATTCTAAGAAATAGTGATACAGAAGTTCTTAGTCTTTTAAATGTGTAGCTACTATCATAAGAAGAAAAAAAAAAGGATTTTAAGAGCAAACAGCTTAAGTGATTTATTAAAGAAGGTTTTTAAAATTCATAACATGTTTTTATTATTTTAAGCAAATGTAATGCAAATTTTTGGGAAAAATATATCCTTAACACGATTTCTATAAATTTACTGTCAATTCTTCTTATGCAGAGCTCTTGAGAGCTTTCATAGATTTTCAATAAGTATCATAAGTATCAATCGAAATATGAAAATAATATTTATTAGTTCATAGTTTTCTCTAAGCGTCTTCGGAGTTTTAGTTAAGCGCAGAGTCTGGGTAATTAATAAAAAAAAAAAAAATTTTTTTGATAAAAAGTCTCAAACCAAACCTAAGAATTGGACTTTCATTTTTCCTTCAGAATATTCTCAGAGTGTGTTTTACTTAAGTCACGATTAGATCGTCAAAGAAAATGGTCAACGCGTTAAAATTCTGTCAATCTCTGTCCTTAAGCTGTCAAGGCGTGTGATCTTCAAAGAAAAATACTGTCAATGCATTGATGGCTGCGTTGACGCTCGCGTTGAGACTTGCGTGGTAATTTACTTTGAAACGAATTTTGCGTTGATTATTAAGTGTGGCCGTGTAATTACTCTGTCAACGCAGTTAAGGCGTGTGATCGTGACCGTGTAATTACACTGTCAACGCAGTTAGGACACAGTTGACTGTACCTATCTCAACGTTGACACATGTTATTCTGCGTCAAAGTAGCCTGTGTTGGCCTTCATAATCAATCGGAATTGTTTTTGTGGCATATTTAGAAATCTCAAATATCACCTGTAATAGTCCAAGATCGGATCGCAAAAAATAATATCTCGTACATTTCTAATTTTTTAGAGGATTTTTGATCCATTGACATCGTACCCATGCTTCAATGAAATTTGACAATTTATAGCTTGACAGATAGGCAACAAACTATATTTTGACGTATATAGAAAGAACATTTCGAATTTCGATCCAAATGTCATTTATTTTTATTCTTTTCAACTCCGTGTCAACGAACAAAGTGTTCGGATGATGGTTAAGTCGTGTGGTAAACGTGTCTAAACACAGGCAAAAAAGATGTATAAACAGCTAATTAAATATTCAAGTTCTGGTTTCACATCACAGAACGCGGCGAGTTTAAACTTTCAACCAAATTTCAACCCAAACTCAATTCGACCTTTAAAATAAGTTTGGCGTAGGAAGGAACGTACCCAATTTAGTTTGAAGTACAAAGGAACGTTCCCAATATTAAACGTAAACACTATCGAAATTGATGAGTGGCACTGTGGAAAAAGTAATTTTCATAGTTATGCCCTCTCAATTTCAATAATAAGACTGAGATTTACATATATTTGGTCTTATTTATAAACGTTGTTTAACTTTAGACAACTGTTTAACTTTGGAAAAAATGTTCATTGTTTTGAGTTGAATCTGGTTTTTAAATTATTTGCAGGATTAACTTAATCTGATTTATTTTAAAGTTAGCTCAGCACTAAAAATCTAGGCATTAGAGAGGCCACTCATAACTCACGTACATGTGTCTGCCAAATAGTATTGAATTTCAATGTGAACAGACAAATGTTTTTCATAAACTCAATCGCATGAGCAACTTTACTTTACCTTTAGTGGAACGTTTGGCACAATAAACACAAACAGTTCATTAAATTTATTTCCAATCACCCCAAAATTATTCTTGCATCATATATAATACACCTCTATAAAGCTATACATATGGTTCGCTCCGTTAAAATAGAAGTTATAGAGGTTACAATAATCGTTATGATCTCACTTTTTAAGTTTTGCTCTTAGGTTTTATTAACCGCTCAGAAATACTCGTATTTAACTGTGCCAATTCACACACGACAGAATAACACATTTCCTTTTTGAAAATCCAATAAAATGGTCTGGTTTGCCAATTTCCAAGTATGTACCTAAAAGGCCTCATTCTATATTAAACAGGCATCAAGTTTGTGGAACTCTATAAATCCTAAATGCACTCACGTCCGTCACCTGAAAAAAAGTCGTATGAAAAACCCATAACTTCCCACCATGATTTATTTTTTATTTTTGTTTTTCAAACTTGGTGTATGTGTGTATGTGTGTGTTACCTAATTCCAAACTCTGACAAAGCAGCCATTAACCGTTTGATTAATGTTTAATTTATCCTTCTTAAAAGGCGATCGTTAAAAAATCCAACCCACAAGGCACAACCGCCAGCAATCCCATCATCACACAGCATCGTTTTCGTTGTCGTCGGTCGTCGTTCGTATAGACATCGTCATTTGGAAAAAGTGAAAGGTGGTGTAATGCTGCTGCAACCGCCACCGCAGTTATACGCATAACATCAGCAGCAGCTAGCAACAGCAGCAGCAGCATATGGAAGCTATATTATAAATAAAGTTAGGTTCAATGCGGATAAATAAACTCCTCGCAGAAATACCAATTCTATTGCACTTGGAAAACTCGTTGTCTTTTGCCATATTTCAATGGAAAATGAATGCACGAGGAAAGCCGCACATCAGCCGCAAAAGACTGAACTCATCTGATCTTGAAGACTGGAAGCCTACCCCGGGCGCAATCGCCTGATGATCGACCGACACACGGTGTCTCTTTCATAATATGACGTGACGTGCGTGTACTACTAAACGTTGCTGAAATTACCGACGACGACAATGATGATGATGACGACAATGACGAAGATGATGATGTACAGGCGATCAAACAAGCAAGAAGACAACAACTGATATCCTGAGGGCCCTTCAAAGAATCGCGGTGCCTCTTGTTACCCCTTTAACACACTATAACTCTCCTCTTTGCTACTTCCAACGTTGCTTTTCCCTGCGATTCTAATTTATCAATTTCTTTCATGGGCGTGTTCGTATATAATATCATTCGCAAAAGATGACGTATTGATATGAGATTGACACTAGATGTCAATTCTCGGTAGCTTCTATACTTGCTACATGATGTCCTCGAACATAGTTTGTGTCCAGTTGCGGTAATTGCGTCATAAAAAATTATGGTTATATGCGCGAATGTTGTCACACACAAAAAGATATATGGCGCAACTAACCTGATCAGGGACAGGGTATGGTAGTTGGAGATGATGGACTTGAGGAAACAATAATTGGGTTTATGATGGGATGCCTTTGGGTTCCATTATTGGACCTTTGTTTTTTTTTTTTTTCTGAAGAATGTTGAAGAATGATTATAGTTTTCGGTGAATTTTTGAGTCCTTAAAAAAAAATGTGACAGTTTATGGGATAAAATTAATGAATTACGAGTATGTTATAGCAGCGGATGGGATTGGATTAACTAAATAGAGTTCGGAGAAGTCTCAAGTTTAAGGTAAGGTATAGAAAGCTGCCAATTATTTCATTAAATCGATGAGAATCCCGTAACGTGGAACGTGCTGCAGGTGTTCTTATAATAACTACATTGTAAATTTGACAGAATTTTGATTGCTACCTGAGTAGAGTATAACATTATGTCAAAAGCATTGAAGCAACATTTTAAACAGCCTAATGTTATGGTATTAGCATGAAATCTCTAAATGTAAACAAACCATTCTACTTTCACATTTGTAATTGTCAAAGTGACATTTGGTTTCAGTTTTTTAACTTTATTAAAATGTTAAAAAAAATAGTACGATGCCTACACGTTTAAGTTTTAGAAAAAACCTATTAAAATGGGTTGGGTTCCGTCCCGTTATTTTAAAATCGCGTTTTTTAAATCCCGCTTTTTTCAAAAACCCACTTTTTATAATTCCTTTTTCTTACTATCCTGTTTTTATTGCACAAGTGGGATGACAAGAAATTGGATTTAAAAAACGGTATTATAAAAAGCAGCATTTTGAAAACCGGAATTTCGATACACTTCAAAAGATTTGTTCAAAAGAAAGATCTTGTGAATAATTCGAAAAACGGCAATATGCACTAAAGTTTTGGAAAACTTGCAAAGGTAAGTTTTTCGTTGCAATCAAACGTAGTTTCACCAAAATTTCGCTGTGAACAAATTATCAATAATTTGTGTTGAATTTCCTTGGGCTTAAGTTTTCAAGATATTCAATGCCAGGCTTGGAACTAGGTTGAACAAGGAGTTGTCCCTATTAACGTTTAAACCTGCCTCATTTACCTTATAAGTAGTTGAAGACTGAAAAAAATTAAAATTTCTTAGGCGGCTCCCAAAGAAGTAGTTGGATAAGGTGTGCATTATAAATGCCCCAACATGGACCAGCATAATTTAAGGTCATCTATTTGAAAAATTTAGAAAATTTTAAAGAGCTTTGCTTACTAATGAGGTTATATATAGTACCTGTATCTACTTCGCATAACCCTCTCTACATAACATTTGACTAAAACAATTTGAAAACTGAGTAAATTTTCAAAACTAATTGGCTTAAATTCTCAATATAAATAACTGCGAACGGCGCGGCGGCGGCGCCTATATAGAAAAAAAAAATAAAAATACTATAAAGACTCTAGCAGTCAATTTGCTTTAAAGCCAAACAATTATTGCTTTTATAGCTTCTTTGGTATCAATTCATTCACCCGTTTAGATAGCGAAAACTCCTTTCAAGAGGTATTTCCCTTCCAGTTCCGTAGTATGTAGGTAATGTGGAAGCCGCCTTTTGCGTCCATTTGCGCAGTTCATAGTTTTTCCTTGCCTATCAAAAGACAATCTCGAAACACGCACTGCACAAACTCACACGCATGCGAGTGTATCTTTAAGAGACAAATATAATATAATAATATAAAAAAATCACTTTTCTGTTGCACAACGATGAGGTATGACAACGCTGGACCACAGATAAAACAACCTGCCTTGCATCCATGCTAACTGCCTTGTTGAGCGCTTCTGCGTGCTGTTTGTTAGGTAGGTATGTATATAATACCATCGCTCCTATCCTATGATGCCTTTTCTCCCTCTCTCTTTCTCTTTCCCTCTGCGTCTTTTTATTCCAACTTAATTGCAAAAATAAGGAGACAAGTTGCCCGCACTTTAACGTGATGTTTTTGACATGTCCACAATATTAAATTATTTATACGACCGATCCCGATGGATGGACGCAACAGCAACAGCAGCAGCCAGTGCAAACCAAAACAACCCAGCAACGACAAACGGAAGAAGGCTCCTCCAACCAAAGCACAACGATGATGACAACCACCAACAGATAAAATGAACGCACAACGACGACAGTGATGCCGATTACGATGATAAACACTCTAAGGCTGAGATTGGGGCAAGTTGTGCCGAGACCAGACCCCGAGCAGCAGTGTGGTTGGGAGAGTGTGGCTCTATGGGGACTTGGGGACAATGATGATCTTTGAGATGGGGTTTTTGCTAGGCTGGTTAGGTTTGTTTTTTCGTTTTTACCTAAGAGATTGGGAGATCGAAAAGATTTGGACTCATGTCCCCTCAATTAAATGAAAAAATTGGTAGCTATAGGACAGACATTCCAGGTTAAATGCTTTGTTTTTCTAAAAATTACAAAAAAAGAAGGAAAAAATAAAGAGCCTTCTGTTGCAATATCAATCCAAAAGAATAACGCAGTTTATGCCGCATTTACTACTCGTGTGAATGGCATAAACGTTATAGAAACAACATAACGCCACAATTGCATTTATTTTTCACTATGCCTATTTTTTTCGCTTATTCATTTATCTCAAACTAAATTAATCGCGTTGAAATTGAAATTGATTTAGGAATTTTTTTTGTCAAATGCCTTTAATGGGGATCTACTGTTGTAAGTGAAGACACACGTCGGACTATTTGAAATGTTATTCCGATCGTAAGACACATTCCCAGTGGGCAAATTACGAGCTCGACAAATATATTCAAGAACATTCAAAGGCAATAGATAGTGTAAACAGGTTAACAAAAAAAATGAAGTGGTCCCTGGAACGAACCGTGTGGGACCACATATAAATCTTTGTCCATTATTGAGTGTGTGAAAATTTAAAGGAAGTAAAATACTGTTTTTTTTTTTTTTTTTTTGTCTCATCCTTCTGCCCCATTGACATGAATTTCCTGTTTGATTCTTGAGTCAAACAAAAAAAAAACACTCTACACACGACCCATTTACCTACCACTTTAATTATATCCCATAATGTCCATATATTTTCGATGTGCCTAAATATACTCGTATATGTCTCAATTAAATCATCTTCCCATCCATATAACTACTTGATGAGCACTTCCGCTTTGCTACACGACTTTTCCGCCAAAAATATAAAATTTCCCCCATAAATTAGTTGATCGCTCATGTGCAACTGAGAGCTGTTCGGTAATATGTCTCATTAAAACGTTGTACAATTCAAAAACAGATAATGACATTTCTGACAACCCTATCGCTGCGTATATGACTTTCGGACACACTCACTGACAGGTGATTGATCATCATGGCTGCCCGTTTTGACAATTGATCTCTCTGTTTTTTTTTTTTTTTTTTTTTTCTCTTCCCTCTGTCTCTATATATAATAATTATGATGGGTCACACTTTTTTGTTTGTCGTTAGTTAGCTCATTAGCAGAGAAATAGTGGGATGGTGAATTTGGTGCACGCGGCGGCGGGGATTGATGGAAACATTAAAAAAGGGAAAACTACATATTTACCAATTCAGTGAAGCCAATCCGCGACATAAAAGAGAAAAGCCGTCTCGCACTGTTTCGATTCGAAAAATAAATCGATGGCCAGGGAGTGATGATGATGTAATAAAATAAATTTATTAGAAACCCTTGATTTGACAGGCGGGTCCTTCTTAAAAAAAAAAACAAGAAAAACGAAGGAAAAGGGTTTTCTAATATCAATAAAAATAAAATTAAAGCATGAAGGTTGGAGAAATTTCAAAGAATTGAAAATCTTCCTTTTTATGTTGCGCATGCGCAATGAGCCTTTTTTCTGCCTTTTTTTAAAAAAGCCCGTAATCGTTAAAATTCATTGTTATTAGTTTTTAAAGAAAAAGGAGTTAATAAAAAAGAAATAGAAGAAGAAAAGGATTGTTTTTGTTTTAATTATTTTTTAGTGCCTTTTTTATGTTTACCTTGTCCGGTTTTGAACGAGAGAATAGAGGGCACCTGCTTTCGAAAAGTCAATGTCAGAATTTGAATTTTTATTTCTCTTTTTATTTCTTGTATTTTTTATTTTTAATAAAATTTCACTATGGATCGTCATTATAAGGATCACTTCTGTAAAGTCCGCAATGCTCGGTGTGAAGTTGATGCTCGTCCGCCCAAATTCAAAGCCGGCACATTTCTTCGGGCGACTCGTATGAGATTGGACAATGAGTGTTCGAAGAGAATTATATCGGAAAATGTTATTTTGCTGGAGAAGTTAAATGAAATTCAAAGAATTGAAGGTGAAGTCAAGTCGTACAATAAAGTCACTGGTGTTCGAAAGACACGAATTCCAGATGTCAAGAAGTGGTTGAGTAAAATCGATGAGGAGAATTATTATCTTGGACGGAAATTGCTTTGTATGAAACCAACTATGAGAACTAGACCACCGGCAGTTAAACATGTCCCGAGAACGCCTCATGATCAAGAGGAATATCGTAAGGAATTGTATCAGCAGTATCAGGATGTAATGCCAGTGCGAGATATCAATAAGGTACCACTGCTTCTTTGGCCAAAAATCTATGTAGATCTCGAAATCAAAGGCTTTCGACCTTTGGACAGAATTGTTTTGGTTCTTTGTACCGAAGCTGCTCCAAATGTGGTTCTCCATTTAGTTCGAATGTGTAAGGAAGGAAAGAGTTTGTTGAAATTCAATCGAATATATCCACATCTTTGGATCGAAGGGAAGATTCAAATACCCGAAGGACTACAACTTGGTTCTACACAAAAAATCAATCCACATATCGATCATGGACAAAGTGGAACATTGAATCTTCTTGAAAGAGACTCTAAAGGGTGCTTTGAATTTAGCTTGAGTTTTAAGCCATTGAAGGTTTTAAATGGTAAGAGTGTTGCTTTTGGGAAAGTAATGGAGGGCTTGAAGGTGTTAGATGGGCTTCAAGATTATGGAACGAAAAATGGAAAGCCGAAGAAAGAAATTATTGTGAAGGGTTGTGGGTTGATAAAATGAATAAATTTTGATGTTGTTTTTATTTATTGGTGTACTAGTGTAACTTATTCTCTTTAGCAAACAAATCTTGTTCTGACCCTTATCCATTAGGAAAAATCATGCTGGCCTTCCAAATTCATAAAGAAATGTAATTCACCTGGGCGCCATTTAGTAGTTTTATTTTAATAAACTGTGTCATATTACATGGAACCATAAACAAATCTACGTTTTAGGTGATTGAAATTTGAAATTGAGTTCCAAACGTCATTTTGTGTTTCCAAACACATTCAAATAAATTCAAATTCATATAAAATGAAATTCACTCGGGCGCCATTTAATAGTTTTGTTTTAATAAATTGTGTCATATTGTATGGAACAAATTTACGTTTTAGGTGATTGAAATATTAGTTCATATATTATATAACTCGAAGTTAGGTGAACATCTCACGTAGTCTACTTTCAGTCTTGACACGATTTCACTTAAAAAAAAATACGAATGACAAATTCTCGAACTTCATTCACGATTCGATGAAAGAACAACAAAACATTTCATTTTGACATTCCAAAATTTGTGTTCTCGATTTTATTTGTTCGGTTCGGGCTATCCACGACATCAGAAGACTTCAAATATCTGTAGCGCACCATTTCGCGAAGCTCACAACGCAATAAAAGAATTTAATTTCGCTACCTTAATTGCTTCTAAATTTTTCATTGTCTTTGGTCGTTGTCATTGTTTTGTTATCCTTGTTGATTTTTTTTTTGTATGGAGGATGAGGGCAGTCATCCCACCGTCTGTACGTACCTACGTTCATTGGAGCACACACATTCCCATTACTCATTCGAGATTATTCAATAAATCAACGAGACGTGTTCGCAATAATTTCATTCAAAAATTTTCATTGCTGCTACAGATTCCGAGGAAAAAGTACAAAAAAATAAAATTCAAATAAAATAAGAAAAAGGGGGAACAATCTATTGTGCTTCAAAAAAACCAAGCAATAACCCAGTCAGCCATTCCAACATCCAGAAACTGCAGCAACAGCAGCCAGGAACACATTGTGCCCATAGTCGTGATGGAACTGCTACTACCCACTTGACAGAGGCACAGATGCAGCAACAGTCAGCGGAGCAAAAAACCACCAACAACAATATAACGAAGGTATCTCCCAGATACGCCAATTCAACCGCCACTTGGCCCGGTCCGTCCGGTCGGTCGCGTCACGACTTAATTGTTACGCACTTAATAGTGCTGCTTCGGCTATGGGCCACAGGATGAAGGCTTCCACAGGCCTGACTATATGATGACGATGATCATCATTATCATCGTTTGTAGTCTTCGTCGTCGTCGTCGCGTCGTAGTCGCATGAGGTGCATTATTCCAACTTTATATAGACTTCGCAAGAGCCAACATTGAATTTGACTCACGAAAAGATTGTTGAACATGGCCCCGGTGCGGTGTGCTCCGTGGCAACCAAGAGGGAGGATTTTTTAGGCTTTTTTTTCTTCGTTTGTTCGTTCATGAGCCCGTTTTTGTTCCATTGGATAGGTCTACCTAGGTTACACATAAAAACAGAAAATAAAATAAAACGCTTGAACCAGGAAAATAGCATTTTCGTGATTCGGACATTATAGAAAATTTTCGCGAACGCGCAGATGAACGCGCAATGTTATAGAGGAATAGAGCACGGAATGGTTATTGGTTGGAATTGGTAGGTGGAACAAAAAATACAAAAACAAAACAAATAAAATAAACCTTCAACTTTGTCCTTCGCGCAAAAATAGCTGATGCGGTAGATGTCTGAGAATATACAAAAAAAAAAAAAAAATTTCAAGAAGAACAACCAAATCCAAAGAAATATTCCTACACACAAAAATTCTTGAGCTCCTTTGGCAACATTTTTTCGAATCTGAAATAATCTGATTTGCAAATCACGTAAATTTATGGAGTTTTTGATCGAAGCATTGGAATTTTTATTTTTTCTTCAGAAAAAAAAAATAAATAAATAAATATATTTAAACAAATAAAGAAATATTCTATGGTGATGTAGTTGAAACGAGGTCCTGATGCTGATGGGCAGGTAAATGCTCTGCAATGATCTTTGCGAAGTGAATGCGAAATGTTAAAGATTTTTTTTGTAGGTTCTTTTATAATATTTGGGTAGGTTGATTCAATAAATGGTTTTGATTTTTGAAATACATAAATGAAACTGGAACAGGAATATTATTTTGATAAATATAAAACCATTAAAATGATAGGAAATACTGTAGGGAATTTAAATGTGCTACGAAAGTGAATGTAAACTACTTCTGTTTAAATCAATCAATTTATGAGACATGATTAACAACTCCACAAAATTAAGTTCACAAATATTTTTCTCCCAAAAGCTGTTTCTATAATTTATCTTTGATTTTATTCGCAATTTATTTATCCATTTATCTGGACTCTTTAAAATTATATGAAATTCCAAATGTACACATTCTATCTTTTTGAGAAGTTATGAAATATTTCGCAAGAATTGCGAAATAACTTTTAAATGTTATTTAAAAAATCTAATTAAATAAAAAACAAAAAATTGCTATTGAAAAGCCTCGATCAAAATATTGCAAAATTATATTAAATGCCAAACGCAGTCAGAGTTATGAAATAGTTCGCAAAATTTGCGAAACGAAGAATTACCATTTAAATGTTATTTTAAATATCTTATTAAATAAAAAAACAAGAAATTGCTATTGAAAAACCTCGAGCAAAACTGCGATTACGCTGTTAGTTAAATTAAATGCTTTCTTACTTACTTATAACTTTTGCGAAACAATTTTGAGACTTAGTTGGAAAAATTATTAATACTAAGTTTGACAAAATATAAATTTCGAGTTAATTTTTAAACCTTTCTAAAGCGCAATGATTAAGAATTCTTATTCCCATTTTGAATTTAATACCCTTTTTACTTTACATCGTTCAAGGAAACAAAAATACAAAAAAACAAAACCTATAATCTTTAACTATCACAGCGCCGCATATCACTTACCTGCACACAAGATCATTTGACATTGGTCGTTATACGATCGAAATTGCCATATTTGGGTCGAAAGACTTAACACACGTATTCTACTTTCCGACGACAAAAATATATCGTCACACGAGTGAAAACAGAACACAAAATAAGAAGAAAAATGAGAAACCATCGAACACTGCACACACATTCCGTGCTACTGCGCCAGAAGCTACCTATGTGGATCGATGCTATCCATAATAAGCCATCCCCAAGTCAGTGCTAGGACGACCGATCGCGCCATTAACCAAAGGCTTGCCGCCGCCTTTAACAATAAATTACCTTCTGCACGGGATGTACATATATACAATGTATATATCTTTTTGGTGAGTGTGCGATGGCCCTTAGGTTATTAAACCAAATCGCCGCCAACTTGTCAAATGTCACAACTCGACCAGTGAGTGAAAGATCCAGATCTTTTGAAATGTCAACATGTCTGCACAACATGACAATATTTGAAAAGCAGCAGCAAAACGAGAAGAAAAAATAAATAAAAACAATTGTTCCAATCAGTTTGTGGACTCATTTCTGAATAAAAAAGATTTTCGATATTTTTATGTATTTTTGTATCCCCTCTCTTTGGTGAGAATAAGTTAACAATCGACGATAATCGGTAACATATAGGTACTTGGGATTAAAGCGAACATCAGGTAGGGCTTTAGGTGGGAAAAACGTTATTCATACAACCATCTTGAACTTACTCTCATATGTTCGCCGGATGTGAGAATTGCATATTTATTGCCTGCGGCCATGTGTAGAGATGTGTATACATTGTACATATGTGAATAATTGCAAAACTCACAGTAACCACTGTGGTATTACTCCTGGAATAAAGGAATACTGACTGCATTTGCAATAATTTCCATTCGTTTAGTACCTTTACCTATGCTGCATGTTTTTGAAATAAAAAAAACCTTGGACTTCGTTTAAAGGAAATGAGAGGTCAATTTGTACATTTAAATGAATTTTTATTGCCAAGAAGCTATTGATGGTAGTTTGAAATATTTTTTCCCTTTCCAACTTCATGCAAATAATATGGAAATCCAGCATCAAAGTAAAGGAAGTTAAAAAAATACCAAAAGCCAGATATTCAAATGAAATTATTTTGAATCGGAAAATAATTGCAATTTTTTCACTGCTGAATTATGTAGTCTCACTTTTACGGTTTTATTTTATTTCCCACTTAGAAACTTAGAAACTCTTCACTAAGATACGAACTATGTGCTAACTGTTCGTGGAATGGAAAATTTAAGGTTTCACATTTTTGTTTTCACGCCCATGTGCCGGAAAATGCTTAAAAAGTTCAGCGCAAATTTGGGGTTGGTCAAGTAATTCCGTGCAAATCAAGTGGTCTAAGAACTCAAAAAAAAAAAAAACAGTTATGCGAGGAATATGTCATGAAAGAAATATATCATGCGACATATAAATCATGGGAGAAAAATATCATGCGAGAGATAATCATGGAGAAACATATGATGCGAGAAATATGGGTATCATGCTAGAAAAATATCATGCGAGATAAATATCATGAAAAAATTATATCATATCAGAAAAATATCATACGAAAGATAAATCATTGGAGAAAAATATAATGCTTATTTCTCGCATGATATTTTTCTCCCATGATTAATCTCTCGCATGATATTTTTCTCACATGATTTATCTCTAGCATGATATACATATTTCTCGCATAACATACATATTATAAGAGAAATACTTTATGCAAGAAATTTAGGTATCATGAGAGAAATAAATCATGCCAGAAAAATATCATTCGGAAAGAAATATCATGCGAGAAAAATAATGCTAGATAAATATCATGTTAGGAGTTTGTCATGCGGGAAATATATCATGCAAGAAAAATATCATGTGAGAAATATTACATGGGAGAGATAACTAGCAATGTTTTCGTTAACAACCTCATGGATTTTGACTTAATTTTCTGCATAAATACTTTTTGATGTATCTATAGTTAAGTTATAGGCTTTGAATAGTTGCTTCTCAATTTTTTTAGAAGAACAGTTAGTTCAGCTTTTTTATATCAAAAAACCTGTCTGACATTTATTACCATTTACCTGTTGCCGTAAGTATGATTCTTTTGTGATGAGTACCTAGAAAAAAAAAAGAAGTTGCCTATTGAGTGTTCTTGTGCCCACAGCCTATATTTACACAAAACTAGATAACAATTTAGCTCCAAATTGGTCATAAAAAACTTTACTTAAAGAGAAGACTCTTTTTTGTTCTATAAAGAATTCGCACATTCTGTTCGTTTGTGCAACATTGTTAGCTAAATAAACAAGAGATGACAGAGAAGATCTGGCTTAGAATTTTACAGCTCCGTTTTTGTTGCTGCTGATGAAGCTGAAGAAGGCTTACAAACGAGGGACGGACGACGACGTTTGCTTAAAGATGAATAGATCCTAAAGCCACCGATCACCGATCCCATCTATCTAACCATCATCGGGAGACTGACTGATGATCGACATAAAGGTTCGAAGGTTATACATTGGTGTGTGTGTGTGTGTGTGTGTGTTTAGTGTGTGTGTGTTTAGTGTGTGTTGTGTGAATAGCCGCCTGTCAATTTATTGGCACATATTCCTCCCTAGAAAAACGTTCTTCCATTGGTCCCGTCGGCCGTCATCGATCGTCGTCGTCGTATAGTCGTCGTCGGCTGGACGCATTTATAATTCTGTTTCCCTCATCCGGGAGACTTTTCACACAAGGCTCATTCAGACCTCAGAGAGGTGATAAAATATTCTCTGTGCGCAATCGCGCACGTTTTTTTAATTTTATTTTTTGTTTTTATGAAGCTCGAGGGTCTTTTTTTTGTGCCCTGTCCACATGCTATATTCCCAATCTTTCCTGTGGCATGAGTTTGAGGGTCTGTCTTTAAATTAATCGACAATGTTCGCGTGTTGAAGGACGACGACGACGACGACGAAGGTAATTCTTCTTTCTTAAAGTTTCCAAGCCAGCCTATGAACCACAGCACGGTGCAGAACGTGGTGCAATGTTTATTTTGTCTGGCGACAGACAAGGATGAGTCTGTTGTTGGTTAATATACCTACAATATACATAGCTAAAACGCTAAATGGCTATTTTTAGGCCTGTAAAGGAATTTGCCAGCAAGCAAGCTTGTGGTCATCATCATCATCATCGGCGTGTTGGACTCCAAAGATCGTTGAAGAAGGTGTTTATTGGTGGTTTCGTGCAGTAAGTGCATGTTGGAGGCGAATATAATAAATAAATAAAGCTTTCCTTTTCGTTTTATTTATTTTAATTTTTTTTTTTTATTTGTTCAATTTAATTTTTGCGGTCTTGTGAGAGGATGCACAGTAGCTGGATGGCAAATTTTGTTATTGGTTAAATTTATATACATATGTAGGTATAGAGCACAGCTAGAGGAAGGCCATTTCGTGGTATTGCTGATCGCAGGTGCGGATACCCACACTCGTCTGGTTATGGTGGTTGTGATGGAGGATTCAATTAATGGAGAATGATGTTAAAAGGTTCTCGTGGTCAATTTACTATTTTTATTGTAAAATTGTATGGAACTGAAAAAATAAATATTAAAATTGCAAGTTTGCAGAAAATATTAAGATTGATTTAAGTGTGATTTAGTCACAGGAAATTCGCGTTAGTCATATACCGTCTTAACAGATCTTTTCTCTTATGACCAAGAAATGTTCAGTATATAGCTACTTTAGGGTTTGAAAACTATTCATGACAGCATTAGTAATTCTATTCTTATGATTCTGGGGCTTAAATATTATTCGCAGGTTTAAATTGTTTACCTACCGCATTTAACAATAGCCATAGGTATATCGGAAAAAATTCCTCACTGGTTGCATCAGGCGTTATAGCCAAAATCTTTGCCATTTAACCCAAACACTAACCAAATCATATAGTGAAGTGTGGCATTCTTTATAAATGAAAAGTACATAACTGTCCATTTGTAATTTACTGTCCCACATTATTTGACAACCTATAAAAATATTTTTCAGAAATAAAGGTCGAAGAAGAGAACACCGAAAAATGCTCTAAGGCAAAATTCAAACTGCAGCGAGTTTAGCTAGCCAGCAGTCTTTGGCGTGAAGAAGAATTTACAACTCAATGCCCCCAGACGATCATACAGGGTATCGGACATAAGTGCTCAAACTTAATGTTAGCACTACGACATTTACATATGAAAGCCAAATGTACCCCAAAAAAATGAACTACAAAATTACTCTACGACTGGTGTACTCATGAAATGTGTACGATCGGCCAATATCCTCTGGTGGCACGCGGCAGGCATACCTACTTCGCACACATTTTTTTTTTTTTTTTTCAAGGTCTGCTCAGCACATTGCTGCATACAAACTTATAATTGCAATAAAGTGATTACCAATATAAATTTGAATTCTCTTAGAGTCATAGACTCGTCCTTTATTTACACATTAGCGTCCGTTTTCATAGAAATTGTATTTTTTTAAAAACAGTACTTACTTCACACAGTTAAATGTGTCAAACCAATTGTTAGATAGCTACCTGTCTTTCCAAGTTTATCATTAAAATATAGTCGTACATTCTTCAAAAACGTAACGTACCTATACCTTCTATCAAGTCCTGGTTTGTATTTTTTTCCTGAAAACAAGTGCTGATATTTTCTTTCTTTTCATCAATCAAATGAATTCGCCAGAATTAATATAATTTTCATATATATAAATGTTGTAGAATAATAAAATATTAAATTTTTCTTTCATGAGGTGTTAAAATAAAAAGAATTATTTGAATGTTTTCCAAGATCTGACGCCGGGATCTAACCAAGAATATTTAAATACCAAGAATCACACAAATTTATTTATCAACTGTCAAATTTTTTTATCAATAAATTCCTCAAAAAAAGTCTCCTGGAATTTCTGTGATAATCCTCAAAGATATCACGTTTCGGAATCGATTGATGAAAAAAAAAAATTGAAGGCTTCAGGTAAACTCTTTTAAAATATACTTTCAATATTTGCATTGTTATCTCATTATTACTGTCAATCATTTTGTAAATATTCTCTCTTCTGAAAACTTTGATGAATGACAATTGAGAAGAGACAACTATAAATATATTGTATGTGAATTAGAGTTATTCTCAATAACACACATTATTTCATTTTGTCACTCACAAAATAAGTCCTTTATTGTAAATCAGAAAAATCCACCTATAATCTACAAATAAAGTTCTTTTCTTACAGGAATGAATTATGCTCCTCCAACTTAACCACTCCCTCGCATTTTTTGTCATATATACATATAAATAAATAAATTTCCCTCCACCAAAAAAAAAACATACAAAATAACTCAAACAGCTGCTCATAAAAATGCAAAAATATAATATAATAAAATTTAAGACCACTTTTGGCATCATATCCCTGTTGCCATATTCAAACCATGGTTGCCACTCTGTCAAAAAATTAAAATACTTATTTTTTGTTAAAAGTATAATTTAAATGAATTTTTCTTTTCTTAATTTATTTTTGAATGATACCTACATATGTACATATGTATGTATTTCATCATTTTCAAATTATTTTCTTAGAAACGTCAGTTAAAAAATTGGACAAACTAAAAATTAATAAATGTTCTTGTAATTAACAGAATCATTCTGAATTATTTCAATATTTGTCAATTAATAATTGAAAATCGTAATAGGAAATATAACGCTCCTGTGAATTGAATATTGTAACACTTTTAATCTATTTTAATTATAAGCCTGTAAGACCTAAAGTACATAAAAATCTACCCTGAATTGCACGGCACAAGTTAGAATGAATAAAAAGATAGGAAAGAATGTTTGCTGACACAGTGGACTAAGAAATAAATTATTTAGTATCTAAAGAAATCCCACGGTTGACGTCCAGTTGAAACTGTAAGCAACATACTTAATGTTACTCTTTCCATTTCCTTTTTAAATTTAACATTAAAACAAAATTTTTTCGTAGGCAAAATTTGTTATTAATTTTGTTACTTTCAAATGTCTCAAAATTTATTGGAAAAATTTTATAGGATCCAATAAATATCTGTCGAAATGCTCTCTTAGATACTATTTTTAAACCAAATTGGCAACCATCAAATGTAATATAACGACCACGCATTGGCAGGCCAATCTGCAAACAGTAGTCTAATTAAGCAAACAAAGCAGGTCCCACACGCGAACCTAATGGCACTCCATGTAAATGGCGCATTAACTGCTGCATTCAACAACCAAACTACCAAGCGATAACTTTATATATACAGTTTGTTGTTAGCAGTGTTTGTTTGAATATCCATTGTCACATAAATGCAACCTTAACTACATCAAAACCATAGGAACACTCATGATAACGATCACCAACATCAAGAACAAAAATCGTGATGGAAATGTTCTCCATTTGCGCATGGTGCATATCATAAACGGTACACAACAATCACGTTCCATTACACATAAAATACAAAAACCGTAAAAAAATATACATCTATATACATATACATATCTTAAAGATACAATTTTTTATAAAGTTTGGTTTAAACTTATAGATACTTTTGACTCTGAGAGTTTGATTTAATTTTATTTGAAAACATCGTGCGATAATTTAATTCACATCAGGTGAAGAAGAATGGAATTACTATAGTGGAGTATAGCGAAGCGAGTTGGAACACAATCACGTCGTGATTTGGAATCTACATTGGAGTCCTGTTGTATATATAGTCCCCCCCAACATTTTCAAGAACTGGCGCGGGTATATGAGCTGTGATAACCGGGAATGGTCTCTTTGAAAATAATTTGTCGATACTTGTGCATATTTGAATATTTTAAGGGTGGAGCGTAAGCTTAAGGTATATATGTATAGGTAACCAGCTATAGCAGGGTTTTTTTAAGCAAATAAAATTACGTGAATGTATCACTTAATGGCCATTAAATTGTCCCGATTCGATCTCTGTGTTCTTATTATTTCGGTTAAGAAGCATACCAAGCAGAAGAAGTTGAAGTATAAAAATGCTCGCATTAGTAGCACCAATTGGGAGTCATTGCTCACATTACGTCCCGCATTGGGAAGAAGGTGCACTAAAGGAATAAATTCCAAAACCATCGCTTATTCTAATTGAAATTCACATCACGTAAGTGATATGAACTGAAATCCTAACCATACGCGTATAGTGGCTGATGGTGTGGACCCTTGTGGCATGCCACACGAAAACGAAAAAGCATCGCGCACTATAAAAGAATGGAATCATGGTCTTCTTTTTTTTTATTTTTATATTTCAATCGTCCTCAGACTGTAAGTTGGTTATAAATTTAGTTTTGCCCAGCTGAACAAAGTTGGAACAACTACCTACATATAACTATGCAACGAGAGGAGTGAAACACTATATACTCGTACCAAAAGCTTGCTATGAAGGGCCAGATACCATAAAATACCTCTATTATATTGCAAAGGGATTTAATTATTTAAGAGAGCTGTACAATGTATACAGGTACCTACACTGCCGCCGCCCGGGTGATGGGACAGGAATACCAATCTGCACACATACCTACCTACACCCACCGAGAGTAATAGAATAGATGGGTCCAACTTTAGAGTTAAAAAGGGTAACGTGTAATCTGGCTCGACTTGGTTGGCAGGGTGTTAGAATTAAATATTATTCCATACCCCGAAAATTCACTTAATTTTGTGGTCATAACTATAAATTCAAACACCAAGAAAAGGGAATTTGATCCTCGTTTTTTTTTCTCCTTTTAAATTTAAAGGAGCTTGAGATTAAGTTTTAAGAGATAAAAAGCCCGAAATTAATATTTTATGAAAAGAAATTATGGGAACCTGTTAGAGACTTTAACTTAGTCAATATAGCAAACCATTAGGCATTTAGTATTTGGATTTTTTTTTTAAAGATAAAGTTTAAACGTTAAGGGATATAATCAGAAGTCTGGAAAGTTACTGTAAGTGGTAAAAAGTGAAAATTGTTGAACTAATCAACTTAGATTGGAAAAGTTTTTTTTAATTTATTTTTTTCAAAGTTCATTCCAAATCAAGTCATCCCAAGCAAATCATCCCAAATACTTTAACTTTCGGGCTTCAAGCCCCTGTTGATATTATTGAATATATTAACAAAATTGGGAAATTCGGTCCATCTTTAAATTCTACAGAATTTAAACTTCTCTCTTTCCCCTTTCCAGAAATTAAAAATTCTAAACCTTTTTGTAGGTAACAAATTTATTAAAGCCCCTAATTTTTTTTGTGACGAAACAGAATTATAGGGGTTTGAAACTTTAAAATTTAAATCTTGAGATGTGTTGTCCCGGGATAGAAAGGACATTTCTGCAACCAAAGTTTCACCATAGGACTTTTATTGGAATTTTTCATATCAAATAGAAAAACTTGACTGAACTGAAATGTCTCTACGGTAATCAGTTAAATGGTAAGTTTGCTATTCATTTTTTTTTCTATTACCGAACAAAATGTAGTTAAATTTAGATACCCATTTAGACCATACATATTCGCCAAAGTTTATTTTTCAGTCTTGCAAGCTTCAACAGGCAGCGTTACACAAAACAAAAATCAAACGCTCCTGCATCATTTATGTCCCCAAAAACAGTAAATAACAATAATTCCAGATCAGATAGCGAACCCTATTCTACATGCGGCTAACAATATAATGCCGCACTTCTCTTTTTATACCCTTGGGCTGCCTATACTTCCATCTGGTGCTATTATTTCACCGATAAATCTATTAATTTGTCATCAGCGCACAGTGGTAATTAATATTCCAACAGAAGAGCGCGCGATAAACGCGCGAATGTTTTCCCAACTCCCAACGGCTGGTCGGCTGCTACAGGATGACACAAGATATCTTTTTTTCAAACACCCTTTCTCTCTTAGGTCTCTCGTAGGTATACATACGACCAATGTGGAAACATCCCAGTAACCACCGCAATATGTTCTAGAATTCCCATAAAACATTTGCGGGAATCCTTTAATGTCCACCGGCACCAACACCATCGCGTCGCAGCCGAAGCAGCAACTTACCAATTAAAAATTCACTTCCTCTTTTGGGCTTCAGAGTGAGAGAAGCTTGATACCGTTGCGGCGGAGACAAGCTTCTAGAGATGTGCCTCCTTGGAGGGAATGCATCGAATTCGATACATTCATTGTTCGCCATAATAACCGAAAGTTCTGTGCGGGGGCGGGTGCAACGCTGTAAAAGAACTGCAAGTCTCTAACATCGTATAAGACCGAATGACTTTCGTGGTGCATTAGATTGGGACATGTCGTCTCCCAAACCGTCCAGCGAGTGCAGCAGCGGTCTGCCTTTTGGCCATTATTTCCTTCCTGCTGCCGTTGCCGTTGCCATTGCCGTTGTTTCTATATGGTTGGATTTCTGATGGCTTTGAAGGTGGCTTTTTCCAGCACTTTGGCCATTTCTATTTTATTTATGACCGCATTCTGAATGTGCTGAAATTATTTTATTTTTATTTTAGCACCGCGGTGTGAAAATAATTCGGCTTTAAGCCTTTTTCGGTCGGTCGAATTACAGTCGTTGTAGTCACGGGACGCCAGAGGTATAGAGCTAGATATATAAGCCATTTGACTGGTGGCGGTACTTTGCGTTGGCATACCTTCTCAGCGGGAGCCATTTCACATAGAGAAACAAAGTTGTTGGGGGCTTTAAATTGAATGGATGGACGTGGAGGAGGAGGAGGCGTCTATATAAGAGAATAAAAACAGGGCATTTGTTATATGTACCTGGGGACGTCCCCCCCAAACTGTTGAAGTGGATGATCAACGCGCGGTTGTACCGCGTGTCTATGCAAATTGTTTGACCCACGATAGATATGTATACCACATGAGAGCGCGCAGAGGGAAGTGTTCATAAAAAAAGAGGCACATACTTATTATGGTATTACATTTGCCGTCGTCGAGTCGTCGTGTGGTACGGTGGACAAACTTTCGCTGTACATAACAGCAAAATTTATTGGCAAAATAGAAATTAGAGTGGATTACCATTTCGGGCGAGCGACTTTAACGTGCGGGCGAAATAATTCTATACGGATATATAACAACTTGCAACTGCATGCCGCTCGCTTAACGAAAACACTGTCTGTGAAGTTTTACCGCGAATGCGAAGCTTTTTTGAAGTAAACAGACAAATTTTCTTCTATTTTAAAATGTGAAGCCGGGGGATATTTATATGGAGTTAGAAGTTTTGTAATTATACTTGTACATGGTAATTATGCATACAAATAGTAAATAAAAGTTGAATTTTCTGTTTTAGAAAACCACAAAATGTAGAAATTCCTTAAATAAATTATGAAGGCAACAAATTTCGGATTTTTACCAAAAATGTTGGTTGAAATAATCAAAGTTTTAACGGTAAACTAGTATTTTCACATGTAGCAATTTTACGGATTGGTGCTTTGTCTTTTCGAAGAAAAAGTATTGAGATTTGAAATTTTTTTAAAGAAGCAAGATTTTTTTCTCAAAATTATTTTATTTAGAATAATAGCCTCTCTATTAGCTCCATTTTACAAACATACATTTTAACTAACAGTTTCATAATTCAATAAAAAATTAACGTGTGTTCGATATTTACTATCATAATGTGTATTTCGTCCAGTTTTCGTCCACTTTTGCTTTCGGGAGTAAAAAGAACTCCCGATTTGTATTTAGGTAGTAAGCGAGAGATTTCTTTGAAAAAGAAAATGAAGGCACTGTTGCAATAGTCGGTAATATTTGTATGATAACATTTGTCTTTGCTTAAGCATATTCTAAATATTTGTATTAATAAGAGGTTTGTCGTGGATTTATATGCCGTGTCATGGATATATTGGGTTATCGTGAAGTGAGTCTTACTCCCACCACCGAATTCGTATAATCATCAGGGCAATTTTCTTCATTTAACTATATGTTAACAAATTAAAAAACAAAAGAATTTAAATAAATTTCAATTTCACTAAAGAAACAGAGAGTCGACGAAAGTACCTACCCATTTTGTGCGAATGAACGAAAATGATATATGTACATATGTACATACATTAGGTATAATATTATTTTACTGTCATGAATCGTCAAATATAATATTTTTAGAAATGTTAAGCCTTAGGTAAAGCCATTCTTAAAATGAAGTATGTATTTTTAAATATATCCTGTCATTTTTACCCCAATTCATCCTATAAATAGGTACATTTTGAAAAATATTTATAGCCCAAAAATGATCCTCGAAGTCTATCTTCTAAATATAAACTTTCAAACATAAAAACAATTATTTTTAATTCGGAGATCATTTTTACCCCAGTTTACCCTTTGAATAGTTAACTTTTAATTCTAAAATATTTTGACAACAAAACTGAGAAATTTTGGTGAGGAATTCTGTTTAAGTACCTAACTGAAATTAGTGGGATCTTAACCTAGAGTGTGTTTCTTGTACGTCAAACAGATCGATCCTTTCTGATCGAGCCTCTAATAATCTTTTGAGAAGTTGCCATAGGCCGCCAGCGCAGCGTCAAGCGATGTTATATTGTCAAAGATCCATCAGATATACCGCCTTTGAGGTTCTGAGTTTTACCAGACCACTACAAGATTCCAATAAAATTAGGGCTGGCGACCTTGTTGTGGAATTGTCCTAAGCTGCATGTCAATGACTTGATTAGAAGTAGCTATGTAACAGCCAGATGAATGGAGCCTCAGTTTGTCCCATCCTTAAGGAATGAGACCTTCTAAACTTAACTGTCTCTCGTTTTATGCGAATCGATTTAGCCATCTCTTCATCGATTTCAAGACCGCATATCCATAGAGTGGGCACCATTGCCGGCCTTGCTTGACTGTCCGTTTGTGTCGACAAAATCATCACCACCAACACCTTTGACGTCATAAAAGGCGATGAGCTGTCATGGTTGTTCTTTAACATGGTTCTGGAAAAATTAAAGCAGCGAATTCTCACGTCAACAGTTAAGTTCCAATATATTTCCAAGTTCTATCAAATAACTAGCAAATTACTCTGAGACGGTATTGACAGTAATGGAAACTTTCAACCCGACAGTGTCAAACAGGACCAAATAAATGTAATGTATGGTGCCATCATGAAAGGACACCCAACACTGACGTCTTGAAGATAACATTTCCAACTGCGAGTGAGGTAATTATGGAGTTTGTCTACCTATAGGATCAACTATCAATTTATATAACAATTTCAACGCTGAGATCAAACTCTTTCCAATCGCTGATGCTTCTTTGGGCAAAGTACCAAAATTCCCTTTATCGAATATCAAAAAGGTCCTTTTGCGTATGTGCATGAAATTGTCAAAAACTATTAATACACCTAGGTCATGAATTTGGCAAAATAAATTGCCAATTTTATTACAACCAATCGCATCAATAGCATGATAGTGTTTTTTATTTTTTTATACTTTCAATACAATTAAACTAAATCGTCGTATTTAATTAACAAACCTTATTCAAATACTTAACATAATTTATTTGGCTAATTTTCCACACAAAATCAAAAAGTTAAAAAATAAAATAAAATAAAATGTATTGCCCTGCAAAACTTTAGTGGTGAATGATTCTGCAATTAGTTGCGCGACGTGGCGCGGCCAGTAATGCAAAATACGTTAACTGTGATCATAACTCAGGCAATAAAATACAAATTGATTCCAAAATTAAATTACAATTAACGCCACCCCTTAATTTCAGGATCCATTCTCTTTATTTCTTCTCCCATCCCGATGGTGATGATGGTCTTCCTCCCTAAGCTCCGCAACCCAGGCAGCAGCAGCGCAGCGTCCCTGTTGTCCATTGTGTGCTGCTGTCCCGGCTGCTGTTGTAAATCACGGGACATTAAAAACATCACTAATTAATGAAAAAACCTAGAGAGTAGGTACCGGGTTGGTACATACATATATACGAGTATATACACCGTCACTCGTTTGATGCTCATTCGAAAGCAGCTTCTTTAATTTTTAATTAAATAATCCCCCCTCAAACCGAATGAACGACCGACCGACGACTATACGCTGACGATCCTTTTGGAAAAAAAAAAAAAAGGTAACAGGTGTGTTCCTCGTCTTCGTCGTTGTCCTTTATTTTTTTCATTTTTTTCATTAGTTTTCTTCTTTCTATTTTTTGTTTCTTTTTAATTATTTTGTTAGTGTTCCCTTTCGCGGCAGCAAAAGAAAACGAAAACGCCACCTTGTCCAGGACTCTTTTTTTGAGGGTATTTTAAGTTCCCAAGCTCTGGACTTCAAGTTAAATTTAATTAACAGGCACACACAACACACAGACCGAAGACTAAAATCTCTGGACAGAATTAATAAATAGAATCTCACATGGAAGAGCAGACTTTATACACCTCCTCGAGTTGGAGGGGCAATAGATCTGCAAGTGTATATATAAGCATCTGCAGTTTCCAGGACCATTCTGTACCCACCACCCTCCCCGCCATCATCACCATCATCGACTGGCTATTGAGGCTCGTAAAGCGGGCGACTTTATTGGTATTTTATGGAAATGGTCGACTGAAGAGACCCTCAACGAAATGGCCGGGCCTAGACGTGGTGGGTCAATCTTCACCTCTTCAGTGTGGTTATATAGGCGATTGTGAGGGGATGTAGGTGGGGTACATAGGTATGGTTGAGTTGCCGGCTTTGAGTATTCAATTAAAACGTTTCTTGCACATTCGTAAATTCTAATAAACTTGTGAGCTATGGTCATTCCGAAAATGTAAAGGAGTCTAAGAGAATGAACAAAAGCAAGGGGACGAGGTGAATGTGATGTATGTATATATAGTTAGACACATCAGCACTTCAACATCGCCACTGACTGGTTGATGTGGCAAGACTTGTTTGGAGGCAATAAATTGGGATTTTGTTGAAGGTTTTATTCCACATTTGTTACTAATTTGTTTGGTTGCGATGTCGTTAGAATGACATAAATATAAAATGGTTGCGAAATTTAGTAGTACTTTGTCAGTCAGTGCGGGGGCTTTTGCAGCCGAGAATCGCACCATTTGACTTGATGTCAATAATTGGTCAATTTCAAAACAAAAAAATAGGTTGAGAAGTTTTACCAGCCGATTTGGTTGTTTCTTGTTGTTTCCCTTTGGCTCTGATGGTTGAAATAAAAGAGGTTTTATATTTTAAGTGTTAAGAGTGTTAGATTGTAAAAGGGAAATTACACATTTTATTTTATAGTATATTTATATAAGAGCGCAAAGTTATGAGAGTTGTTTTGAAAGTGCCAGTCGTTAATTAGAAAGAATCGTAAATATTCTTACAGGGAATGGAGAATTTATTGAAAATATTTATTTTTCGTTTTATTTTACTGGATAAGTTTTATGAAAAAAAAAAAAATCACTCGAAAATGTGCGATTCATGATAATTAGTCTTTAAATTTAATTATTGTAAAATAGGTATTAATATAAAAACTTTTATATTAGATCTTTTTTAATTGAATCCTAGGCACATAGGGGGAGAGGGAAGTATATTTTGTTTTTTTGCTGCTTTTGACTTTGGGGAGTGATAAAATCCAAGGTTTATTTTATTATTATTATTATTTTTTAACATGTAATTTATATGTATAATTTTATATGTAACTGCTATACAACCGTTATAAAAGAGATTATTTATCTCGAAAAACGTCTCCAAAGATCGTGATCAAAAATTTTGTGTGTACTATTGTTACATTTTGGTACAAAAAAATATCAAAAACCTGCAATATGTATTTTCAATGATTACGTTAACGAATGACGGACTTCTCCATCAGGGTAGTGTTAATTTTTAATTCAACCTGTTTGTTCGTTGAGCCCTAAAGTCACTTCGGGTACGTCCCAAAGCGTTTTTTAAAAAAACTGAACTTACCCTGACAGTCAAATTTCTTCTTTTTTTTTAGACCTGCAGTCGCCCCGAACTCTCCTTGATGAATTGATGCTTTATCAAAAGTTTTATTATAATTTTCGGCCGTTAAAGAATTACCATTATAATATAGAATCATCACTGACAAATCAAACTAAATTGGTTGAATATTCTTTCAATAATTAAGAACTTTAAACCCCATGAAAAGTTATCTATGTCTTAACTCTTTACCTATTGTAGAAAACCATAACGAATTCGGATGAGTATAGTTTAAATTATTATTGTTATTATTATTAGTTATGTATTAATTAATATGCAAACGAAAGATTCTATTTACAGAAAAAAAAAAAATAAGAGATAATCGAAGCAATTGGTATAAGCTTGAATAAATATTTTTCTTTTCTTATGCAAGTTGTAGATATTCCTATACAGGTCTTAAAATTTTCTACAAATTTACAAAGAAAAACAAGATTAAGCTAACCTCAAATATTTATCAAAAAAAAAAATATATTAAACTAAATTAATCCTTCACATCACACATATTGAACTAAATCCATGCTAAGACCCTTAACCTCATCTTTATATTCCTTATATAAAAATCGCTCCAGCAGTTTTGATCAAAGGCATCAGAGATAAAAATAAAATAAAAAGAAATCTCCATTCGTGCTCACAAGTCGTCATCATCATAATCATCAACATCACACCATCATCTCACATCACTTCACACCTGAATTTTTTCACACACAATGATCCGAGGAACTTTAATCTTCTTAACATTTCATCGTATAACGCGTCTTAGAGCCTTTCTAAAGGTACTTTATGTATAACGCGCTCCATAAAATACCCAAAAAAAAAAAAAAAAAACAACAACAAAATAAAAATAAGAACTTCCTTTTATTTTTTCTTTAAAATTGAACGTCCATACCTTGAGTTTAGGGTGCATATACATATTATATACTAACTCGTCCATATATCAAAAAATATCATAATTCCAACTTGATGACATTTTTCCTCGGGACTTTGTATAAGCCCATAAGCGCCCTTGTTAATGGCTCATTTACGGGAGAGCGTCAGGTGATAGAATCGCTTTTGGCCGCATTTAGCCTTCCCCTTCTATATTATATAGGTAAGGTTGTTAGAGGCACATACCTATACTTTATATACACGCGCGATAGGTGTGAAGATTACTGTTTCAAACGTAAGCGGATTATTTTGGCACCTTTTATACACAGTTGAAAGAGTTTTAGCGTGTTGTGCCGCCGCCGCCGTCGCTGCTGCTGATGCCGTGCCGCATAGGTATACACGGTAAGTACACTATAACTGCCCTCTCTGACTATAGCTGATGTTGGTGGTGTCGCTAGGTATCATGGGCTTGGGATACGTTTAGTAAAAGGTTCCTTTTGTAAGGGCTATCGTTGCATTAAGCTTAGCAGCTAGTTTTTCATGGTTTTCCATTAATAGTCGTATTTAAATGAAAAATTAGGTGATTTAAATTTTCCGATTGACAAAATTTTACCTCTGAAAAGAGAAGAGTTTTTCGGTGATTACGTTTTTTGATTAAATTTAAACATGAAGTGGAGAGTTCTGGAAAGGTATGAACGATTGTCAACATTATTGAAGAAAGAAAGAAAAATTTAAATAATAAATAAAATAAATTAAATGACACGACAGCTCGTATGGAACCAGAGCCTCTAGTGACTTATAACTCTCAACTATATTCCTCTGTTTGTGTTATTGACAGGAATGGAAGGGACCTACAATTTTCTGCCAAATTCGAACAGCAAAGGCACTTTTTCATGACAAGGGCTATTCGCTTAGAGGATTTGTCAATTCTTCGCAAGAGGCAGTATTTTTTTTTAGCTCAAATAGGCTGGAATCGAACCCAAGGCGGTGACAGCCCTACGCACTAACCATTTGGTACGCCACTGGCTACTACAAGAAAAATTTCAACTTCATCCTAATTCTGGAGAGAGTCCACCCTACTGTGGAAATTAGGGAAGAATAATGTCAAGAGTTGGACAAAATGTTTGAAATACCTTTTCCCTAAATATTATGTTTCATATTTTGCTCAAGGAAAACTTTATTTGTCTATCTCAAGAACCACATTTCTTTAAATTGAATGCAAAGAACATATTAAAAGCACAATCGAAGTTCAATCATGACTCATTCTATGTATTGCTTCTGTTTCAAATTCAATCTTAATCTCACTTCTGATTCACATGTTGATTCTTTTTTGTTTATTTTTCCTTCTACCATTATTGTCCTTCGATATTTTGTTCTCCGAAATGACCAAATATGTTATCGTTAACCCCTTATTCAAAAAGTGTCAATAAATGTTTCTCAAGCCCCTTTGACTGCTATACGGTGGTAACACTATAAGAAAAAAATACAACATAACAATTTGGTGTCGAAATGCAAACAAATTGTCATCAAAGGCTTTATTCCACAAATAAAAAAAAAAAAAAAACACAAGCGTACACTGATTTATTAGACTTTGCGTACAGGATATTGAAGTTTTGTCTTCAAAGACTCTTTCCTATTATATCTACGCAAGCTACTAGAGTAACAGCCTGAAACAACGATGAATGTTTAAATTACAACTCGTAGATTTCTGGGGCTTCCAAAATGGATAGATAGAAATAACAACCACAACCAACAGCGACAAAGAAGACATAGCAAATGGCAGTATTTTGTTGTTGTATCGTTGTTGGTTGTTTTTAGTATTTTTTTGTTTGTTGTTGTCTAAAAAGCATGACCATGTCTCCATCCAAAGGTAAATTAGCCTATGTTGGCTTACAGCGGAAATAAATTCGTTCCCTGGCGATCTGCTGCGAATCCAAAGTTAGAAACGACGACGACGACGGCCAGCGTTGTCATTGGACAAATGAAAAAAAAAAACACGACTTGCCTTTGTTTTCGGTGCAAGGGCTCTCCTATATGTGTGCCAATTGACACCATGCGATATATTTGTCCACCAAACACCTCGTTTGTGTGTCCCGGTTTTACGAAATACTCTACTCATAGGCTTTGCTTCCAAATGTCCAAATGCATGTCTTCTCTTGCCACCTCGGATTTGTTAGATTCTTGTTTATTTGTTTTTTTTTTTTTTTGGTATAACAAACCTATGGACTTGGGTCTGTCAGCGACAGCGGTACTCGTTTGCATATTTTTTTTTTTAGTTCAGAGACACAGGCAAAATATAGAGAAGCAAAGAATTTGCGACCCATCTCAAAGTGTTAGCCTAAAATTGGACATTTTTGCGCGACAAAACTTAGTTTTTTTTTTTTTTGTCTCTCCATCGTTTTATTGTTCGTATTTCGTCGAGGCTCTTGTTATATATGCATTTGGATTTGGAATTGATGGGTCCTTCTCTAATCTGAGTAAGAAGAGACACACACTTCGGAGTGGAGAAAGGATTTCAAAGTGTTTGCAGACTGAATGTGTTAGGGAACATAATTCTTAGTGACAAAAAGTCAGTTTGGTTATTTGGACAAACTTTTTGAAGCAAGCACAGTCTTGTGAATAAAAAAGGATCATTAAATAAAAAACTCGAAAATTTTTCAAAGCAATCAAGTGATTCCAATTTATTTATATTTTTTTCAAAATTCTGAACTCTTGGTTAGATAAAACTGTCCCTAGACTATTATTTGGAGAAATATTTGACAGATCCTTAAAAAAAACTTTAGAGTGAATATCCTATCAACTGAATTGTTGGAAATTCGAATTGGATAAGATAGTTAGGATTTTA
Source organism: Epistrophe eligans (assembly GCA_951394125.1). Taxonomy (NCBI): domain Eukaryota; kingdom Metazoa; phylum Arthropoda; class Insecta; order Diptera; family Syrphidae; genus Epistrophe; species Epistrophe eligans. The sequence continues at coordinate 4,177,521 of OX596031.1, forward strand.
CAGAAATATCGACCGTAATATCTTGATTCTTATTCTTTGTTCAAAATTTTTATTCAAAATTCTCGAAAAAGATTATCTGAAAATATGCTAGTAATCCGGAAATAGTACCTATTCTTTTGGCCTTAAAGAAGAAGCTATAATATGGTGCATATCAGTAAAATATCAGTATGTTTTTCTCAGGAACCCAAAGTTTTTCTTAACGAGAGAAGCATCGCTGGTTTCTGTCTCCCGAGTTCTTTTTCTTGAAGTTGGTACTTATATTTATGCCTTCTTAGAAGTTCTATCAGTAATCCCTGTCACAAAAGCTTTCGTTTGAAAATTGAAAATTGATCGGACCAATTTCTGACAATATATATATTTATATCCATCCATATATGAACCGAGCCAAGTTTCTTGTGGATCCGTATTGAATAATCTTGTTAAAATTTGAATGATATTTGACGGAATATATTTCTCCTAAATTCTAAGAACAGTAGTATCAGTTACTTTTACCGAATTTTATATCTTTTTTTCCGAATCGATAAACTTCTTTCTAGAATATTAAACATCTTTTAGGAAATATATTTGAACTCATATCTGGGAAACCCTGACCAAAGTCCAAAAGGTGGCTTCTAATAGAAGCAACAATTTCTAACGGTTCGGTTGTCTCATTTCTTATAGTTGAGAAAAATTTCCTTCAGTACTTGCTCTGGAGTTTTGCGAAGTTGAAATTCAGAATTTTTCAATATTTTTCTTTGAAGATTCTCATTAATCTAATGACAAATCTTGTTGATAAGAATTTTGTTTTACCAGTATTCCCGTTTGTATTGAAAATCGTTTCGTTACAAAAATTGAAATATTGAGTTTTCTCCAACAACCACTCTGTTCCCCTCTTTCGCAACCTACTGTATCTTACAACAAAAAATAGTGCACTTACAGCCGAGGGTTATTCTGGCGTATCCCTCTGAAGCCTTATAATTGTCGTTAGCGGTGTTCTTATTCGCCGCTTTGGCCGCACTAACAAATCTACATATATGGACAATTTAATAGCATCCTCCCTTGGCCTTCGATACACCGCAACAGCTTGCCTCACAGTTAAAGCTGAGTGAGTTCTTGTGTTAGCACATCCACCACATCATCTTATGACCCTTTGGCAGAACCTACAGTAGGGACCCCTGTCCGATTTTCTTGTTACGCTCTGTTTCGCCTGTTCGCTCTCCTTAACAACAATTTTATGTTGCTGCTCTTGTTCTTGTCCTGTTTTGCAATTGTTGTTGTTTTTTTTTCCTTTTTTTTTTTCTTCAACGCCACGCCTTCATACAAACAAAAAACACACATTTCCGATGCCCATCTTGTGAACTTTTTGTTGTTGTTAGTTAAGACCGCAACCGCCATCGCCGCCGCACCGCAGCAAGCGGTGTTTATTCAGATTTATATCGAAGGAGATAATTTGTCCTGAAAAGCAACACAAAAAAGTAAAATAATTCAACAACAAGAAAAAAGAACATAAAATTCAAATTGGCAACTCCTTTGGTCCAATCCGCGTGACTTCAACTTCAGCTAACAAGATGAGGTCCAACACGGGGCTATGCAAATTCATAAGCAGGGCAGGACGACCGCATGCAAAGCGCGACGACCATCATCAAGAGATTCGAATTCAGTCGAATGGGGTCTTTTATAGCGCGTTTTTTTTCCAACCACCATACAACAACTAGAGAAGAAGAGTGCTCTGCAACTTGTCCAACTTGTAGAGAAGAAATCGTTCCACGGGGGTCGCCCCGTGTCGTGGTCGTATACTCGTAGGTATATGCCGAGTCGGTCGTTGTCCAATGTCCAATGCTGTGGAACAAGAATTGTTCGCCACGAAAATTTATTTTTATTATTATGTGACAATTTTTTATCACTTGCCATCGATTGGATGCAATACGAGGTTTATGACCATGTTTCCGATAGTCTCGCTGAGTATCTACACTATATTTGTATGTGTGTGTTCGATTCTGCATCTGCATATATGCGAACGCGCAATCATCTAATCAGGATCTTGCTGGTCGAATGGATGAGTACCACAGAATATAAGAGGAGGATGAAATTGCTTTAGACATTTGTATGAGAGTACGGAGTGTTTGAGTGTCATTATGGGTTGTCAACTATGGGAGCGGTTTATGGCCAGAAGTGTGTTAAGTTTATGGTGGTAATTTTTGTCAAACAAAAATGGACACAAAGATAAGATTATAGAGTGGGCACATTGAGACTTGTTGATTTTTTTTGTCTTTTTTTTCGGCTCATAAAAGGAAGTCAATTGAATTCTTTAGAATGTTATAAGTTGAGAGCATCACATATGTTTTTTGGTTAAGTCTGAAAAAATAGCATCTGATACAATATTGTTATTTTATAACTTCTTTCCAAACATACTTAACAAAAAAAGAAATTTTTTTTTTTGGCAAAAACATGATAAAATTATTTAAAATCAAATAGCGAATCAGCTTTAAAGACTCTATAAAGCTTCTAAAAATATTTAGAAGTATCATTAGCGAAACCTTATAGCATCCTGTATATATGTCAGGATAAAATTTGTAAAAGAATTCAATGAAATTCTAACAAACCTTTAAGGAAGTTTTACCGAAACTGATTCGTGGTAATTTGTAATAACTTTCGCAAATGCTTCGATAAAACAAGGTTTTGTTTCTTTTTTTTTTATGGGTTTAATAATGAATTTCTACAAAGCTTCCATAAAACCGTCATGGTAAAGTGATTGACATGAGCTTATATTAAATTCTCATTTTAAGTTTTATAGAGGCGATATTTTTTTTAGCTTCTATTCACCGAATCATTTATAATCATTTCTGACCCTCAAACAATTTTTATTCCTGCAGATTCGATTTTTATTTATTCAAAACGAAATACACCAAAATATAAAATTAAACTCAAAAAATCTTGCAACACATTTAAAAAAAAAAAATTAATTTTCAACCCGTTTTACCATCAAAGTTCTTAAAATTGCTTACGCACTTAAATTAAAAAAAAAATTAAAACAATCTCTATATGGAAATATTCAGAGAAATCTTAATGTTCTTCTTATTCGCAACCACCTGTTCCATGGCCATCATTCAAGACCAGATGGCGTGTCACACAGTCGCGAGAAATGTTAGCACTTATATAGCCTAACCTAATTTCAAAATACATTCATATTTTGACAGTTGAAAAACTCTCTCCAAAAACGGAATATAAATTAAATTTTCTTGTATTCTTATACTTTACCTACTCCCGGTAATCAAGAAAAGTCATGCTCAAGTACAAAGCACTTCATAGTGTACCAAGTCATTTAGAAGTAGGTAGGTAAGGTTAGGTTAGGTGGTACCACCTTGGTCCATTTATATAAAATCCAACAACTTTTCGGTCGTAGGTATACTCGCTTGTTCTAAGCTATGGCTAAAATTCATTTGCGAGTTCTCGGAGTGCTGACTTGTGTGTGTGTTTGTGTGTGTTGGCCCAGTTTTGACCCTTTTCTTTAGCTTACGGAACATTTGTGCACGGGGAAAACTAATTAAATAAATAGGACACGGTGAAGAAAGCATAGGCAACAACAGCAGTGCGAGGACAAAAAGAAAAATTAAAAAAAAAATATTAATACAAAAAGAATTAAATCAAGTCCTCTTAATAATAACCAAGGACTAACTATACCTACATATACAAAGGACCTCTTTTTCTTACAAAAAATAAAAAATAAAAAAAAAAATAAAACGGAAATACACAGTCACAGAGACACAGAATGAAACAGAAAAGGAGTTAAATTTCGTGGCCGGCAAATGAAAATTTCAATTTCTTCCCCAACACTATTATAAAAACCATCTGCCGTTGAGCTTGCTAGCTTAATTTTTTTTTTAATATTATTTTATTTTCCTGGCCCAAACCATCATCATCATACAACATTCTATGGCAGGATAACATTTGCCAAGGACATATTGTGTCCGAAAAAACCTACTAAAACAAAAACCAACCAAAAAAAACTGTGCAATAAAAATATAAAAATCTTTTTGTATAGCTTCGTTGGTCGTTCGTCCTGTGTAGTCTTAGTCGTCGTTGTCGTTGCTAGTCCTGTGCTGAATTACCTGAGTATAATTTCGTTTTTAATTAATTGCATTTGTCCTTTCATTATGGAATCTCTCGTTTTTTTTATAATTTTTTTTTTTGAGACTGTTGGTGGATAGAATTTGAAGACCTTTTCCGGAAGATTTTCTACACAAAGAGAATGAGAGTTGGTACACCAACATATTCTTACATATGTGTTGTATATTTGTCCTGGAGCTTTTTTTTCTAACAAAATATATCCAATTATTGCGGTTTATTTGCTCAGTTGGACTTTGCTGAGGTTGTGTGTAGGTATATGAATGTTGAGTGTATGTATAATCGCTCTACGTTTTATGTTTACAGGACATTGCAATGAAACTAAAATAGAACAGCGAGCATAACTACAGAGTCCTTCAAAGCAAAATCCTACCTACACAAAAAAGTAGAAACGAAGCAGATAGTAACAAAAAAAGAAAAAGAAAAAAAGATATAAAATGAATTCGGTGGACATTATAGGTGACTGTCAGAGATAGCAATATCTAGACAATAACTGTCCCATGGGGATAATGACGAGGGGGGATTGAACTGAAAAAAGTTTTTAACAATGTTGCCAAGAGGGAAATTTTTAACAAACTTCAATTATAATCTTAAAATATAAAATCGGACATTTATATGTTTATCACGTTGGATAGCAAAGCTGAATAGTTTGAGGAATTTTGGTTTTTGGGAATTTCGGTTTAGGGGAATTTAGATTAAGGGGATTTTAGATTAAGGGATTTTGGCATGGGAATTTTAAATTTTAAGGGTTAGTGATGTTTGCCAAAAAGCAATAATCTCAAAAATAAAATCCCCAAACTAAAAGTATTTAAAGACAAAATCAACAAGATTAAATCCCAAAAAGGAGATGTGCAAGTAGTGAATCAAGCAATAAATTTTATTTTGGTATATTTAACTTAATATGGTGTGGATTTTTTGGGATTTTAGTAAATTTGATTTGGTACATAGGGTGCCTTTCCCGATGGGCATTTTGTCTTATTGGAATGCATTTTTTGGGGATTTCACCCGATTGGGATTTTTTTTTTTTTTTGAGAATAACATATGTTTCCAATATTTATTTTATTTTATTTAGTCATTTATGCGTTGGGATTTATTAAGGATTTTCGAAGAATTGGAGATTTTGGCAACAGAACATATTTATTGGAGATTTTGGTCATAGGCTACATTTCTCCATAGAGATTATGCCTAGTTCGGTTATTTTTTTTTTTGTTTTCTCAATTCCTTTTGTTTAAATTTACGAAATTATCAATAGCTGAATATTTAAGGTATTTTCGGTTTTGGGGATTTTATAATGGGATTTTCGATTTAAGAATTTTAATATGAAGCTTTAAACTATCAAATCTCTTCTTATTGTAGCCTTTATTTTTTGTTGTTGTATGATTTTCTGTTTTCTGAAAAAAAAAATTAAAGTTCTCATCTTTTCTAAAGTGGTATTTCTTCTAAACTGCAACATCCCCAGATTCTCCCTCAAGTTAGTATAAATATTTAGCGATACATTTGTTTACCCGCTTTTAGCATATTTTGTAGTTAAAACTTTTTCCGTTTTTAAGAGTTACAAATTAAGTGCAGCAGACTTTCAGTTTTAAAAAACACGAAACCACATTTGGTGCATAGATGAGTCCTTAGACTATAAAGGTACCAGAATCATACAAAATAAACAAAAAGGTTTAACATTGCCGAAAACAAATTCACAAATATGTGCAAACTTACCTGGCAACATCAGCTAACCACCGCATGTATGTAGGTAACGCATGCATATAAATATATGACGGAACACAACATTCTGCCTCACATGTGGAATGTCCTTCCATATCTCCTTCTCTCTAAACAATCAAACTCAATGTAATACGACTATTTCGTTTAAAAGAACGTAACCAACGTAGCCGGCGCGCAAAGTAAAATTGTATTTTTGATACCAAAAACCTTTGTAGAGTGTATATTTCGTCCTTTCAAATTAAAACCAACAACAGGCTGCCCTGATAGCAAAAGGCTACTAACAGAAATTCTATTGCTCTATGCTGTTCTTTTTGTTTATAGCAAGTGCACAAGGACATCCTGCCGCACATAAATAAAAAAGGACCTCCAACTGATATAAAACAAAACACGGTGGCTCTATAGCTACAAACAATATAACACACGCTGATCCACCTGATTGCGCAAAAACAACTAAAATAAAGGCTCCACTCCACGTCAGTTTCGCAATCTTTTTTTCTTTTTTTTTTTAGAGAAGTGGTATAGTTATTCTTTAGGGTTATTTATTTTTGTTTGTTCAAATGTCCTTTTTTCTTTTATTGTCTAGGTAAACGGTAAACTTTTATTACATTCTCTCTCCAAAAGATTGTAGTAGTAGGTACACAACACACTCTGGGTCACATATAGATTGAGATTGAATTTTCTTCTATTTTCTCTAGGCTAAAGACGTGTCTTACAAAAAATCATCCTTAAAGAACATAAATAGAATTATAGACAGCAATCAACTGACCCGGAGTGTTTGTATGGTTGTCTATCTGTTTGGTTGTCTGACTTAGTACCTATAGAGAGAGGATTTCTATGATATGGCTGTTTGCTTAGTGAATGAGAATTGTACACATATTATAAGGACACACATAACAATCGTAACAACATCCTGCGAGTACGTGATTTCATTTAAAAGTTCACTACAATTTGTTGCAGGTTACATGCTGCGGTATGTCCTTCTTCGTGTATAGCCAAACATATGTAGACAAAGCCGTCCATAATAAGAACACACACATACACACATATTACTATACAAGCCCAAAAAACAATGCTATAAAGAGAGAGATATTCTCTCAATTTAATCCTGACTCCTGGGCGCAAACAAAAAGGACGACTTCTATTTTTTATCGTTATTACATTACACCGAGGCAGGCAACAAATGAGGGAGAGGTTAGATTTAATTCCCCTTGCCTCTTCCCTTCTATCTAGGTATGTCCTTTCCATGGTCCAACAGTAAGGTACATATGTATGGTAGGTACTACGTTCATCTATTACATATTGAGACCGGAATTGCTGGTCGTGGTGTAGAGAGAGAAGCTTTTGTTGCTTAATTGCAAAACCTGTAATTTGCGCTACGTTTGTTAGATAATTTGTTTTTACTGTTTGAACCGTTAGCTAGGAACTCTGTAAAGTCCTTGCCATTCGTTTTCTTCTCTTCTGTGGCAACACTCATATTATTATTATTTAGGCCAAACAAGAGATTTGCACTACAATAATTGTCCGGTGGCGGTGCTCTAAGGTGGGGCGATGGTTGCAGCAACTGCAACAGGATGAACGTTATAAATGTATGGTACCTATATAGAACAGTAAGTTTTGTAATGTGGCACAGAATCGGATTCCACCTGCAACTTTTAACTACCACCAGTTATAACGTAATCATGTTTAGAATTGTTTTGGCGGGTAATTGCTGGTAGGTACTGCTACCTACCTACTGGTAGTTGGGCGATCTGAAAGGAGCAGAAAGGATTTAAGAATGATGGTCATGTGCCACGGTTGCTCATTGCCCGATATATGTATAGAAATAAAAGAATATCTCATTATGAAATTTTGATGTCAGTATAATATTATGTATTTAGCTTCTGTTGTTGTTGTTGTTTTTTTGTTGTTTTATTTGTTCCTGATTTTGTTGTTTTCTGCGTGCTTCTTTTTGGTATATATTTTTCTTTAAATGAAAAGCATTCTCGTCCGATACTGCAGCTTGAAAGTCCATTTTAATTTCAAAACCATTTCGTGGTAGTTGTAAGGGCTTTTGACTACAAGGGAAAAATGATTTGAATTTTGAAGTAGGTATAACTTTTGAATTAATATTTTAATTTTATTTAGCTTTAGAAACCTTTTCATGTGTGTTGAACTTTTTAACGTAGAGCCAATAGCTAATTTTAATATTTTTAAGTGTTGCTCAGCGCCATCTATCGAAAAATTTGCAAACTTTTGATTTAAATGCATTTATGTAAATTTCTTCATAAGAAATATCCTATATAAGTCTTAGCTCAATCTGATGGTTAGTTTTTATTTTTTAGTTTTGAGTGCCATCTATTAAAAAAATTAAAAAAATTTGTAACTACATGCATCTCAAAAAAAAAAAAAAAAATTATAAAATTTCCAATAACCTAGCAATTTTTAATTGATTGAAAAAACTAACGATAATATCAGTTCATTAATTTTGTTGATAAAATTCACTTATCATATTGATAATTGAAAACCATATAGACCATAGTTAATTAATCTTTCTTTCTCCTCAAGTTGAAATTCCTACACCAACTGCAATCGTGACTGTGACTTGACACTTGACGGGTTAGTGAAAGGTTATTTTAGGTTAATGGCAGGTTACTGAAAGGTTACTGGCAGTTAACTGTCAGGTTACTAGAAGTTTACTGGCAGGTTATTGGGAAGTTACTGATGGTTTCTGGGATAGCAAAAAGAATAGTAAATTTGAGCACACATCTTTTATAGAGAGCTATCGTGTTGGTATGTTTTCTATAAGAACCTTGAGCCAAAAGGTTCCCAGAATTCCAATTTTAACTTAATACATACATATTTTTGATGAAGATATACATGAAAAAAAAAACAATTTGCTTCACTAGAAAACTATAGTAAGTAAAAAGAAATGCCAGTACAGAACTTTTGATCGCTTCAAAGTAACAGCTGCAGATTGATAAAATAATTGATTTCGTGTGAAAAGATGTAAAGTAAGTTACTTTTTTTCACCATTTAACCACACTCTACACTCCAAAAAACCAGTACCAATCAATTTCTATCAACATTTCTTCAATAATATTCAATTCCGGTAGCGATAACCCAATCCGATCAAACTCAATAATTGGTTCAACTTAACCAAACCACTTAGCTCCGACCAAACACGCGATATCATCCTCCTCCGTTTGATATCCTCGTATTTCCAGTAAAAAAAAAATCGCTCAATTAATTTCGATACTAACAAGATGACCATAAACCGGAAATTGTAGCTTAATAAGAATTCGTAACTACATCATCATGTTCTCTCTCTCTCTCTACACCCCCAATTGAGGTGTTTCCTTCCAGTAAAGAGTCAAACCGCAATAAAAAAAAAAAAATAAATAAAAATAAACCACGAAACGACCACATAAAGTAAACATCGTTTCGCGTTAAATCGATTTTCTCGCACCTTATTCAAGAGTCAGATTGTATTCATTTTTTTTTTTTTTTTTTAACTCTTTTTTGATGTTTAATCTTATTTCAATGGAAACATACCGAACCGACACAACAACAGACAACATTGCTGTGCCGCGTCGCGCCGACTGAGGTGTCAAATTCAAGGTCTCCACGCTATCGCACTCTTGCGATGAAACTGAAATTCGCATGAATGAATGAAATTCGAAATTCCACAAATGACGTATCAATGATGCGGATTCTTTTGCAATTCTCATGGTCCAAATTCAAAAGAGTTTTAGGTTCCATCCATTTTATAGATTTGTGTGTGATGTTTTCTTGTTTCGTTCTCTAGTTAGATACCTACATATAGGACGGGAACACCTCGCTTTTGAGGCATGTTTTTCACATGAAATACATCTGAGCTCATATCGTGATGTGTGCTTTGAATTTTATTACAGTGTTTAGTCAGAGCTCAGAAAGTCAAGTTTAAAAAAAAAATTGGTTTATTTGGTGTGATTCAGATTCAGCTAAGAAGATAAATTCGGCACCACAAACCGATTTCAATTCAAGTGTCGTGCTCTGATATGTAAAGAATATTTATGATCATTTTTAGTTTTGTTTTGGGTTTTTGCGGTTTGAGTGTGGATGGAGTTATGGGAGGCAAACTTAAAAAGAATATTCACATATAGGTACGAAATTGAAATTGGCAGAATTTTTGCCTTAATTGGATAAGCGAGGCTTTATTTGAAACAAAAAAAAAAATCAAGTAGGTAATGATGAATTGGTAGTGTTCATCGCATTTGAGCTGATTCGTTCGTAAAAATAAGAGAATCAGAACCAAATGAGAATGGGCTTTAAGGCCCAATGTTTTACTGCTGAGTTAACTCTTATTTAAAGGCTATAAAGTTTTTTTTTTTTACAAAAACTTTTCCAAATCTTTTAAAGAAAAGTGAATAAGAAAATATGTGAAGGTCATTATTTCAATGTTGAGTTAACTGCTCTTACTTAAACCATAAATAGTTCATTCTGAAAATATATTAAACCAGACTTAAATCAGAAGCAGTTTTTCAGTGGAAGATTAAATTTATCTTTAAGAGGCAGTTTTTTTTAGCACTGAGTTAGCTCTCAGTTAACCAGAATTAGTTAATCTTGTAAATAAGTTGAACCCGAGCAAAATCAAATAGGTTTAACCTTAACTTTAAGTGTGAAATCATCGCAGTTTCGGAGTTAAGCCTCAGTTAACCCATCGATTTTTGTGAATTAACTCTTGATTAGATCTCAATTTAAATCATATTATTTTGTTAGTTAACTCGGTATTAAATCTGAATTAGATCCAGAGTTAACTCATCAAATTTGGTCGGTTAACTCTGGATTAGATTCCGAGTTAGCTCATCGAATTTTGTAAGTTAACTCTGGATTAACTCTTGATTAGATCTCGGGTTAAGTCATCGAAATTTTTGAGTTAACTCCGCAGTAACTCTGGATTAGATTCCGAATTAACTCATTTAATTTTGTAATTTAACTCTGGATTAGATCCCGGACTAACTCATTAAATTTTGGGATTTAACTCTGGATTAACTTAATAGAGAGGGCGACACTATAGTTCATAGAAATCATCATTTCCAAAGTGTCCGTCGGTTGAGACACGCATCAGTCAGAAATATCTGTTCAGAAATTCTAGTCCAGAGTTTACTTGTCGTTGGGTCAACACAGGTTTTAAGAGTGAACTCGAGTTAAATCCTAAAACTGGGATGATCTCGGACTTTAAAACTGGAACTTAAATTCCTTAAAAATAATAAACAAAATTAACAAAATTAATTTACCGTTTGATAAACGGAAAAATTCCACTCCTCTCATTAAATTAAATGTATTTTGCAAACATGCTTAAAAAATAAAACCATACAAAAATAGAAATTAAAAAACTACAGTACTTTTATTACGGTTAAACTTTAATTTGATAAGCCCCTGATATTAATATAGAATCACAATAAACGATTTACTCCTGCAAACATAACAATCACTGTCTAATTGCCCTTTAACCTCGCGAATTACTCTCACATTTCCAACCATATAACTATCACCTAGTAAACATGATGTCCTTCGCTAATAATTGAGGTTAACATCTGACCCCACAATCACCTCCTCACACATAAAAGCTAATCAACCAGCAGCGTCCAGCGCGCAGCAGATAAAATATAATACGTGACATGACACTGTGTTTCACCGAAATTCGTGTTATTTGAAAAATTTCTAGCTATACATATCTATGTATATATAGCTCATCTATTAAGTTGTATTGTATATCTAATGTTTTTAGTGAACAATTTTAATTAAATGAGGGCTGGACAACCACGTCGACGACCTTATACTTCGCTTCATTATATACTTACACCATGCTGTGGGGATATTTCCATCAGTCATTCGTTGTTTAATAGCCTAATGCGTGCCATCATATAGCGAGAGACTTGCTTAGTCAAGCACAAAAGTCGATAAAATTGATTGCAAGTCGTTAATTTTCCGCCAATGGTGTACCCCACGGGTACCACTTAGGACCCACACTGTGTAAATTGCATTTGCAATGCGCGCAGCCGCTTAAATTGCATCGTAAGCAAAGCGGCACGCAGCAGTTTGGCACGTCTGGAAATTAGTTAGGAACTTATTACAAAATAATTTTTCATACTCCCAACAAGGAGTCGAGTTGGCTATGAAGTTGCATTTGGTCCTTCGCTGTATGTATATTGTATAGGGTCACATGAAAGCCATCTTCGCTTCACGGCACACATCCTAGATGCGCGCACTCAGAATTCGCACAAACATTATACAGATTAAGCGAGATCTGATGGGTGCGGTGGCGGTGGAAGTATTTTATAAAGTGCTAAGATACATTACTTACTATATCTTGGCAACTCAGAGTCGGATGCTGGGAGGTGATTAGCTTTGGAGGTGTTTATTTTTTTTTTTTTTTTGTTACTCTTAGAAAACACATTTACATACGCACGCATTTATGGCCAATGATTTTCTATATGCTCGCATAGAAAACCAAGAAGAAAAATAACACCAAAAAGGGAAAATGTTCCTTTCAGAGATGATGATGAGGATGTGTGGAATCCCTTAATGGCTGTGAGTAATTGTCTAATGGGATCCTTGGTGAATTTATCATCATCTGCATTCAGGTCACTCGTGACCTTCGGATAATTTATTCCGGTAATTTGTATCTTGGTTTCGGTAAGAATATGGCTTTTGACACTATATGGTTAGGTTCGGACTTATGTATATGCAGAGAGGTGCTATATATAAAGACACATAGCAATATGGAGAAGAAGTCGAAGACATCACACAGACAAAAAGGGTCTTTTGGTTTGAGAAATTACTTTTGATTTATTGCCAATCCTGGGGGTGGATGGTAGCTTATGGAAAAGTTATGAAGAATAAGGTTACAATGGGCTGATGGGTTATTATATAACTACATACATAAATATACCTATAGGAATGTGAAGTTGACAAAGGGTTTTTCTTTGTGATGCGTTGAGTGGAAAAAGACATTGAATCATTTATTTATATATTTTTTTTTTGTTAAACATGTCTGGTTTTATTTTTTTTTTTAACGGAGCTCAAGAGGAATACTTTATTATTCTCTCTTTCGTTTTCGAAAATTTAGCAATTACTTCGAACTGTAAAAATTGAAGGTGAAACCATTTTTGTTTAAAAAGGAAAATTATACTGCGGAATTCTGACTGATTGAGTTATTAATATTGATTCAAATAAAGACAGACAGACCGTGTTGCGAGATTCACTTTTTTTCTACGTTTTAATGTTTTGATTTAATTCTCAAATGGCATTTTTTGATGAAAATATTTATTGCCCTCAATCGCTCACAAAAAAAGTAAAAAAATATCAGACAATAAATAAAAAAGGTGACTCAGACATGAAAGAGTATCAAACAATAGAGAATTCTCTATACCTACCTACAACACAAAGCAAAACAAATAAATCAGAGAAAAAGTAATTGATGAAGTTGGATTGGCTCTATAAGCTGCATTCATCTGTCATTGATGTCAGCAATTAACGAGGTGCAAGTCGACACTTTCTCTCTTTTTTTTACTTTTTTCTTTTGGAAAATCTTTAGGGAGAATAGAATAAAACAGCTTTTGGCTTTGTTTGTTTTGTAAATCACTGAGGAACTAGTGATGAGTAATTATGTGTTGAAAGCAATCGAATGATTGAAATGAAGCTATAAATAAATATTCGGGTGATCTGTTCTCGAAGTAATTCTAGGAATAAATTTGTTTTTCAACGAGTAAGTATATCTTTGGTTGTTTCGAGAATCAAGCAACCTTTTTGGAAGATTACGCACTTTTCGTTTTAAGATTTTAAAATTGGTCTAAAGATTGGTTCCCGAATCTTAATTGGTGCAGTTTAAAAACAAAATAAGTATTCCATCACTGACTAATGAATTTTTATGCCGATTCTCTGAAGGCAGATATTGGTTTTGTGTAAAATTTGTCATCAAAATTAAGACTATACCGATTGAGAAGTCTGAAAAACTAGGTTCCATCTTTACATTGAAGGTTGCGGCGCGCAATATACATTTTATTGATTTCTTGGAGCCATATTTCAAATTGATAGCTTGCAGTTAAGTTAACATAGTACATAGGGTTACACACACTATTTAAAAAAAAAAATGTTGTGATGGTGAAAATTTAGATAAAGGCAGGTATATGCCAACTTCACAGACGTCTCGCTCTGTAGGTCACCTTTAATTTGAGCTAGAGTTTAAAAGGCTGGACCGATTTTTTTTTCAAATTTGGTACAGAGCATTTTTATTTAATTGTCTAGTCGGGAAATTTATTTTTTTTTTATTAATCCCACCAAAACGGGTAGATTTCGGTTTTCTCAAATTTTCTCGAAAACGACTCTAAAGATTTTGATTATTTTTTTAACTTTTAATTGCTAAAGTAATTGTAGGGAAACTGATTTTAAAATTTTTGTCGGCAAGACGAAAAAGTAATCATGAAACACAGCGCAACAATTTCCATGAAAAGTTTAACTATCATTTACAAAAAAAACTAAATGGTCTAATTAATAAATTTTATGGAAAAAAAAAAGAGTGGAGACTTCTCCAAATAATCCTGCTACAAGTATCGAAATTATTTCGCTTGTCTAATAGCGTATATGGGCAACTCATACAATTGCGTCAACTTATAGGTACCTACAGCTTGATAAAATACCCACATTATTATGAGAAGCGATCCATAGGTAACGCATGTGACGAACCTAACAGACAAATTAGCTGAACTTTTGACTTTTCTATCTCTCAGTTGTCTAAAATAATTTGCAGTTTATTTTTTTTTCTTACAAAAATAAATTTCGTAACAACTTACATATGCATTTTGGATCATCCACACTTTTTCATTCTACCACCTCAATGGATCCATTGCATTGCCGCAACGCATTCGATATATTCTATAGGTCGCAGCTTTACTTCGGAAAAAAAAAAACAAAGCGAAATGTATCCTTTGTTATTACGTTAACGCTGGTCATTTTGTATGGAATTTTTTATTTCTCATCGTTTTAATTATTAATGAGTTGTAATTTTTGTGTTTAACCGACTTTTTGAATAAAAGAACCTCATTTAACATTTAGGTAAGTTAAAATGTATATGTGTGTGTCTTACCTAGTTGTTAAATGATGTACATATAGTATACCAGTCCAAGCTTCATAAAAAAGCGAAACAAAATGCGTGTAAATTCCACTACCTACTCACGTTTCTTTTTTTATTTTATTCCCTAAGGTAATCTTAAAATCTACTTCACGTTCATTCAGCTCAGCATCAGAGCCAGGAGAGTTATAAAGAACAAATATTGCGATTCGTGCTCTATAAATTCATTTTTGACATGACTTCAAAAATATTGTCGTCGTTTTATGACTTTGCTCGACTGATGAGTATTTTGCACATTTTGACAAAAAAAAAAAAAAAAACAGCTTTGCAAAGCGCTTTTATAGACCCAACACTCTCACAATATAATTTCCACATTTAAGTCACTATGTCGTCCAAAAAAGTTCATGGCTTCTTTCATCGTCGTCGTCACCGTTCTTCGCCTTTGTCGTCGCAATAATATTTCAGTGTGTTCCAAAATGCAGAGCTCGTAAAATATTTATGCCTTCTTGATTGGGTACCTACCTAACTATGTACTATATACAATGGTTCCTCCCCTTCATATACATATATACAAATACATATTTGTATATAAAAAGATACAGTTTTTATTACTTTCACTGAAACTGTAAACCATTATCAGAGCCAAAGCTGCCTCAGGGAAGTTAAACACTCATTTCAAGTCCAAACCGGGGAATGTTGAATTTATGGACTTTGTCAATTAGCTAAAGTTCCTTGGGAAGCTTTTCAATTATATATAAGTTAGAAGTCTTACTTCTGTTCATCGGAGGGATTTTGTGTTTCTACTCATTAGATGAACCCAACTCACATAAAACCAAATCAAATCCTTATCCTGATGATGATGCTTTACTCGTTTATCATTTAGAGAAACTTTAATGTTCGTCGAGATTATATTTTATAAATGTTTTGCTGTGGTTTTGACCTTCATTTTAGTGTTATAAAGTAAGACCCAACCCCTCCCCTCTTTAGTTAAAAGGGATGGGTAAGTCATCAATCAATTATCTTCGTACAACCAGTAGCTAAGTCTGGCAAATACACTATTTATATATAGAATGAAATTAGCAGCTGCAGGGCATAGTTGCAACTATATATGTACCTACATAATGTACAAACTATACAAGGTGCCACAAAGCAGACGTAAAAAAGAAAGAAATTAAAAAGTTCGATTTTGTTTTTAAAACCCAAAGCTCTGGGATGTTAGTACCTCATATGTGGGATATTCGCATACAAAAAATGGTATTGTACCTCAAAGGTCAGTTATTGTTCAAAAAAATATTAACAATTTCAGAAATTAATCAACCATACAAAACTTTTGATCTATGTTTCTTGTTTTTTAAGGTATGGGATTAAAATTAAGTGATTTCTGGCATATTCGTACGATCTTGAAAAGCTCGTAAAAAAAATTATGGCGAATAACACAAACTAAGTTGACCTTCTTTAAGGGCCAACTGAAATTTTAGGTGGTTTATTTTTTTGAATATCCCAATAAAAAGCTGCTTAAAATCTCTACACCATTAAAAAAACTTTACTAATTCATTAAAAAAATAACTATGACATTTACTTAAACTAGTTGAGCTTTTATAAGGATTAATTAAGCTTCAGATTGTATTTTTTTTTTCGAACATCCCACAAATGAAATGATAACAATCTATATGACCTTAAACAAACTTTTAAAAATAAAAAAATCTATGTTTACGAATATCCCACTAATTAAGAGCTTAAAATCTCTACGATATTGAAAAAAAAAAAAAAACTTCAAAAATACTACATAGTTGATATTTTTATGAAGATTTGGTGGCCTTTCCAACTGTCTATTTTTTTACGAATATCCCACAAACGAGGTGTTAAAAATCTTGAATGATCTTCAAAAACTTTGGATAAGTATTGATTACATTTTTTTTTGGTTGAGCAACTTTGGACCTTTTTGGCCAATTAATGCCCTCTAAGATGGCATACTTTTTTTTGCGAATATCCCACTTATGAGGTTCTAAGACCCCGAAGCCAGGTACTGATCTAGCAAAGATTATTAGATTTTAAAAATTTTAAGACATATTCTTTTGGCGTTCTTATCTTCGACAAGTATTGAGTCTTTGTCATTTAGGGTGCATAATCAATAGCATTTTAGAAATCTTTGATAAAAGGCATTTAAGAACTTGAACCCAATTTGATTTACTTATTCCATTTTCTAACACAGCTTTTGAAGTTATCAAAAGATTTTTACACAATAAAAACTTCTCTTAATTATCTTTGAAAAAAAAAAATCAACGACTAAATTATAATTTTGAAACACCCGGTAAAATTTAATTTAATTAAGAAATGTGTATTGAGCGAAAGCGAGAGGAAAACAATCATCATCCTCTGTCCTCTAATACGTTCATCAGGTGAAAATCCCCCAAGATAAGAGCTTCCTCTGATTAATCCCCAGTATATAAATTAAGTAGGTACTCTATATGCTCGTATATAGAACCCATCCAGCAATTATCCACTTTGAGAGGCAATTATTAGTTTCCAATGATTTTGATGGCTATATGTGGCTATTTCGAGCCTGGGATCAGCATTCACAAATCCAAGAGCGAGATGGAGATGAATTTTTGATGTCTGACCCAAATCGCGAGACCTTTCGCTGATGATGAAATTGGTTTAATAAATAATTTTACTGATGCGTTTTTCGATAGAGAAAATAATAATTTAAGAAGATTGTGTTGAATTATAATTATAAAAAAAAAGAAGTTTTTTCTTTAATATTTGGTTCGTCAATCCAAACAAGCCTGAAGATGGTAATTTGGCGAAATAAGCTATGAAGTTTTTTTCTTTCTTACTCTTCTTTGGATGAAAAGAATATTTACTTTTTTTTGTTAATAAGTGACCAAAAAGGTCAGCCAGCTGAACATTGTTGAAGCGCAAAGAGACAGAAGACAAACGCACGCGATATATACCTACTCTTGTGTCGAAATGGGTTAATATCAAGCTGGAGGGAGTTGTTGTTTTGTGTGGGGCTAAAAGGTATATGAAGAGTCGTCCATGAGGCGATAATTTGATGCAAATTGGGATGAGCCAAGTTAATTGATTCAAGATTATACCGCCTTAGTTTGGAGTTAAGCAGGTATTTGACGGGGATTCATTTGGCTAAATAGGGGAAACTCTTGAGGTGGTCGAATTTAAAAGGAATTTTTGGTTTACTTTTTTTTTCTTTTGAAAAGATGTTGGTTGTTGTTTTTTTTTTTTATTTTTATTTAGCTTAAAGCGGTTAATTGGCATGAACAAGACGGCGAACGAAAGAGTTGAGTTAACTAGGAGTGAAATTATTAGAAAATAGGGTTTTATGTAAATTTTATTATAAAACACGTTTATAAGATCCGCATTCGTTAATTCTAACTCAACCTACAAATTAGTTATTAAATTGGGTTTGATGTGAAGCTTTAAATATACCCTACCCAATGGTGTTAATTTTTCGTGTTTTCGTTTTATATTCAAATGAAGGAAAATGTACAGTCTACCAAAGACGAAAGAGAAAATTTACACCAAGTCGGTTTTTGCATCTGATTGGTATAAACAGTCAGGATGAGGAAATAAATACTTTTTCGTCATTTTTTGTATATTTGCAACTTTTTGATAATTTTTTTGCCAACAACAAGAAAAAAAACAGAATTAAACAAATATTAATTTGTGAATTTGTTCGCTAATTGGTATAATATTGCCTATATATAACATAGCTTAAAATACGGATATTTCCTGTGACAAAATTATACCAACCATTGCTTTGATTAAGTAATTATTAATACTTCAATACGTTTCTAGATATTTCCTGGGCTATACGTTTATACCAATCAGAGGAAACAACAAAAAAAATGCATTTCTAATGCTTTTTAGTATTGGAAAACCCCACTAGATACTTGAAAACAAACTTTATTTTTAAATAAATTAACACTTTCATCTCTTGTGATTTAAGCCGTCAATTTTCTGTTTATACCAGTTAGACATACACATTGATATATTAAAAATTTTAATAAACTCTAAAGTTTTTCAAAAAAATAAATAAAGACGAGAAATTAAAATTGTCAAAGCATTAGTTGCGTTAGGCAAAGTTTATACCAATCAGTCTAGAATTAGCCTGAAAATATTTTATTTTCAATTTAACTTAATATGTTCGCTTGACACGTAAAAATAATGAAATAATTTGTGGAAAAAGTATTTATTTTTAAAATTTGCGGTCTGTACCGTCAATTTTAATGTTTATACCAATCAGGCCCACAGATTGAATTTTAAATTTGAATTAAGTTTGTAAAAAATAAACTTTAAAGTAATTAAAAAACAAAGTAAGACGATAAAATTTAACTTTGTCAAGTTACTCTAGTCCAGTTTATACCAATCAGCCTAGAATTAGCAATTTTTTTTTAACGTTTTTAACTACTTTATCGTCGTTTGGCACGCGAAAATAATGAAATAATCTGAGAAAAAGTATTTAAAACAGAAGCGAGTACATCAAGGTTTTTGGCTTATACCAATCAGATGCACAAATTGAATTTAAATAAAATAATTCATGAAATAAAGTAAGGCTAGAAATTAAATTTGGTTAATTATTTACGAAGGTTTGTTAGGCTATAGTTTATACTAGTCAGCCAAGAATTAGACAAAACAGTATTTTATTTTTGATTAACCTTAAACCACAGATAATAAACTATACAGATGTAGCATCCCCATAGAAAAAAATGTCCCAATTTTTTTTTACAACAGGCAGACGATCAACAGGCAAGAAAGCTCTTTGCCTGTTAATCGTAAAGCACAGAAAGAAAGCTATTTGTCTTTTGCAAAAAGTTCTCTCTTGCGTGCCCGCTCATATGTTTTCCCTCTTGCTCTGTTATTCACGATATAGGAATGAATGGGGAAAATCAGCAACGATCGAGAGGAAGGCGAAAGACAATACGATGATGTTTTTTTTTTACTGTGTTGTATATGTACGTTTTTTTTTTAAGGTCGTCTGAGGCTGACGACAAAGAAAAAAAAAGTATATGAACTCTTTTTCTTCTTTGCATTGATCCATGGATATTGGATATATTTTCTTTAGGTGGGTAGGTAGGTAGAGATTTTTTTGAGTGGTGGAGGATATTTTTTTAATGACGGAAAAAATATCTTCTTTTTTTTCGGTTGTTGTAAGGTTTCTTATGAATAATGGTTATGAATGAGCGTGGAGTTTGCAGTTTTGTACTCTATTCTAGATTCGTTAGATCGGAGTATTTTTTGATTAAATAGCTAAATATAATTTTATTTAGATAATCATTTTCCAATTTCTTATACCAACAAATTTATTTCTGGGGATTATTAATACATTTCAACATTTTGAACCTATAGAAAACAATTATAAAATAATTTGAAAATATGATATTATTATAAAATATTTAAATTTGATCTGATAGGTAGGTTAGGTAGGTATACATACATACCTACAAATAAAAAAATAATTAGGTACGAAAAATAACTGCGTAGACCTAGGTAGGTATGTTAAAGAAAATGTTATCAGGTCCCAAATTAGGTACCTACCTTAAATTGGATATTATTGTACATATTGATTTTTATATTTTATATTTTGTATTTGTGTTATTTGTAATTTTGAATTTTTTTAAAAAGGGTAATTCGCTCAAGATGCGACATAAAACGAAGAACTTTTTTAAGTAGTTTAAGACCAGATAAGAAAAAAAAACTTATGGGACGGAGGTTCTATTTTCACCGGTTTAAGAGGAATGAGCAATTTACTAAGAATTTTTTTTTATTGTTTAAAAACAACGGTCAAATCTTCAAGAACACGCTTTCTTAAAGTCAGGAATTCGTTTAAGTAATTTTCAAATCAAGTTTTTTTAACACAGATAGACATATGTATAAAAAAGAGGTTGGGTGCTACCCACACTGGTAACTTCCCATTGGTACCCGTGGCAATTGGACACCCAATGTTATTTTGTTACAAATAAATTCCTAATTCAAAATCTTAAAAGACCTTATCAAATGTTCAATATGCGATCAAGTGAAAACAAAAGTTGGGGCGTATTTTAGTTTTTAACTGTTTAAGTTGTATTTTTGGCAAATGTTTTTGCTTTAAAAAAAAAAAGTATTAACTTAATTTTTTAACAAACCCCACCATTTCATAGCTACAGCATTTTGTGTAAAATAAAATTATTCCGGAGACGATAGCTTTGTTTGTTTACGAGATTTTTTTTTAGTGGTTTGAGTTTGAAAATTTGTTGATTTAAAAAAAAAGGCCAATTAAATAATCCTACAAATCTTATCAGTTATTGACTAAGTTACTATATATAGAATAAAATTGGCCCGGCTTCTAAGCTGGTGTTTGTTTTCAAAATATTCGAGCTGAAAAACGTTTTTCAAAGATTTTTAGTATTTTCTTGTAGTTTTTTTGTTTAAAAAAATTGAATTTTTTTTTTTTAATTTATATCAGTAACCAAATTATGGCATCGTGTATAGAATAAAATTATCCCGTTTGTTCTCAAAATATTACAACCGAAACACGTTTTTCACAAAATTTTAGCAACTGCGTAAAATATATATCCATTGCATTTACTGATTGACAGCGAAGCTAGTACATTAAAAGTGATTAAAAGTTCGAAATTTTAAGTGATTTTGTTTTGTTTTGAGTGATTCAAATAAAATAATATTTTAACTGATTTTTTCTTTACCTATACATACAAATATCTTATTACCAATTGAACCAATTTTACTAATAAGTTTAAAAAATATTCCATATCAACATTTTTTGGATTTAAAAAAAAAAAATTAATTCAATTTAATTCGATATTTCGAAAATAGGTGGATCATTTTATTCAAAATTAATGTTTATCTCTACATAAAAAAGTACTAAAAATTGGAGTACCAATTTTTTTTTTCTTAAACACATTTAAAATCTTGTAAGTATATAAAAAATTATTATTTTTTTTTTTTAAATCACTCCAACGATTTTTTTTAAATTTGTTTTCATAAATTGAGATTTGTGTAAGAAATCACTTGGTGTACATTGCATTTGTGTCAAATCAATTTCAGATATTTTTAAATCAATTTATTTCTAATTTTATTGATTTTTTAAACTTTATTCAGTCTAAACTGTAAAGTTCATGCATATGTGCGAAGTGCTAGACAGAACGGTGCTATATTGTTCATATTAATGTACTTACCTACATAATACTTTCTTACACTAGACTATATTTTTGGCAGGTGGCATAAAATATAGTCTAATAAATTTCTTTTATCAAATGAAAAGTTTTAAAAATTATTAAGACTTTAAAACCACAGTGTGATCGTACATAGGAGCAAGTTCTGGCGACCTAATGTTGTAAGACATTATCATATTAAAAATCGAAATATTTTTTTATAAGTATCTATACATATACAAAGTATAGTGCAGCTTATGCTTCTTCCTAAACTTCAAACTAAAACCCCTATTAAATCCCCAAAATTAAAAATCCACAAAAATTAACCTCAACAAATAAATATTTGGTGACGTGAAATAACGCCAAACGAAATAAGACCAAATTCTAATTTTTCGTTTTTGAAAACGTAATAAGACCAAATTCGGAGTTTGGCCTTATTTCAATAAACAAATCGAAATAAAGTCAATTTGGCGTTATTTGGCGTTTTCGTTAAATCTTCTGCAAAAACACAACAAAAAAAGGAATAAAAAGACATACATCCACACATTTACTTATAATACATTTATTTGTAATAAACACAAAACAAATAGGAGTTAATGAATGATTAAACAAAAAATTAAATTGTAATCTCAAAAATGTACCTACATAAAGTACAAAAAATAGTATAAGCATTTAGTCAAGAAATAATATTTAATATTTAATAAACGAATTTCTAAATTTTAACAAAATATATTTCAGCAAAATATAGTTTTCGAATTTTGTACAATTTGCCTGCAAATGTTCTATTAGCTAGTTTTTAAATCAAGTGAAATAATGCATAGTTTTTGAAAAAATTGGTTTTGAACTCAAAATTTGGGGAAAAAAAACATGAAAAAAAGTTTAATGTGTAGTTTTTCAGGAATGTTAAGTTATATATATTATTTTTTTTTTCTAAAATTCGTTGCTCTAATTAATTTCTAATCAAAAACTATATGATTTTTTGTCTTTTAATTCTTAAGAAAAATAAAAATTACTGAAAATATTTTTTTATGAGATTTTTGCTTGCTTACATAAATATAGTGCTTTAGCAACCAGCATTACGAGGTATAAACACTAAACAGTGAGGTATGTAACCCCCCTGCTTGGGCACACTATAGGATTTGGTGTAGGTGCGAGGTTGGGTGTATGTAAAATTGTAAAGTTTCAATTATTTTTTACACAATTATGATCAATTTGGCCTTATTTCCATTATCGAAGTGAAATAAAGCCGAAAAAAACTAAAATTTGGTTTTATTTCTATTTTGAAAGCGTAATAGTGCCAAAAATAATCTATTTTTTAAATTTTGTCTTGTTTCCTTTTTATTTTTGGTATTATTTTATTATGGCTAACGAAATAAAGCCAAATTGCGGTTATTTCGTTTTGAAAACGAAATAAGACCAAATTTCAAATTTGGTTTTATTTCGTTTGGCGTTATTTCACGTCACCTAAATATTTTTCAAAACAACACCAAATTAAAATAAATATAAATTAAAATAAAATTTACAAATTTACAAATTTACCTAAATCAAACATCACCCTGATATATGGCGAATAATGAATTGAATCTTGGCAATATCTAATCGATCTTCCATCAAATCTAGAAGAAAATAATTGCAAATATGCAAAATCAATAGCTAACCGACTTCCACTTAACTACTCTCATTAAATGTATTAAAAATAATACATAATTCAAAAAACGTCTTCTCTGTGCAAACTGATATAAAATTTCTTAAATGAAAAAATCAAAAAATCAATTTCAATATTTTTTAAACAATATGCATAAATAATGAAGCACACATATGTAAATATAAATCTTACGACGATTTTCATCTTCGATTTGAAAACCGCATACCCGACTCGGATTTTTGTATTTACTTTCAATAGAAATTCACAAATTGACCTGCGGTAGCACATAGCAAGTAAGGATCATGAAAACAAAAACAATAAACACACGATTCTTAAAAAGAGTCACCCAAACAGGTTTTTTCGGTTCGTTTTTTCTCATAGCTCTTGAAGGGGTAGAAGCAATAAAAAAAAACAAGAACAAAATTGTGCCTTTTTTTCTGTCTCTAGCTCTCCCATATGTTGGAGTAGTAGAGAAAATAAATTGAAATGTTGTCCCTTCTCAAAGAAGTTGAACTTTTAAGAAAGCTTTTTTTTTGGACGAATTTCGTTTTCATGGACATCTTTTCCCATATGGATGCTACATCTGTATAATTTATTATCTGTGCTTAAACTTTATACGAATTGTCGCTTAATGTGCGAAAATAATGAAACAATTTGGGGGACAAGTATTTTTGTTTTCAAATTTTGGAACGTGTGCAGTCAGGTATTTTCGCGTATACCAATCAGATGCGAAATAAATTCCCCCCAAAAAATAAATTCATATAAATTAATAAGGTATACCATTAATGGTAAGGTATTACCCATAAAGAACTTAAACATTCAAAGGGGGTCTTTTTCTGACAGTAAAATAAATTCTTTCGCTGCATGCAACACAGCTTAGCACTTATGCTGGTTGGCGAAGTCGTGACATAGAAACAAAAACATACACCACTGACTGTCGGTACAGACAAGCAATCTCATCCATCAAACATTTTTACATTCGCGAATTTATAAAACGTTCACCAGGAAGTTTATTGCCAATTGCTATAGTGATGCTCTTGCTTTTGCAGGAACAACATAAACCTACCATCATCATCATCTTTTCAGGCTTTATCAAATATACAAACATCACCTTCGGTTAGGGTAGCGTAGCGTCGTCGTCGCCGTCGTCGCCACACCGCTGGCCTTCGATGAATCATTGGACAAGCGCGCAAAACAAATACTAAATCTACAATCATAAAAACGCCAAATCAATTTAAAACCGTTGGCTATGGTCATCATCGCCTTCAAGAGAAGCATCATGATGCATTATGATGCAGGACTCAGGAGCAACATCAGCCGACATCATCATCATCATTATCATCGTTGTTCTTGCATTTCTCAAGCAGTCAACGCCAAGCCGCTGCGCTGTGTTTCATCGTGGTTTGGCCATCAAAAATGCCCATCATGCATGCACTGCTGCGCTATTCTCTTGGCCCGCTCGTTCGCCCGCTGCCAACGGCGAAATAAACTACAATCAACACAACATTATCGATATGTTACAATTCTTATTTTTATGTGACTTATATAGAGTGGAGCTGTTTTTCCTGATGCGAGTCCCGAATCGATCCTGGAAATTCAATTGCTGCCTCAGGGAGGCACCACCGCTCATCGGGCTGCATGTGAACTGCCCGCAAGATCCCGATCAGTAGGTATATAAGCGATCTGTGAGAAGAAAACGTGCTGAGAAGAAAAATTACCATTGTGATGGGTCTTGTGGATGTAGGTACCTATCTTCTTGGTGGAGTTTCGGAAAGATCTTTCTCGATCCCCGACAGACATTTAGCTCCAAGGAGGGTTTATTTTTTTTTTGTAACTTTTTTTATATTACTTCGGACAGCGGTCTCGTGTGTGTTTCGTCGTTGTCGTTGCAAGTATTCCTGATTTTGCAAACTTTCTTTAACACTGAGAGGCCAATTTGATGTCCAAAAATGAGAGCATCACCATCATCTCATCTTTCAAATAATCCAACATTTTTTTCGGGGACATATTGACGGGTGACATTATTTCCTTATTCAAGTTTTTATTTGCGTGTATCTGGCAATGATATATCCGTTGACAGTTTGACAGGAATTAGCGATGTCATTTTTGTTTTTTACTTTTTGTTTGCAAGTTGTGATTTTTAAAGGGTTTTTCTTCTTTTCGATCAAAAAAAAAAAAAAAATATGTCGAATTAAGTTTGGCATTTTACGGAAATGGACAGACGTTTCAAAGAAAAATCTTCATCTTTTTTTAAAAGGTTTGAGGGAAAAAAACAATATTTTATTCGCATGCAATAAAAATTTCAAAGTTGGAATGCTGTAAGTCCGCAACTTCTTTAGTTTAAAAAAAAACTTAATGTCGATGCAGGGTATTTCATTTTGTATACCCGACTTAACTTCTTGTTCAAAATATGCTTTATTTTGTATAATAATTTGGCTCAGAAGTTGATGAATATCTTCAGTTATAATATAATCGACTCATTTAAAAATTTTAAAATAATGTTTTCGGTTTTTCGTTTGCTATTTTTCAGCGCCGTCTTTTAACAATAAAAGGAATATATATCTACCTACGCTTTTATGAAATCTCCGCAATCTCAGAAAAGGTTTTTTCAGTTTTGTTTTAAAAAACTGAGGAAAAAATTTCGAATCGATTTCTCAAAATTTAAATCTTTATAGGGTAAAATGGAGTAAAAGCTATTAATTACATTCAATTAAAAAAATAAAAATTGTGCTTGTGTTTGAAAGGATTTACTTTGTGGCTTAATATTTTTTTTTTTAATTTAGCCACTTATAGGGTGAAAAGGGGGAAAACTAAAAGTACTGTAAGATTTTAAAATTCTTTTTCTTTTGACATAAACTTGACATTTACATATACTTCGAATTTATAGAATTTATAGGGTGTAATAGGAAAAAACAAAAATCCAATTTTAAATTTATTTCTCAATAATCTCAGCTACATGAAGAGGATTCATCAACAAAATTTCTCAGTTTTGCTGTAAAAAAAAAAAACTGAAAGAAAAAAAGGATATAAAATAAGAATATTTAAAGGGTGAAATGGGGTAAAAATAAAATTGGTATCTGTTTTAAAATATCTTTTTGTTTTTGAACGGTAATTATTTAAAGGTTTACTTCGGGGATCACTTTAAAGGTAAATATTTTCAAAATTTAGTTACATAGTAGTGTAGGGTGAATTGGGTTACATACAAAAAAGTATACTATTTTAAAAACGATGTGTTTTTTTTTTAAATTATACTTGGAGTAGCTACCTACCATAGGCTTCAAGAATCATTTTCGGACTAGATATTTTTCAAAATTTAGCTTTTTATAGGGTGAATACGGATAAAAACGACATTAAATATTTTTAAATAGGTATACTTGATTTTAAGAAGTTTCTAAGTTGGAGACAATTGTCAGATAAACCTAAGTAAACTTTTGTTTTTAACCAAAAGTATACAAATGGAGGGAAAGCGCTGGGGAGGGGATTTTCTAAAACTTATATTTATTTTAAATAAAAAATTATTTCAACAAAAAAAAAATATTTATATTACCAAAAAATAATCATACAAATTCCATTCTCCTCAAAAGAGAATAGAGTTTTAGATTGAGACATTTGGAGTCAGAGTTGTTTGAAAACTGAATAATAAGTGGTGTCATTTATTATTTTTTAAAGAAGAAGATTTTAAAAAAGCGGAGTGAATTTCCTCCGATTGGAGTAAGGTTGGAACGCTGACTATTAGTATTAGGTATTACTGTATTTTTGTTGTTTTTTGGACTATAATGCTTTTACAATAAAACTTTTTAAATAGATTAAATTAAATTAATTAATTTATATAAATAGCTTTATAATCTATTAAGACCATTGATAAATTGAAGAGGAGTAGGTATAATGATTATTTCTTTCCACATACGGAGCACAGAATAAAGGTCGAATGTTTTACAGAAAGATAGAACAATAACAAAGAAACCTTAAGGCAAATCGAATAGGTATAATTGAATTGAGTGTACAAATCCACAAATACGTATATAAAGAAGGCTTACAGACCTTTCTTAACATATTTATTATTACTTTTGTATAAAGAAAGCTTACAGACCTTTGTTAACATATTTATTATTACTTTTGTTTCGAACGTAAAGCTATATAACGATTGATTTATTTCAATTTAACAAATGACCATTGGGGAATAATTTGAAAGCATCATCATTTTAGCTCCTTGGTTTACTCGGAAAGAGACGCCAGCTATTTTCTTGAATTCCTCAATCCATATGTCTTCACATAATCTTTAAGAACCTCCTAGGTATAGCACAATATAGGTAAACTATCCATCTTCATGTTGTAATCAAATGTATCAATCATATGTGTATGTATGTATACCTTCCTCGTGCCACCATCATCTATTGGTATATGTATACCTGAGCTTGTGTCGATTTATCTTTACTCGAAACCATGATTAATACCATCTCCGCCTAAAATCACCACCATCGAAGAGAAACGAGTGATTCTGTGCTTTATAGACGACGTGGTCAAGTGGACCATAGCCAGGCATAAACCTATAGCTAACCCAACTAAGCCAGCCAGCCATAACACCTATCAGACATAAAATTGATTTCAACCCAACTAAATTTGAACAAGCCAACCTCATTCACTCACATTCACATACCATATATGTGTATTGGGTGCTGTTGCTGCATAATAACAATAATATAATTGCAACCAACCTACCATCAACCGCTCCTGATGCTGACTCTCGAGGTATAATGGATTAAGTGCACATTACCTCTCCATAGTGTTTAAGGATCATAAATTATAAACTATACAACCACCAGAGATTCATGGTTCGACGTTAATCAACGACTGGACAAACAATCCTTGTTACATAACCACGACTACGTAAATTATTGAAAACCACTCACTCAGCAGAAATTCTCCATGCAGCTAGCCCAGCCAGACTGAATTTGCCACTCCAAAATAGAACTTGGTAGGTATACCTATCTCAAAAACCTCACAGTGGAACCATCATTATTATGTACCTATGGGCAAAATTCAACTTATGTCCCTCTCCCTATATGATTTGGGGAGGATGACTTTATTAATGCTTCCTCAATGCCGTTTCAGGATAACAAGTTACAACAGTGCCCAGTCCCAATGGATCTTTGCTCAAACAATGCACATATACAATAAAAGCGAGGCACCATTAAAATGAAGATAGAGACATCTCTGATGGGAGTCACAAGTCAGCGGGAGGGTGATGATGCTCGGACAAGTGCGTGGGTTCCCATCATAAAAAACCGTCCTAATAAATGAAACGACAAGTGCAAGTGCGCGCATTAAATAAATTAATAAAACGCACCGCCACCGCACGCAGAACCCAGGGGTTCCAATTCCAATTTCCAAATAAATTTCTCGACAAAGTTGTCCCCTTTTTTATATAATATGGGGTCTTCCAGATCTTGACACTATCAGCGAGCTGATCTTTTTTTATATGACAGTTTCTGCTGGCTTAGAATATGTATTATTCTAGATCCCGCGGTTCCGTTCTGGTGAGCCCGCTTTTATTATTTTTGTTTTTGTCTTTTTTATTTAACATCTCAGCGCAGGGCGGAAATTAAATGCCGACTAAGCAATAACTTTATTATTTAATTTTATAGTTTTATTAATAATAATAATCATAATATAGATAATAATTTTTTTTTTGTGAAGGTTTTTCTTACAAAACACTGCTTTGTTCTTTCATAATTTTTAATGATTTTTTTTTTGTTTTTCTTTATTTTCAGTTCGAAATGGTTATTCGTGTGTCCCGATAGCATTGACCGAGGGTCTGGATATTCGTGTGAATACCGCTGTGAAAACGGTCAAATATTTTCCCGGCGGTGTCGAAATAACAACAGAGAATCTGAAGACAAACAATTCGACGGTGACATATAAGGGTGAGTGAGAATATTAGTTAGAATGTGAGAAATTAATTTGACCAAAAATTATGGTCGCATGAAGATTTTTTTAATTTTAAGTGAATAGCTATAGCGATAAGGTAAGCATGAGGGGGTGTGTGTTATTTATGGCTAGGTATATACAAAAATAAGATAATTGAATTTGTTTTATATTTATTCTTATCACAAATTATATCATAAGCAGAATTTGTATATGTGTAGGTATTTATTTTTTTAAGAAAATATATCATAGATCTCGTTAGCGAGTCATGCAATAAAAATTCACACTCTTGAGCTTGAGCATTTTAAGAGCCTATTGTCGATTATAATTTTGGCTAAATTAGTATTGAATTCACCTATACTTATTTTGTTTTGTTATACTTAAGGTATCTTAGTTCATCGTTAATATAAAAAACAAACTAATCTTGTGAGCATATACTTGATAAGCTTGAGCATTACTTAGAGTACACACTCATTCTTTTTTTTTAAGCGGCCATAATCTTAGATACAGCTTGCAAAAGTCATTTAGTTTCGCAAGATTTCACAAAAGCAAGTTCCACTTCAGTGGAATGAACTTATAGTTCCCACGAAAAGCTAAAAAACATTTCTAGTAAATTTTAGTGGTTTTATTTCTCTTTAAATATCACGTAAATTCTCACCTTCAATAAAGATGAAAACCAAATAAAGATGGACAGATTTTGACGTCCGTAATGAAGTGAGACATCAAATGCAGTTCATTTTATGAACTTTTTGGGAAAATATTTTTACAAAAAATATCATTAGGTATTCCATCCATCAATAGAATTTTAATGTTTTTTTTTTAGATTACGGGATGAATAGTTAAAACAAAATTGTTAAATTGTAAAATTAAAAAAAAAATTTAATTTTTATTCGTTGTACAAAAATATACTATCAAGATCATTATTTGTAGAAAATTGAATTCCTTGAATCCACTAGAATAAAGAATTGTTATAGGCAGAGCTTTTTCAGAGTTTTGAAGAGGGCAGAGGCGGTGTGGTTGTGGAAATTTATTTTTTTATCTACCAAACATATCAAAAATTTAGGACAAGCAGACCCTCGTGGTCCCGTTTTTTGCCTCTATTTAATTAGGTACAATAAAAGCTCAACATGCGGACAGCTCCAATAAGTGGACAATTCCCCTAAACGGACACATTTTCGGGAACAAACTTCTTTTTCGAATTTCTCATACAAATTACTTTCCTATAAACGGACACTCTTATAAACAGACGCGGACACTTCTTCTTGCTCATTTTTGGTAGAGATCTTCCAAAAGCGGACACATAATTTTATTTAGGAATTATTTTTTATCAACAATAAAAAAAAAAAACGAAAAGTCCGTTCTCAGTACAGTTTTTGTTTTATTTTTAATACAGTAACAAATTCATAGATTCTGATAACCGGACGCAAAGCCCTAATAACCGGGCAGAGGGATGTTATGTTTAAATCTTATTAGGGGATTTCCCGAGTAACTATAAGTTAATAAACAGGAGATTCCCTCTCAGTTTGAAATATTTTGAGTAAATATGAAGTTAAAAAAAAGTTATTCTATTTCTTTCCCTTAACCGGACAGTTTTCAAAACTGGACAAAAATTGGGGGACCATGAGTATCCGCTTATTAGAGCTTTCACTATATATATAGGTATAGAGCAAGTTAAAATGACCTGACGTAGACGTAATATAGGAATTTTGGGGCCATATTCAGATATACAGGGTGTTTTGCATAAGATATGCGAAAAAAAGCTAGGGCTAATAAGTTGACTCAAGGCAAGAAAAATTAACAAAAAAAATTAACAAAATTAGTTTGAATTTTTTTTTTCCAAAAATTTTGGATTTTAACATTAATTTTTTTTTTAACAATTTTATTTGACAACAGAATTGAAAAATGGAGTTCTGCCTTTAAAAAAAGCTATAGCAAAAATGTCAGCGATCAATATAGCTATTAATGCAATATTAGGAATTTGGAACACTTAAATAGATTTCTAAAAAAAAATAAATAAATATCCTAAAGATTAGTCATGTTTTTATTTCTGTTGATGGTAAATACAATAATTTGGAAATTATTAAAAATGCAAATTAGGTAATTTTTTAATTTAATTTAAATTAATTTAATCTATAATTTTCACAACATATAATTATAATAATTTATTTTTTAAGCCTTGCGATTCAGATATCTCTCATCCATCATCGGGCTGATTTCTTGACTTCAAAAAAAAAATTAGAAAATATATATGTATTTTAAAAATTAAAGAATAAATTAATTATAATAAAAATATGTATAGATACCTACATATATAAAAAAAAATTTATTTTTGTTTATACCGAAATCATTATAAAATCTACATAACATGGAGACTACATCAAATAAAAAGCTAAATACAATACCTCACATATCTTTACACTGTTAATGAAATCTATATAAATTTTTGTTAAAATTATGGACTTAATTTCTAAAATAAATTGTAGGTAACTCAAAAAGTTTTGTTTATTTAACTCATTTTATCTATATGCGCTGTAAATTAATTAACCTTATTGGGAAATAAAATCATTGATAAACTTTTACCATAAAATACCTCTGTACACTATATACATACATACTAGACTTTTCCAAAAATTCAATTAGCACATGTATACCAATTCTCGTTGTTGCGTTGCTTTTGTCCCACAAAACAGTATGATTTAATTATTTTCCATTAAAAAAAAAAAAAAAAAATCAAACTCCCATGGGTGGTAAAGGCGTCACTAAAAATCTATGTTTAGAATCAAGTCCCCTGATCTACCTTCATTAAACTATTTTATTTGTTGGTTAGTTGGTTGGCTTGTTTCTCAATAGAACAAAGAACCCAATTTCCATATTTTCCCAAAAAAGCACAAAACAATTCGAAACCCAACAAAAAAAAAATAATAATAATAATTTAGTTCACCTGTAAAACTATATTATTAAAAATTTATTAACATTTCCATTCTATATAATGATTTCCTGAACGCACTCCATGACTATCATCAACGTTTTTGGTGTCACGTTCAGGCGTCACACATATTCGAGCTGTGATTGGACGTTCACGATAACGTTACACGCATGATATTTTCTCTTTTTTTTGTTTGTTTTTTGTTCTGTTTAAATAGAAAACTCGGAAGCCGTGTGTTGTGTACAGACAAAAACCGTATGAACAAAAAAAAAAAGAGAGGTAAAATAGTGAAAAACCCCAAAAAAAACAATGAACCATTGGCCATATTAATTGGATTTTAATTAGAATGTCTGCTTGGCCAGCCGTGACCCGCAACTATAACAAAAACAAAAAAACCTGCACTCGAATTGAACCGAACGAGCCATATAATCATTTGCCAATCTAATATACGTAGAAAATAACGGCAATATCATCAAAAAAAAAAAAAAAAACAGAAGAATATTTAGTTTCTTTTAATTTGGGATTTTTTGGGTTTTTGTTTTTTTTTTTCCCTTGGGGGTTGGCAACTCGGTCGTCCACTTGTTTCTTTATTGTTCTTCCGGTGCTGACCTCTGTTGATGGTCATTTGCAATGCAAATTTTTCTAGATGGTTGATGAAGATTCTCCTGTCAACTCTGTCATTCGAGGAGGCTCTCTCATCATCAGGGAGGGAGAATATTAAATTTTGGAACTTAGGTTTTTTTTTTCTAACTTAGGTTTTATTTTTAATTTTTTTCAAAAAAGTCTCTCACGGCAGACCCTTGTGTTGGAAAAGTGATCTTGGACGGTGATACCTGTTCTTATCTCAATCAAACGTCAGAGCCACCACCCCATTACTTGTGAGACAATAAAAATGGAAATTTTCGACCTTTTTTCCGGGGCAGTTCGTCTAATTTTCCTATTTTCTTATTCCTATATTTTTGTAGCTTCAGTCGCTGCACAGGGAGCAATGCTATATACCTTCCTTTTCGGGTGCCCTGCCTATAAGTTCTTATACAAACGCATCTAACGGATAAATTTATGCACAGAGCTAGTTTCGAGCAGCAGCGGCGCGGCAACGGCGGCGGTGGCGGCGGCTGTGGTAATGTTGATGTTCGTTAGCATTGTTGCGTTGCATGCGTTTTACATTCAACATTTCGTTCCATATTGTTGAGCAAATGGCAAATAAATTATCACCTGACAGCTCACATTGTGGATAACATAAATTCCGGCGTCGTCGTCATCATCATCATCCTCATTGTCTATATGTACGTGCTGTGATGTTTTGAGAAGGAAAATGGAGTTGCCATCAGTTTCTATATGTATATACATATATGGGAGCTGCGCGCGAGGGTACCTTTAGTTTATTTGACTTCTTCCACCCAGTTGGGATAATTAAATCGTCAAGATCAAAGGAAATCATCGGACCAAGTGGAGTCAGAAGTGATATCAAGAAAAGGTCATTAATATGTTGAGTTTTCTTCTTTTTTTTATTATTTTTCATTTCTTCTTCTCCTCCACGATTGGGCCCGAAGGCTATAGGAATCAAGCATCATCAGGAGAGGTGAGTGACTTGTCGGCAGACTCCCCATGGTGGTGCAAGGAGCCAGAATTGGAAAATAATCCCTCTCGATGATGTCGGATGCTCTCTTTGAAATAAATATTATATTTCTTATTCTTTTTGTTTGTTTTGATATAGAAAAAGAATTTAGTCACTGAATGCTCCTGACAAATCAAACAAACGATCAAAGTCTTAGTTTCTTTGACACTTGAGATTATATATGTCAAAATTGGTGCTCTCTTTAATTAAGGTTGCTTTTGTATGTTGAAACTACTTCAAAGATGAAGAAATGTCAATGAAGTCCATTGTTTGAGTTTGTTTCTTTATTTTTAAAAATTCAAATATGTATTTACATTTTTTTAATTTTCTATTGGATTTTTGTTTGACAGAAAAATACATATTTCCTAGCCTTTAGGCTAGGTTTTTAAAACTGCTCCAATGGCCTCGAATGAAAAATTACTTTGCTGATGTTTATGATGCTCCCCTGCATATGTTTTGAAGAAAGCTTATACAAATATGTTATTTACATAAACTTATAGCAAAATTTGTCTATATAGAATGAAAATTATTAGCTGAGCTTAGTGACCCCTAAAAATGGCTTCCAATTTAAAATTGTAAAAATAAACTATCCAAAGCATAATAAAAGCTATGTAATTTTGCATCTCTCTTTTCTTGTCGGTTAAGAGTCTCTCGGTTGGAAGAAATAAAGAGCGATTGGAAAACATTTTAACACATTTTTTTCGCAGATAGAACGGAAGCTGGTTCTAGATCCAGCTAGGTTAAGGATATTGTGAAAGAAAAAAAGAAATATTAATTGTTTTTTAAGAAGGTTTTTTTTTTTAATAATACAAACTCTATATACTACTGAAATACATCAGCCAAGTAGAAGACTTAGCACTATTTAATTGGACTTGTTGAATTATTGATTCAAAATAGCTTTTTACGGCCTTTAGTCCACAAAAATTTAGGCGTTTCGTCCCGGCGATCTCACTTGGACTCATCAGTTGACTAGTGAGGACCTTGTCAATACGCAATTTTTGTTAAGTTCAG
Organism: Epistrophe eligans; assembly: GCA_951394125.1. Classification (NCBI taxonomy): domain Eukaryota; kingdom Metazoa; phylum Arthropoda; class Insecta; order Diptera; family Syrphidae; genus Epistrophe; species Epistrophe eligans. The sequence continues at coordinate 4,212,726 of OX596031.1, forward strand.
TCCATCTAACATAGATTTCATGACGAATATCTAGTGTGAACTATATCCAACAAGACTAGAATTCCTAGTCATTAAATTGGAAGTTTTTGTTTTTTGCCCGTGGCCTGGCATTGTTTATAAGAAGGTTTTTTTTTTTTTTTTTTTTTTTTTTTTATAATACAAACTCTATATACTACTGAAATACATCAGCCAAGTATTATTATTATTAAATTTTTATTAAATTATAAAACATAAAATTCCTTATAAATATTTCATTACCAAAATTTCATAATTCGATTTGTTACATGTCTCAAGATGTGTTAATTTTCTTATAGTCTTATCAATTCTCGCCACATATGAAATTCGAGGTGTAAAAAATATTTCACTCACTGCAACAGCATAATCTGGTATTGTTCCATTACCAGCTGCAACCCAAGTGTATTCATTTGGTTCACCAATTAGCACATCGAATTCACGAACCTCATTAGTAGAATTGTCATCATATAGAAATGCCTTCGCATCACTGTCATTTTCTTGAATGCATTGTCCAATAACAGTTTCAATAAAATAACCTCTTTTCCATCGTGCAACATAAATCTCATGACGACCATCCTTAGATTTACCACCGGAAACTGCGTTATTTGGTAATTTCGATTTCGGCGAATAGTCAGTCCATTTTGTCTTCATCTCACAACATAGATATTGCATCCCAAAAACTAATTTAGGATAATCATATGACCAAACATATATCTTACCACTATTTAAATAAATTGAACCAATATTCTCAGAAAATATATCATAACCAATAAAAATAGGTTCACCATTGGCAGCTGTACCAACACGTACTATGTTATCTTTATTTTTATCCAATTCGAAATCTTCTCTCCATTTGCATCTTGAGTCTGATGATGTAAGAATCTCAAATTTATCTCTGGGTCTTATATCACCGTTAGCAGCTGAGATAAATGCTGATCCATTTTTATGAACTTTTGCTGGTAGAATAAAATCACTATGACTAGATCTTCCAACGTACCAATCATTCGAGTATTTAATTAATACGGAATTTTCAGGAATTGGATCACCGGATTTCATTGAAATCCATTTGTAGCCAGCAAATGCTAAGAGAAGAGGAAAATATTCAGTGGTCAGAATTATTTATGGTAGACAAAAAGGGTTTTCTAGACAAACACTACACAGAAATTAACCGGTTATCAGTTTGTTATGTTACCTAAATATTAAAAAAGATTTACAGAATTTTAATTTTAATTTTAATGTTAATTATTTGATAAATCTACATGACACATATTAAGCTTCAAAAGTAATCATGTTATGCTAAAATGACAATCTAGATAAATTAACTTGGTTCAATGTTAAACTTTCAGTATTTGTCAGTGTAATACAAATAGTGAACCAATAATTTATCTTAATCAATTAACATGACACACTGTAACTTTAACAATGTTCACTTGTATACTTAACAAGACTCCTTGTCAAATTAAGCCTATGATCTTTGAGGGTATAGCTTTTATTTAAACTTTGGCATTGTAGTACTAGATTTAATTCTATTTTTTAGAATCAAAAAAATAACGGTAGGTACCTACCTCGTTGTAGCCTGCGGCGCAATGGTTAGTGCATTGGACTATTACATACACCGAAGGTCTTGGGTTCGATTCCCAGCCTGTCACCTTAAAACAGAAATGTTTTTACGGGTTACTGGCTCTTGCGAGAAATTGACAAATCTTCCAAGAGTATCTCTTTTTATTAAAAATTGCTTCTTAGGCTAGCCGTTCGAATTCGGCAAAAAATTGTAGGTCCGTCTATTCCTGCCAATAACACGCACACAGAAATGGTTGAGAGTTGTAAGTCCCTAGGTCCTGGTTCTACACGAGCTGTCCCGCCTACCAATTTATTTATTTTTTATTTACCTACCTACAATATAATTATTTTTAGTTATTAATGAATATTTTGTTTTTCACCAGACCGGTTTGTTGATTTTTTGATGAATAACATGGCATCTTCTTAAATCAACTATATGATGTTATTAAAGATTTTGTCAAGTTAATTAAAAACTGAATTTAAAATTCTATTAAAATCGTGTAATTTTATGAGATTTCTACATACTTTATAAATTTCTACGCACTTTATAAATTTAACATGAGACTTGTTAATTTTTTGTCTTGCTTTTTCACTGACAAGTAATAATTTGGAGAAAGTGGTTTACTTTTTATATTGTTCGGTATAATATATTTAAAACTATTTATTATAAATATATTAAAATTACTTTAATTTCACTTTAATAATAAGAAAAAACTAATTCGAATTTTTATTTTTTTTTATTCAATTTAATACAAAATGAATTTGCCTTACTGTTTACATTTCTCACTTTTGCTATAATAATTGTAAACAAAATTAAACCGATTATACGATAATCCATTTAAAGTTATACAAGTGTGTGAAGCTTTGAATCTCAAATCGAACTGAAACCGATGTATTATAATTAAGCTTGAATATGCATTTTGTTTATCAGTAGACTTTTTTTTAATTTCTTAATAAATTTTAAATATTTATGAACGAATTGATTATAAAAACAAAGAAAGCATCAACAAAACAAGTTTCAATTAATCAATGAGATTCTTATCGAAATAAATTAATCTTCACCCAATATAAAGCTTTGTTTTCTACTTAAGAAAAGGTTATTACACCTATAATATTTCTGCTAAAGCCAAAAAGGCTAAAGTAATTATATAAAAACTTCTAGTAATCTTCATAGGCGATGGAAGATTTTACTTAATACAAATAAAAGTCTGTTTGTAAAAATTAAATATGTTAAGGTTTGAAATAAAAAAAGAAACAGACCAAATGCAGCCAACTTGTCGCAAAAAACGAGAGTAAAAATAACCTGAAAAGGTTATCGCAAAAAATGTTTCAAATCTTTATCTGCTTTTGTGGTAAGAAATGCTTATTTTAATTCTTAGTATAAATATTGCATTGGGTCCATAAAACAATTTCACTGCATTGCTATTCCAACGGTTAATGTCCTACCACACCTGCAAAAATCCTCTGCCGTACCCTTTATTTGGGTTTGATCGCATTTACCTAGTTTATTACTGTTACGGGTTTTCAGAATTTTTAGTTTAATAAACATTTTGGACTTTCTGTTCTGATTTTGTTTTCTTTCACCATAATAGGTTTTCAAATTTTTGATTTTCGAGATTTTATGTTTTCTGAATTATGTTAGGAACTGGGTTTTGGGTTTTCTGGAATTTCAGAATTACGGATTTTATAGATTTTGAGTTTTCGCGTTTTTGGATTTCGGTATTTAATCTGACTGCAGAATTTTCCTATAAGCTTTGATTTATTTTGAAGATGAATTTCGTTCAGCTTAATCAGAGCCCAAGACATTTAATTTCTGTTTCCCAAATGTTGACAATACTTTTGTGTGCAAAAAATGTTTATCAATAAAGACAAAAAAAATCGTGTCCGTCTAAAGAATAGTGTGTCTAAAGAATCCATAATTTTCAACAAACATATCACTTAAGTGCAATGCAAATTTGGAAACTATTTCCAACGAACATAGCTATTACTTCTCAATTTAAAACCACAACCGCAAAATAATGCTACTCAGATGCTTAACCCTGTCATTCTTTAAGCGACCCATCACCTATCAAACATTTTACCTGAAACAAGCCTTCCTTTGTGTATAGATTAATACATATAGCAATTGAGCCGCCTCCGCCTCCTCTGTCAAACAAGTTTGTTGGTTGTCATCCAATGCACCTCTCTACCAATTTCACTATATAGTATAAGAGATTCCACTTAACTTCACTCACACACTAACTGTCACATTTGACAGATAGACAAAAACTTATTTTGCACTATCCTCCTTTTCATTTCCATCTGTCAATCTCACCCACATAAAGCTGGCAGCAGATTGTTTTTTTTTGGTATCTGTGACTTATTGTAGAAATTTTAATTTCCTCCTTTTTTTGTGCAAAGCCAAAAAGAAAATAAAGAAAAAACAAGAATATTGTGCGCTTGCGCGCTTACCTTAATTTTATTGGAAGTTTTGTGGTGGACTCTGGAGGACAATAGCCAACATACATATATACATAACAACAAACACGATGCGATGTCTTTTTGTGTGTGCCTATAAATGGGCTTTTTGGGGCACAAAACAGGCAAATGGAATGCCATTTAGGTTTAACGCGCCTCAGAGAGAACGAATAACCGACGCGACGCGACGCAAAGGCCCCTAAAGGCAGACTTTTTAAAGTGGATTTATAGCCCTCGTTACGGTGCACACGGTAACTGAAAAGTGTAACGAAATCGCCAACAGTATTGTGTATGTCCCCAGAAACGGACTTTTAATTCATTTATATTCGCAAAATCAGAGGCGGAAGGTAGACGAGCATATATACATATATAGGAACATATTATACAAAAAATCTAACTTTAAGGGAAGCCGGCACAGCTCAGCTCACATCGTTAGAGATGGTGAGGCTTTCTGGGAGCCTCGGGGACGTAGCCAGTATATGTAGTTACAAGTAGAGTCGTATAAGAAGATTGTTTCGTGTTCCTGGTGTCCATCCGGCAGGCAATTTAGAATCTCTTCCTTTTAACTGTGGATAAATATGGAGGTTCCTATACTCTCCTACTCATATATGCCTGAGAAGCAAATGAACTTGTAACATGGGATTTCATTAGAACTTGTGCTGTACGTTGCGTTGATGTCGGTACCATACTTACCAATATGGTAGATAAATTAATATATATGGAATTTTGCAACGACCGGGGATGACTGGGGAGACTCTAAATGAAGTGCGTCGCCTGTTCATTAAAACTCCAGTCAAAATGTGGGCGGCTGTGTTGTGACCCATGAATCATGAGATAACTATGTCCCAGTCCTACGAATAAAGTATCGAAAATAACCTGAAGAAATTAATTATCCCATCAAGTCGAGCCTAAGCGATATAGGTATATATACGTCTTAATCGGATTTCGATAGCTAACAATCAATCATCATTTAAGAAAGCCCCACGGCTTCAGTCAAACGGAAATGACTTTTTTCTTCTCCAACTCCGAAACTGACTGACATTAACTCTCTTCGGCTAATGACATCTGTCAAATTCAATTAAGGATCAATGCGCGTTGTAATCGATAAGTTGACGCGACCAATGTTTGACCATACAGATACCTTCATATCATCTCCCGCTTTGTCTCTCTCTCTGTATATGTCTATGATGAACCAACCGGTGGCGGTTGCTGGGGGAATATCTAATCTCCATTTTATTATAAGAGGCGGCGGCGCTGTCATCGCCTCAAGCTTGGGGTGCTACCACAAGGAGTGCATTGGCATTGTTTATTGGCCTGCGGCTAAGACTGCTGTGTGCCAAGGAGATTAAGGTTCCTGCAGCACGTATGATGGTCTGGTAATCACCACTCATTCATCCTTACAACACCTCGTCGGGAAGTCTGTTAGCAAGTTGGCAACCATCATCGTCGTCGTCATCGCCGCCGTCGTCGACCTGTGGTCGGAGCTGCAAAGTAGATGCCTTATGTATATAAAATAGTTCAGGCTGTTCCCTCCCAATTGCCCCCTCAGTCATCCTATTATAGTGCTACCTCTAACGTGTGAAAAGTCATTACACTAAAGCATTTCTGCGGGCAAAATAATTATTTTATGGGACGCGGTAGCGGATTATATGGGAAGAATATTCCCAATGCTCTGCTCCAGCTTGTGTTTCGGTTCACTTTGTTTGGTCTTTGTCGTCGAAGTTAAAGTCGGAGTCGGAGTTGTTGCTGTTGTTGTTGTGGTTGCCGCCATAGACGCGACTACTGCGCATTTTGGTCGAGTGGTCGTGTTATCAGTTAATTAATTACGCGATAAACCATGATGGAGTGCATAAATTTGTACGGTGCATGTGTGTCTATGTCTATATGATAGTTTGGCCAAAGTTAACATCAAGTAAAGTGGCGGTGGCTATGGCTTTTTACTGTTTTACTTTTACATCTTATATGGAACCCGGTCATGCTATAGTGGATGACAAATTAAGTTTTTTTTTCTTTTGGTTGTTGTACTTACTTCAGGTCTCTCGTTGGGATGTTTTTTTTTTTTTTTTTTTGAAAGTGTACAACATGGACATGAATGAGTTTTATTGAACCTTAAAGAGGGTTGAACCTTTAGACTTCTCTGACACCTGGTTAGTTATATAGATCCAATAGAATCAGTTTTAATAGCTTCAATGCCCTATCTGATGTTTATGTAGTTAACTTAGTGAAGGAACATTCAATTAAAAGGTGGATATTGTTCCTTATACGATAATGGCTTAATGTACAATTTCAGGGATAGGGAGAGAAAGAGTGTCCTTATCTGTGTGACAGGAAACATTAAGATATGAAAGTCTCGAATGTTTATTAGATCATTTGTTTGTAATGGTTAAACAATGGTAATTTTATTCAATTAGCACGTAAGGCTTAAAGGGTTTTTTTTTGTAGCTAAGTGTGTTGGTGGTGGCGAAAAGAAAAACGCAGGTGTCGGAAAATTTTGAAAATATGTACTTACATAATTATGGAAAATAACTCGGTTATGGTTTTTATAGGGGGTATAGCATGCTCTTCTGAATGCAAATGAACTAAATTGTAAATCAATTAGTCAACCACGTTTATACACACCAATTAAAAAAAGTTATCTGCATAAATTTTATAGGTATAAGTAACGCTTTTCTAATTGCAAAGTTTAAACATATTTAATTTTAAAAAAGTTGATTTGGAAAATTTAGGCATTTTTATTGACATTCCTCACTATTTGTCCGCGTAGATAAATTTAAGTTGAATAATATTTTAATTTTATAACAATCCACAAAAAATAACAAAACAAAATTTATCCTCCGCGCTAAATCAACCATCATACAAATAAAAAAGAAAAGAACTTCAAGCTTTATTATACTCATAAGTTTGTGGGCGTTTAAGCCCAGGATTTATTTGCCCCTATTGAAAATGTGTGCGCACATTTATTTCTACAGATATATTACTTTCGGATGTTCCCATTGCTCCTGTTTGAAGTATAAAATGACATTTTGCATTCCATGTTCGTTCGCATAATTTCATGTTGAATAATAAAAGATAACAAAAAAAAAAAAAAAAAAAAAAACAAGAAAAGAAAAGACGCATCATCAGCCAGGCTTACATATAGTAAACAAAAACCTACTTTTCCAGTAATTGCTATGGAAAACTAATCGCACAAAATTGCTCTAGATTGGAGGCAAATGCCAATAACAAGAAGCACAAACAATCAAATGATATGGGAGAGACAAGTAAGGAAATTGTCTTAAACACGGTGGGGGATTTGTTTCTGTCAGGCATCTGGTTGCAATGTTTTTTAAGACGATAAGTAAATGGAATAGAAAAATTATAAACAAAAATTACACACCCTTATTATGTTGTTAAAAATCAATTGATTCGTAAACGATAGAATTTATCTATTGATTGCTATTTTTTAATTAAGTTACGATTAGACGGTCAATGCGTTGAATATCTAACGTCAAAATTACCTACGTCAAGTTTTGTCCCAAAGTTGTCAAGTCATGTGATTGTCAATGCAGAATACTGTCAATTCGTTACCACGTTGATTATATTGTGTAATCACCCCGTCAACGTCAAAATAACCTACGTCAAATTTTGTCCCAAAGTTGTCATGTTGTGTGATCGTGCAATATACTTCAATGCGTTGACAGCTCTCACTCGCGTTGACACGAATTTTAGGGTTACCACGTTGATTATATTGTGTAATCACCCCGTCAACGCATTGAAGACACATTGACGGACTGCTTGTTAGCACGTTGACTGTATCTCAACTTATATTATTGCGTTCTGTAACTCTCGCATCGATAAAATTGGTCGAGAAACGATGAAAAATGAAACAAAACTCATACGATTTGTCTCATTTTTCATCGTTTCTCGACTGATTTTACCGATGCGAGAGTTACAGAACGTAGGCACTGGTATATTAACCGATTGTGAATGGATATTTTTTTGACATTTCAGTTGTCAGGCATTTTGTTAGTTTATTATGATTTTGTTAGGTTATTGTGCTTTTCTTTAAATTTAATTAATATTCAATGTTCTTTGTGTTTAAATTATAAAAAAAATCATTTACAATTTATCAACAAATTGTAATTTGGCAAAGATAATATTGATTTATCAATTTTGTTGATAAAAGTCAAATATCGTATTGAGAATTGACAGACAAATGACATCTTAATTTTTTTTTTCAGTATATCTGTGATTTTTGAAACTCAAAATGTTCGTTTACCCTCTGCATGCCTTCAAAAAATACTGAACTACTAAATGCGACCATGAAAGCCTTCAACTATGGGTAGGCCATCAGGCCATCAACGACATCGACATGGATGTCGAGAACGCATAATATCAACAGCAATGATCTTGTCCGAAGTGATTGAAGATTCCTATCTGTGATTTATTTAAAACCTTGTGTCTGGTTAAAAAAAAAAAGTAACAAAAAACCTTCAACCAAACCAACAAACATCCACATATAGGAGGAACCTATACTCGATAGGTACCAGACAGACGAACAGACAGACAGTAGCAGTAGCAGTAAACAGAGCGCGAATATCCGCCACATCGATTGCTTGGAAGCCATTCATCCATTTAGCTCGCTTATAGGCCGTGAGATGTGATGGGAGAGTTTGTCCGCCACCGCCGCCGCCCGCCCGTCGCGCACCCTTATGCTGTTCCTGTTGCTTTCCTTTTGGCCAAGTTATTGAGGAAGTAATTGGGGTTAGGTTTTGTGTTCTTGTTACCTGTTGTTAGCCATCGAATGTGTGTGCACTGGTTTTGCTGTAGGGATACACGATGATGATGGTGATGTGATTCAAAAGGCTGATGTGGGGGCCTTTTCATCCAAAATGGTGGCTTTTAGTTTAGCTGAGAGGTATTTCGCTTGCTCCAGGATGAACTTGACTTCATATATGTACGACGACTATACGACGACGAAGACTAATCTGCATATAAATGTGCGATTAAGTGAATCAACGGATTGGATGGACGGCAAGCCAAATGGTCTGCTAGATTCTGGAATCTGACTTTGTTCTCTGCTTCAATCTATGTGTATATACTCGCACACACATTCTCTCTCTCTCTCTGTCTCTTTCTCGGGGGCAGTTTGGGGTAATTTATCAATCTGTCGGGGATGATTAGCGATGCCAGTGTGTGTTGACATTTAAAATTGAAATTTATTTGTAAAGCGATTTGTTTTTCAACAACCGCTTTAACTTGAGTCGAGCATTCTTCTTTTGCTCTGCTTGTTGCTTTTGATGATGCGATTGTGATGGGAGTTTAATACATTTTTTTTTTAATGTTTTTGTTGTTGATGTGCATTGCATTTAAAATAGCTCATCAATTGAATTATACGTGCGCGCTCTCATTTTATGTGTCATGTTTTCTGCTATGAATTTGATAGAAGGCCCGTTGATGATAATTGTCTTCATGTATCTACACATACAACATACATAGGTTTGAAGAAAAGTCAATATTTATTTTTTTATAAAAGCATTCTGAATTCAGTAGCTAAATTGATTTAACAATTTAAGGGAGAATTTATTTGTTGCCTTTTTGATAAGTAACAAAGTTTAGAATAATTGCAAAACGCTTCGCGTACAAAATAAGTACAAAAATCGATAAACCTTTTAATCGTGTTATTATCGTCACGAACCTTAGAACTGATAAAAAAATTCCAATTAACAATTTTTATCAAATCTTTTTTAAATAAAAATAGATATATCGATTAAAATTAATTTTTCTCTTTTTTTTTTTATTTATGTCATTCGCGTCACGAAATTATTTTTTTTTTCTGGAAAAATGGTAGGTAATTAACGAATTAGCTGGATATCATCCTTATCTATACATATATCTAAAATTGGAATATATGTAGCTGAAATTGAAATATAAAAAGTTACGCTGTTGACATGTGACGCGAATGACAATTTATACGATTAATCACTGTATTGCCAGCGATCAATTTTATATTTTTTGCAATTTAATTTTGATATTCTGTTGCCCTATTTAACTTAAATAACTGGTCATAAAAATGATTTGCTATAAACAATAAACATACCACGTATATGATCTTAAACTGCAATTGATATATTCTTCCCAATGGAGTTTTTTTGCCTAACTACATCATAAATGCGTAAAAACCTTTCTGAGGGAATTCAGAACATTTGACATACGCTGAATTAAAGGCAAATTTATATTTTAGCAAGAATTTGTGTGAAGCGAATGACAAAAAACCTGGAACAAGGTTTTCAGAGCTAACAAAAAATTAGTGGGAGTTTCTAATAGCCATAATTTTTGCTTAAAAGTTTCACTGAATTTTTTAGATTATAAAAAAATTAAAAAACTATCCAGTTTTGTATACCATTTGGTAGAAACTAAGAAAAATTAGGTACATCTGTATGCACTTTTCATAGCAATATTTCTTATAGAAGGTGCTCTCGACCTTAATCATTTTAAATCTGTTTTCATAGTTTAAGACTTTTTAAATCTAAAGTTTTGCCTTTGGATTAACAAATTGCTTCGATGATGTTTAACTGCTTACATATAGTTATATACAACTGTAGGTACATATATTAATTTTTAATTGAATTTTATGAGTTTTTGGGGACTCGATTCTTAAATCGTTGTACATTTTTGATTTAATTACAATTTACAGCCACTTTATTTTTGAAAGGAAAAGTAGATACCTCTACCTGCTGTGAAGTAAAAAAAATATCCAAAATATAAAAATATAGGAAACTTCTCTATGCACATTCTCTCTTCAGTCTGTTTCCACATAGAAGCTTTGTCCCAAGAAAAAATTTATAGATTTTAAATCAAATTTTAAAAAATAATTTACTGCATAGAACTTAATCAAATCTGTCCCACAAATAATATTTCTCACAAATTGAAATCCATTCATATACGTTAATTTTTTTTTCATCGCCTAACAATGCAATTGCCTGTATAAAAAACTTCAACAAACAATTCACTCCGATGGTAATAATTGTCCTCCTTAAAAAAATATGTGGCGTTTATCTTCCCCCTCCACCATCGATTACAACAAAAACAACAACAAAAAACTCAATGACCCAAAGCATACAATTCAATTCCATAAATTTTACCCAAAAAAAAGGAATTAAAGATGACAACAAAAAAAAATCCCATAAATATGCGCATACCCTTTCTGCCAGATGAACAAATAAAGTTTGAAATAATAAAAAAAAAATGAAAATCGTTATTTCCCCAAATGTCAACCCAACAATGGTCGCAAACACAGTTTATTCTCTTTATTTAAAAAACCTCCAAATACTACAACAAAAAATAAGTTTTTTTTTCCCTTTTTAATAAAAGAAAACATAAACATTGTAATAAAGCCTTTTACACGTCTTGTCGCTGCTGAGCTGGGTCGTCTCCCCTTCTTGGATTTTTTTTTTATTTTGTTTAAACAACATTTTCTAATTCACTGAACGCGCAAGCGCGAATGACTGTCATCTCACCTGAGAAATGCATTTGACAGATGGAGAGCGCTCAGCAGAGAGTCCATTATTTGAGATAAAGAACTTGCATTCAGGAATACACAACCCTTTTAATGTCATTTTATTGTTGTTGTGGGACAGGGGCTTTATGCTCCGCCGCTGCCGCTGCCGCCACCACCACTCCGTTGGCTTTATGGCAAGGCAATAAAGGCGATAAAATATCCAAATTATGGATAAGAAATACTACAGACAGTGGGAGAGCGGCATCAAATGACAAGCAAGCAGAGTTGGAGTGAGCGAGAGAGAAAGAACAAAAAGAGAGGGTGAGTTGCATTGACTTTGTTGTCAGATGTCATCCTCAATGGGCAATGGCAACTAATTTATGGTCCACTTATTCCCTTTCGGAGCATATAAATGTCATCGTGATCGTCGTGGTGCGTCCGTCCCTTTTTCGGGGTCAACGGCGCGCGGCCCATTGTGAGTCAAACAAACATTTACCTGAATGGAAATGCCACATTTTCAGTATGGAGAGACTCCATTGGGTCTGTCATGACCTAGAAAAGTCGTTATAAGAGACATTCCGACTGAACCAAACGATGCACGGAAGAATGCCCGACAAATTTACATTTTTATTTGGAACGATGCAGCACAACACAGCTCCGACGACTTGTCTATGATTGTTTGGTATATACTCCATAGTGACCATATCGTTGACCACCTAGAGTTCTTCGATTTTTCTTCTTTTTTTTTTCTGTTTTGGTTTTTTTCAGGGCAAGACAACCTGCGGGTATTATTATACTTCTGGTGCTGCCGCTCCTTATCAGTGGTAACGATCTCTGGCTTATCGTTCAGTTCATTAGTTGACATTAAATGGCTTAGTTGGTTCTATAATACTTATACTCTAGTATTCCCTGAGATTGTGTCTCGAATGAATCGAGGTGACATTTTGTCTGCGCGATTTCCTTCAGAAAGGAATTCAACTGAATGAAAAACTTATTGCATATAGGAGTTAATCTCACCCAATCTACAACAGGTGGCTTATACCTTTGGACAAAAATCTGGGGAGCTGTTTGTCGATTGGCGTTTGACTTAATGGGTTTTTCTATTTTGTATAGCGCTTTCGACAGGGGACTGTGGTGGGAGCTTTGATTGAAAAATCAATTCAACTGCAGTGAAAAAGGATGTCAGTTGGAGATGTTTAATGTGTGCAAAGCATTAAAGAAAGCAAACAAAGACTTTTAAATGGGTTAAGGCGACCGATAAGCATGCATTAACATTTGATTGTTGGTTTTAGTTCTTAAAGGAAATTAAATTAAACGACAATGGCTTGCAATGAATAGTCTTAGAAGAACTCTATCAATGCGCTAAGCTCTTTATGTTTTTCTTTTTCAATTTCTATTTTTGAATTTGGAAAATTCAACTGAAAATCCTTTTTCTGGCGTAATTTTCACTCTACCTTCATAGTAGAAAGAAAAGTGGGCGTGGGAATAGACGAATTTCCAAAATTAATATCATGGTTTTGGCTCAAGAGAGATTCTTTATACATTGCCAGATGTCAGCCTTCCAAAAACATTATATATAATGATAAAATTCTGATAAAATAAAAGTGGGCGTGGTAGAAGGTGGGTTTCCAAAGAAAAATAACACATGCCGTGCTTAAGCTTTCAGAGATATTGATTTAAAAAATTAAATCTTCTAGAGAAGTTACTTTACTTCTGGAGTTACAGTTATTTATAAAAAGTAGGCGTGGTAGAGGGCAATTTTTCAGACAAAAAAAATACACATTCCATGGTTTTGGATGAAGTGAGATTTATTATAAATGTTCAGCTTTAGGACATTTTATTAGAATGAAATTTTAATATAAGAAATGTGGGCGTGGTAGTGGGCGTAACGTTGAATATATCTTATTTATCAAATCTAAATAAATTTCAATGAGGAGAAAATAAAACATGATAAAAGTGGGCGTGTCAGTCGGCGGATTGTAATCAAACCACTTTCTAAAACATCGCTGCAAATTGATTTTTTTTTAAATTTCAGCTGTTCAGTTTTTTTAAGTCTGTTATGCCTCATAAAAAGTAACAATCATTTTTGAATAATTATTAACTGTCTGACCCGCCCCCACATCGCACGGTAAGATTAATCTTACTTGCGTAAAAAAATTACCAAATATCAATATCAAAATATCAGTAAATATAGCAATCATGTAAAAATATTAAATTTTCTTCCAGAAAGATGAGAGACTTGTTCAGTTAAATGGCTTTAAGTTAAGCGGGTTTGACTATACCTACATTGTTTTTATCAAAACATCATTAGGAAACCCTATGATTTTTGAAAACTTTGCTCGGAGGATAAATGATTTTTCAGATAATAAATCTTTCGATTGAAAAATAAACCATTTGTCTGACTCTTATGTTCAATTAACTTTCAAAGCATTATCAACGCCTCCTTTTGATTCTGACTTTATTGATTTTTAAACCAAAAGAAGAAAACATCTTTCATAACTCTGAATATTATACGACTACCCCAATTTAATAACATAAACAATATTATAATTCATTGATGACTTCTGACACACCCTGGGTATAAGCTAATTTCCATTACAAAGACCATTTATCTATCAACAACAACTACAACAACAAAAATTAAAGAAAAAAAACAACCCCACACAGAACATACCGCCTCATTTTTCTGGATGATTTTTTGTGCATTTTATGTTTTAACTGCGTGGCAAAGTCATTAATCGAGAAAGCAAGAGTCATATCTTTCATGCGATGAGTGGTTCCTGCATCCTGGATGATGCTATTCATTATACCAGCCATGTCGAGCTAAGCTACATATATGTATGTATATAGCAACCTAGCGATGATGGCGTCCGACTTCGTATAGTCAGCGCCTTTTATACCCTCCCATCGCATCTGTCAGTGTTGCTCTTGATCCTGATCCATATGTCTTCCTTTCAAGCACACGCATACACTCATCATTCTTGGCCTGAGTGCGACTTGTTCTCCTCTAACTTAACATTCATTTTGCTTTCCGGGATCAAGATGGGGGAAGAATGGAGCAACGAAGCCCCATCACAGAGTCCCGGCAACATGTAGGTACATACCTTACTTACCTACCGAACCAAACACCCCGCACCCGCATGTAAAAAGCGAGTGAGCTTATACCTTCATACATATAATGCAAGAAGAGTCGGCAGAAAAACATAACCTACAAGGTAGCATGGCATGTTGTTTCCTCCGTTTAAATTGAATTATAGCTTAATTTTGCCCAACTTACAAGGATATAAATAAAAAGCGGTTCATGCTCGTCGTATATATAGTCGACGACGTAGACGTCGTCGTTGTCGGTCGTGGCACTTCAGTTTCGGGTGCAACAGCTCATACTTATGCACTGCCGCTCCCGGGGTAGAGTGCATTTCATTGCATCCAAACATTATATTCGTTGTAATAATTAATCCTTCAACGATCTCATTTATTATAATATATTTTTTCATTCTTTTTCTTTGCAGCTGATCTTGTTCTGTGCACGCTCACATTGGGCGTTTTGAAGGTGGCAACATCACCGCTATCAACTAACCAAGCGAATACTGTTAAATTTGATCCTCCACTGCCCGAATGGAAACAGGCTGCTATTCAGCGTCTAGGATTTGGCAACTTGAATAAAGTTGTTTTGTGCTTCGATAGAATCTTCTGGGATCCGAATTCGAATTTATTTGGACATGTGGGAAGCACCACAGCTAGCAGGGGTAAGTTTTTACTTTTTTTTTAATATTAATATAAGACTGTTTTTTTAAGAGTAAATACTAAAGGCCCTATTAGGCAACCAGGTGGAACATGAAACTGTTTGCACTTTTTTGTTTTATTATTATTATTATTTTTTTTGGGGAAAGGAAGTGTTATTTTGTATTTCCAATTATGTAAAATTAATACCTCCAATTATTTAGCAAGAATTTTATAAAAAACGTATGTTTCTCTAAAATCAATACAAAGCCCTACACCTTTTCTAAAAATACAAAATTAGTTAATATTTCACCCAACTAAAGTTTTATTTCAAAATAGCTTTTAACGGCTTTTAGAATTGAAGTTTTATTTGTTTTTCCATCGACAGAGATCCTGGCCTTGTAGAACTTCATCCACAGAACTTCCAATATAATACATGATCTGAGTCTGTGCAATTTTAAAATTTAGTAAAAACTTTTTGCCAAATAACCTGCAAATCTTATTTTAATTTTGCACGAAAAATTCAAAGACAATCAAATTAACTTTCATGAAATTCTCATAGATGTCGGTTGGGGCGACATCTATGGGAATTTCAAAGACAAAACAGACAAATTCCTTGAATCATTAAAATTGATCGCCCACAGAGTAATCGTTAACAACATTTTTTTTAAATTTATGGATCACATCACAAGTGCGCCATGGAAAGTCTTGCCCAGTGAGTGAGTCACACGAACGACATTAGATATACTCCCAAGTCTTAACAGTCAAACCCTCTCTCATTCAACGCTTGGCGTATAAGTCATCGCATAACTGATCGAGTTGCACGCTTTGGTCGTGCTTGTTTCTGACATGAAGTTGCGAATAGACAAGAATTCCGTACACACAAAGTGACATTTTGGCATTCTTCTCTCGAAACGTTTGAACCAAAAAAAAAAAACAACACGCAAATCTTGCAAAAGAAAATAGTTTTGTATCAACAACGAACTGCCTGCCTCCGCAATTGACTCTTAGATCAGTCACAAGAGCGAATAATATGTTTTGGTGGAGATGTCAAGCCAGCCATCCACCACACCACCTACCTACTGCCAGTACCAACGGATCATAGAATTCATGCCGAAGTCACGTAACTTGAGACGGAGACGACCACGACACAAAGTGTGGGGCTTATAATAAGAGGCCTGGGGGCTCTCGAAAATGCAATTTCTTATGAGGCTCATTGATCAAAACACAAACACCTAATAAAACCTGCGGGGAGTTTGTTTAATGCGATCAGCCGATCAACTATGATCCACACGATCCACACACTCCCTCCGTCCGATTCTCTCCACTCTCCACATGGAATGGCAAATAAATTAAAAAAAAAAACGCAATGAATCCGTGTGGGGATCGCCAGAAGGTCTACGATCTCTTGTCCGGGAATATGGATTGCCCCGCATAGAAGCGTGACATTAGGCCCCCAATAGACGACAGTACGAAAAACAGTCGACATATGTATGTACGTACAGCTATAGAGGAGGACACCATATCCAAAAGAATTTATCTGCGCTTTATTCAAATCCGAGTTCGGTGTTAGCCCCGACTTCGGAGTTCGGAGGACTTATTGATTGAGGGGACACAACCTTAGAGAGACACCTGAAACCTGATACCAATTTTTTTTATTTTTTTTTGTCTTCGAAGGCTTGAAACTCCTTTTTTGTGCGCCAATTCCTTCCTACATATTTACGGTCTTGGATGAACCAAGACAGCAAATCTAAAGACGGCGACGGACGGACGTCGCAGTCACTGCCGACAACGATGATCATGGTGATGATGATGCAAGTGCTGAGCCAATTAATCCCGCCGGTCCTAATTTCACACATACTTGCTGGTGGGAGATTTAGGACGTGTGTCTCTCGCTGGCCAGATGCGGAGGAGCAACGAATTGAATTTGGAATTCATGACTTTAAAGTGGCGGTGATTTTTCAAGTCTATGTTTGCTGCTTCGGTATTAGATGTTCCTATATTATATGGTTTTCCGAGGAGGGCGTCTCATGTGTTTTGTGTTGTGAATGTTGTATCCCCCTCAAGCGATAGGTTGGTTTAGGTTGACGCGCAAAGGCGTTGGGTTCATAAATTTTAAACGTCCATCGCCATCGTTCGCGGTTAAATGCGAATTTGAGCATAAATGCATACAAGTGTTTGCAAAGTGGGTGGTTAGTGATTTGTTAGTTGTTAGATGAGATGAAAGGAGAAAGGAATTAAGTAGGTATGTTTTCTGAATGCTTGAGTTCAGTATGGACATAACCTATGGGGCTATAGCTATAGTGAATTGGATAGGTTAACCAATATAATATAATAAGATAAGATCAATGAGTTTGTAAAATCAGATAATGAAAGAAAGTGCAATGAAAAATGCGCTCCGCCGCCGGTGCGGCGCAGTTAATTCAAGTTATTGGAGATTAGTTACATATAGGAGAGTAAGATTGAAAATTAAAACCACTTTAGATTTAGATTTAAATTATAATCACAGCAGCCGTGTTTTTTTGCATTGAATGGAATGATTTCAATGAAGATTATTTAACTGTTAAAAAGAAAGAGAAACAGGTGACTGATTAGTGATTCACAGCTTGTACAGGTTAGCGAATAAGTAACGTTATAATTTAGTTATTGAATAATTTTTTGCTTATGTATTTTTATTATTATTTTTTTTCAAAATTAACTTTGAAAAACTTGGGAAATTTATGATGAAAGACTCAACACAGAACAAGGAACCAAAGTTGTTCAATTTGATTTTGAAAGTCAATTTTCAAGTATTCAGACACAAAGATCATTTAGAAATGTTCGAAATGCATCCAATGCTCCAACAATTTACCGATTGATTCAGGCTTTTCAACAACAAGAGGCTATCTGTGAACTTCCGCAGGTGTTGGAAAACCTCACGCAGTTCAAAATGTTGTAAACTTTACTCAGGTGCAAGGAAGTATTGAAGAAAACAAAACCCTTAACTCTACCGATTGAATTATTTCGAAAACGGTTATTTTTATTAAAAAAAAAGTATATACATTCACATATTTTGTAGTAAATTTTTTAAGCTGCAAATAAATTCTTGGCATTTTTACTGTGAGAATGACCATTAGAGAGATATTCCTTAAAAACCAGATTGAGGACCATTTAACCCCGTAAAATTGTTAGTGCCGCTCATATTAATGGGGACTTTTTTACAGTTTCTTAAAAACAACATGAGGAAGTTGTATGTATATCCAGCTCTCCGGAACTTTTTTCGGAGAATGTCTTTAATGACTGGACTATGTACATGTCCAAAAATCTCTAGTTGAAGCGAACTAAAGTAAATTCGATTTTTCTGTAGGAAATCTAGGAAATTTTAACTGCTTTTAACTATCGTTTTATCGAATTGTAACTATTCCAGTAATTGAACTAAATCAAACAATTATGTAAATTTACATGAAATTATTTAGATGTGAATAAATATTTTTTAGAGTTGTTCGCTAAAAGAGTTTTTTTTTTTTTTTTTACAAAAACAAGAGCTGTTACATAATTTGCATTGATGATTGTTTTGTAAAAAAAAATAAAAAAAATAATAATCCTAGAGTGCCCCACTTTAGATGAACTCAAACACCGTCAACATCTTTCAAAAAATTACCATAAAAAACTCATAGCCTATTATATGAATATTCTTCCTGCACCTTTTTAGAAGGAATGAATAAGAACACACAAAAAAAAATAAAAAATAAAAATTCTTAAATAATTCTAGGATATACCTATATCTTACCTTATCCTACCCTTTAATTTCTTCCTCTAAATTTCAACTCACTCAACATTCTGGGCGGTTGAGTCTATTAAATGTGTTTTATTTTATTTATTTTTTTTTAGTTTTAATTTTAATACTGAGCTAGACCAATTAAGGAATTAAAAAAAATCTATTCGATGATTCTTAGGTATATATGTATATTTAGTTCTGCCCTCTCTGTCCACAGCAGCAGAAGCCAGCAGCTCCTTACAGCCCTATATTATAATACTTCTGCTGTGTTGGTCTTCATTAATTAGTGAAATATTTTCTTAATTAGTACGCGCGCCCATTGAAATAGAAACTCATATCCAAGAGGTAAATTATATCGCAGAAGAAAGATGAAAAAAAAATTCCAGAAGGTATGTAAATTAAGATTTTTTCTTCATCGTAGCGCATTCAGAGGCTATAGAGCTCTTTAAAACCAGTCAAGAAGAATGAAATAAAACCAACACACTAAGCAAATCAAACAGCAATTTGACAAAGAAAATTAAATAAATGTATTTCTCATTTTGATAAGGACGGACGGAACCACCCATCCGTTGAATAATTTAGATCAAAATTATACCAGTGACTAAAAGAGAGCGCTTTAATTCGAAAAAAGACCAAAAATATACTGGGTATATCTTGTAGTGTAGTCTCTGTGAGTTACCTCTAATTTAAATACCAAACTCACATCACAGTGGAACATATTGACACAAAAGATGGCCAAAATTCCAAAACAAAATTCAAAATAATTCCGAAACCCAAGTCAACCGCCCGGGCCGCCGCCATTTGGGAAGTGCGTAAATCACGAACACATCAGCAATATGTAACAAAACACCCTACCTTGGTTAGATTCTGACCCTTTCTGGATTATAGCCTGCTTTCTCGCCATAAACTTAAGAAAGTGACAGGCTAACTATGTATCCAGAATTAGTTCAGTATCTGATCAATTATACTGTTTTGATCGTCCGTCTATAAGCGTCATTGATTCTGATCCTTATTAAAAGAAATTTAGATTTAATACAAATTATGAGTTAATTCTGCCCCACTGTAAAAATTGGAACAAACAAGTTCGTCTTACGCATATTTGACTTGTTCGTAAAAATTTTTAGAGCCATCTACATGTAAGAAGAAAATGAAATAAAAACAACATGAAATTCAACTCAGGCTTGATTGGATAGTTTAATATTTTTTTTTTGTTGTTTCCAATTTTTTATTTTGCTATTAAAAAATCATTTTTCGATTTTACGAGCTCAATCGATTCAGGTAGGTTTTAATAATAAAATAATACAACCGTGGAGTAATAATATTTAATTTTATTTTCCAAAAAAAGGAAATTTAAAATTATAAATTCATACTTATATTGTTTTTACGATGTCGCATGTCATTTTTTGTAACATTTTAAACAACAATAACGGGACAAATAAGTTTATTATTCTAAAAAGTTATGATGGGAAACAGCTTGATGAGAAAGGGGCGTTACAGTCATATTCTTCTTTTTTTTTTTATTTATTTTTTCTTCTTCTTCTTCATTCATTCATTCATTCGTTCCCTAATTGAATTTGATTTATGAGAAGTTGTAAAATGAAGATATTGTTATAATTGAATGAGCGAGGTATATTCATTTTTGTAATTTTGTTTGTACATTTTAATATTTAAAATTAAGATAGATTCGTTGTTATGGACAATAAAATAACAATGGGGGTCATTTGCTATACAAAAATTAAAAAAGAAAACCCCTTCACAGAGTTGGTGATTTATGATAAAATTAAAAGTTTATACCTAGATACTCTACTCCTAACAGCCTTAACAGTTTATTTCACGACTGGTTGAATAGAATTTGCTCAAGAATCAAGACTTCTTAATATTTTTTGCGTAGTTAAAGTAATTTTGAAAATCTCTTCATGGTTTGAAACGAATCAATACGAGACTTACATTGAAAAATTCAATTCCATGATTTAAATATGCACTATTTTTATTTTTTTAATATTTTCTTCTGAGACCACCACCAGACCCTCAGTTTATTTTCAGTTAAAATATACGATCCCGTCCCGTAAACTTTCAAAGTAGTAACGTCTTATTCCTGAACCTTGAAACGAATTGTCAATCATAGATTTATTTTCGGTATGAATCCATTTAATCTTTATTGTCTTTCTATAACAAATAATGGTTTTTGTTTGTCTCCTATGTTTTCACACATCGTTTATTCGATTGAGTTGAAATTTTCAGCGTTTGTTCATATTAGCAGCCGGGAGGTTTGGAAAAAGCTTTAAGTAAAATCCAGCTACTATGATGGTCACGGCCTATTTTGTTTTAGTTGATCTTCCTCTTTATTCAAAGTTCGTTTTAAAACAATTTATTTATTCAACGTTCAATATTTGTTTATTTAGATTTTTTAACCTTAGGCGTGTCAATTATGTGTAAATTTTCCGCCCATTGCCACGCCATGTTTTTGTAGGTATATTGGGATTTTTTAAAATATTTCCTAAACTTATAAAATTATAAATCCACAATGTACCCACACTGCAGACCAGAAAATCACATAAGATTGTAAAGCATTTAAAAAAAAAAAGGCGGAGTTGACAAACTAGCGAAGACACTAACAATAAAATTTAGTTTTTTGCTTAATTTCTGTATAAGAAGAGACAGCAAACAATTATGAACCAATTCAAGTTCTTTAAATGGTTAAATGTAATTTGAAAAGGATCTATAAATATACCCTTCTTTTGAAATAGGAATTGCTAAATCAATTTGACTTTGATCATGTTTTTTATCGACTTAAAACCGATCATTTCAATATACGAGTTTGGGACCTATGGTATAACTCAGAATACTTAATATTCATATATTTCAACCACATCCACACGATTACTCCAAGATAATTACGCCAATTTGCACAATCACACCATTCTGGTCATTCCACCCATTCCACCTTCTGTTAAAGTGCCTTTCGTCGGTCGTCCTGAGTTGGCATCTTCCACACCTTATTGGGTGTAGGTAGGTATATATGTATATGGACCCAAAGTCGTATATCTATACCCAAACAGACGAACGAATCGCGAGCTATTGGTTAAGCATCATGTGCTGCCTGGCCAAAGCGCCGTAAATCGGAAGTCACCTGTGCAAGCTGTGCAGTGCAGCCTGTCAAATTCATCTCACTCTCCCATCTGTCCCACAGGGTCTTCGCCTCAGCCAGCCGTTCTATAGCCAGTAACTTCGCCACTATTGCACCTCTCCAGTCTTCATGATGCCATTCTGGGTATACCCATACCTATATGTTGCACATGGAGTTATAATAATGGGACAAGAAATGGATGCATCGAACGATTGCAACCGGCGATAGGCAGGCGCAGCATTGCGCCTATTTGTGGTTAAATCCTTATTTATGGCGAAGTTCAACAGACCAAGCTTGGTCTTACGGTCTTGTGATGGTCTCCAAGCGGCCAAAGCCATTTTCTCAAGAGCAACTCTCTTTTGTGGCAAGGGAATCAATCCAAAAGTGGAATTACCTGGAAAATTGTATATGCCAGTGTGAATATAATTTTTTTCTTTTCTTTTCTATATGTATTTCCCTGGCTGTCCTGTCCTGTCCGTCCTCCGTTTATTCGTCTGTCTGTCTACAACGATTTTCACAGATTTTCGCTCTTTCTCCAATGTAATATGAAAAACCGTCTTGATGGAATAGGCCCTGCACCAGCAACTTAATATTAAAGGATGCTGGTTAAAGAAGAGGACGAACGTTCAACCATCCGAATGAGGATGCATTTTTAATGTGCAAAGGTAATTTCGTGTACAAAGATTTATTGAGATGTGAGCCATGCAGGTATCTTCTCGCTCGCATGAAGCCTTCCTTTCCTAGTATAGAATTATCGATCCTTTTACACACCATCCCCCTGCATCCAGTCCAGAATCAAGTTCGACTCATGAGGGTTGATGCTGTTTTTTTTTTTAATTTTTTTGGACATCGTCCATCGTGTCGGTTGAAAGGAGAGGTGACAATTTATTTAGATTTATGTGAATGGGATTGAAAAGTCCAGGTTTTATAGTATTTATGTTTTTTTTTGGTTTTTGTTGTTGTTGTATTCTGTGTGACGCATCAGAGATCTCGACCTTTTGATAGGATACGAAGTCATTAAAATATAAAACGCTCGGTGATTAGAAAGTCAGGGGTTCGTAAATTTGGTCATTGATTCACTTGGTGACAGGCGATTTTGTTCGAAGATATGGGTGTGTGTTGTATATCCACTTGGATAAAAGTACCTACTACTTTCGATAAATTTCCAAAGAAATGTATCAATTTATTGGGTTTTGAGGTAAGAAGGACATTGGGTCAGTTCGATTTGAACTGATAATAATGTTTGCCTATATATGTACTTATTTATGTACGCAATATTTATAGTGAAAGTGTGATTGTTATCATATCTTACCTAAGTCCTGGTTGTTTATGGTGAATAAAGTGATATAATTCAAAGGGGTTTTGTTAGACATTATGTGTCCATTAGGGAGCAACGTGAAGTGAATATTTATAAAGGATTCTAAGGAATTAGCTTGAAAAGAGGTTTTAAATGATAAAACATTATACAAGACAGTTCTTATCGAAACATCTAATTTATTTTGTTTGTTTTAAGAATTTTCAAAGAATTTCTGCGTATTAAAAAATAAATTGTAAAATTTTGGTTTAAAGGTTTTAATATTTAAATATAGTAAAATACGTTTTTTTTTCGGTTTAGATCTGTCTAAAAATAAATTAGTAATATTGCTTCCCAAAATTTGTTGGAATCAAAATCTATTTTCTTGTATAATTTTTTTTAATATTTTCAAGAAAACAAATTACTACGCCATAATAATAAAAAAGAAAAACATCTTTCTAATTTCCAAAATTATTTTTTTTATATTCGAATTTATTATTTGAATTTATTAGTTATCGGTTATACAGATAATGAGATAGTTGAAAAAAATAAAAAAAAAATAGTTCTTTAGGAGGTACTGTTAATAATGGCTTTTTGTAAAATTTTGTCCAGTATAAGTATAGTAGTTCGTACTATGTCGTATTAACACTTTAAAAAAATTTAATATAAATCGGTAAAGGCGTTTTGAAAATAAATTAATTTTTTTTCGACGGTTTTTTTAACATTTGTATGAAAGGTACCTACCGTTAATTCCTGTTATATGAATAATTTCAGCTAGATAATGTTTTTGAAAAACCGCTTGGTTAATAAAAATTAAAAAAAATTCGTTCTCGAAATATTGAAATTTCAAAAAAAAAAAATTAAAATTTTTTAATAATCTTTTTGAACATTTTAGTAAAAAATAATAGGTATTGGTTACTGAAATGTTCAAAAAAATATTTTTTGAATTTAAAAAAAATATTCAATTTTGACTTTTCAAACAATCCCCATACCTACCTATGGGAGGTGAAATTTATAAAAAAATTTCATCAGAAAGGAGATTTAACCTTTTAAAATTGAGTTTGTTTTGTTTTTAAAATCTGTGTAGCCATTTCTGAGAAAAATAAAATTTCCCAAAAAAATTGTTTGTTTTAAAAATATGAAAAAATGTAGCGGGGGGATTTCAAAAAAAGGTAGGTACCAAGATTGAAGAGAATCAACCAATCGGTTTAGGGTGAAGCCGAACAGACACAGAAACAGACGCGTCTATGACGGATCGAATTGTCAAACCCACTTTTTTCGTCTTCCCTATATCATCATAATTCCAAGTTTGATCAAAATCCGAGTTCGACTTTTTTTCGAATCCATAACTTGTCCGCCATTTTTACATCAACATGAAGTCTATTATTTACACCTGATATTCCCAACTCCTAAACTGAGACCATATCGAAAACTTCCTATAAGAAAGAGTTCTAATTCATTTATGAGTATGGGACATGATAAATTTTTTGTTGGTTCGTTTGAGTAACTAAAGACATGAGTAGTTTTTCTTCGCGATAGATGTGTTGCATTTTTTTTTTAGAAACTTTGACGCTGAGTAAAATACAGTCATTTTAATTTTTCAAATTGGAATAACCTGCATTTTATTATGCTAACTGTTACATTGTCCGAAATTATCTTCTAATGTCATGAACTCATTTTAATTCTTTAAGACCTATATCCTAACCTACTTGAAATTTCAAAAAAAATGTACTTAAATCTTGCAAAAGTTATTATAGTTTTAAATATCTGCAACGTTTTCGTTGAATATTCAATTCATTGGACAATTTTAAATTGAAAAAAAAAATTATTTTGATTAATATATGTATGCGTGTATTTATTGCAATATTCATATATGAATTGATTCCAACTGTAAAAAAAAAAATAGGCTTTCCAACTGTGCGCCGCGCTGGCAACGACGGACGAAACTAATATATGTAATACATAAATACATACCTCCAGTTAAGAACTATTCCAAATCGATTTAAAATCTTTTGACCTGCGATCTCTGCAAAACTTCACACACAATGCAAAGCAAAAAAAAAAACAAAATTTAAATTTGCCTCAGCTTGAGTCCAATAACAATTTGCATCCAGTTCGATACTTCTGGAATTTTATGATTAGCCAATAAAATGACAACAAGTCGTCGTCGTCGTTGTCGAAGTCGAAGTTAAAGTAAGAAGTATAGAAGTATAGAAGTTATTAATGTCTTAAGGGTTCATAAAATTTTGCGACTTGGTGAGATTTAATAAGCCCAATGTCGTAAATCAGCTGCGAACATAAAATATTATTATACGGATACTATGAGTGGTGGTGTCGTGCAGTGGTAACACGGGCATTTAACTTTGGTTAAGTTTCAACGTTTAAAATGCACACCTAGTACTTGAAGTCCTATAAAATTGACTTATTGGTAAAAAATGAAATCAAAGTTTATGGTTTTTTGAAAAATATAGAATTAAAGTAGGTAGGTATACCATTGGAGGGAAAGTACAATGAATTACCTGTATATACATACATATCAATGTTTCATAAAAATTTCTTATAGACTAAATGAATATACCTTTTAAAGGAGGTCAGATGTTATTTTTGATCAATTTACGAAAGCAGTTAAATGGGTTTAATGTTTCAAAAATTTAAAAGGAGGTTGTTTTACAGCTCAGCTCAGAGTATATATAGAAAGTTAAGTAGAGTGTATTTTTAAGAGACCTGAAAATATTTCATGAAGTCCTTAAAAAAATCATAATAAATCAATTAGTTATATACAGCTTTGTTACAGTATTATAAAGATCTATTTGGCACTCATATATTTAACGAAAAAGTAAATTTATGAAAAAGTGGAAGCTCTGAAAAATATAAAAAAAAACACGAATAGTACAAAAGATGTCAAAAGAAAAATTATGAAACCCACAAAATTTTTGATAATTTACCCTTTAAAATATTGGTAAAACCCTTGTATTCTAAATAGTAAATTGTTTATTAATTAATTAGTTTTATGCAATTTCAATTTAATTATGCAATGTTGTCTATGTTTTGTTTGCTAATTTGCTAAATTGATATTAGTCTATCGAATTCGCCCTCAAATAGCAATAAAAACTACTTAAAGTAAATGATTTGCTGATTAATAAGTTTAGTTATAACAATTTCAATTTTGTTGTGCTATGTTTTCTATATTTTATTTTAAGTGGTTTGGGAAGTTAATTTCAAGTTAGAGAAACAACCCTAAAAAAAATAAAACCTTATTATAATTTTTAAAAATTTACCAGCCGTTTATTAGATTGGAAAATTTCAAATTCGTCATGCAATGTTTTCTATGTTTTATTTGATGATTTGCTAAGTTAGCGAACTATTTCATAAAAAAAAAAAACAGTACAAAATTTTTGTTTATGTAGTAAATAATTTATTGCTGAATAACTAGCCGTTAGCTAGTTCTGACATTTTCAATTGTGTTATAGAATTTTGTAAATTATTTTTTTTTGAATTTTTTGATAAATTAATTAGGGCTAATCCCCGAGTACCCGATTACCCGGGTACAGCAAAAACAAAAGAAAGCAAAAATAGGAACTAGGTGCGAACCAAAGCCATTTATAATTAATAAATTAAAACTAATAAAATATATAAATAAATAATTTTGTTTCTTTTAGTCAAATTTAGTTGTTTTGTTTTTCTGAAATTTTGTCGCTATACCTAATTGTATCATATATAATTTTTTCCAGGATTTCAAAATGTTTTTGAAAAAGCGATAGGTATACATACAAAATGAGTTTGCATATTTATACCCGGGTACCTGGTTATCCGGGTAATAATTATAACCGAATACTCGGGTAATTTACTACCCGGGTACAAGCAACCCGGGTAGATGATTTCCCGGGTGGAATCATCAGCCCTAAAATTAATATGAACCCTATTTTGTAAAATGGATTATGGTTAATAATTTGCAATTAGCTATTCCTCTATAAGTTGTTACAACTTCAATTTGTTCGTTCTATGTTTTTGGATTTTTTTTTGCAAATTGATATGAAGTTAGCATAACATCGCCCGAAAACAGGTAAAAACTTATAATATTGAATGAATAATTTGTCGTAATAAGCCTTAAATAGTTGTGACAGTGATTTTGTCATGCTATGTTTTAGGACTTTGTTGGTAAATGAATATGAAGTAAATAAAGCACCCCGGAAAAGCTGAAATAGTTTAATTTGGCTTAAGGCAAACTTTCGGATGACTAATCCTTCTTTAATTTTCTTTTTGAAAATATTACATAAGATATAAGGTGTGTTAATTTTGAGAAGTTGTAATCTTTGATTCTTCAGATTATAATCTTTGAGAAAAAAAGTCAGAAAGTCGAGACTTATTCAAGATGTTAATTAAGCATGTTTATTCAAAAATTAAAAGAAAATAATATATTCTTCTCTTAAGCGATGACACCACCATTAAGACACGAAATCTCCAAATTCATCTTTCAACTTGACACCTTACAAGTAGAGTGTTTTAATTTTTTTTTTGCATTTTAATTTAAATCACCCAGAATTAATTTAAACTAAAAAACACAAAACTGGCATAAAACTATTATAAAGCATTCCCGTGCTTTAAGTGTGGGCTGTCCTTTTCATGCCAAATGATCAATAACAAATTGACAAATGAATCATTGCCACGGCACTATGTATGACAAACACACACACATACACACTCACATGACAACGGATAAAGCTGTCAAAAAGAATTGAAAACTGCAAATCAGTTCGCGTTCACATCGGTCAGTGTAATAAAAATGTCAACTTCACTTTACGTTTAAAGTAGTCGAAAGGAGAGAATATATTTATAGAAAGCCGAAGTTGCAGTTCCGAACGACCGACCGTACGAACGATAGCCTTTTGAACCAAAAATGGTCATTTGTCACCCTCTATACAACATTTGCCATTTTAGCGGAGGAAAACGTATATATGTACCTTCACATGTACCTACATACGGTGAAAAAATATTTGTTAAAATAAAATTAAAAAGAAAAATATAGTTTTATTTATTTATGAAAGCCCAACCGGACGGCGTTGCAAACAACTCATTATTTTGCAGCTTAAGTCGAACAATGATAAATTCTCTTGTCATTCTTCTGGGTTGTCTCTGAATGAGTGTTGGCCATTTGTGGCGATGCCTTGTCTTGTCTTCTTTCTGTCCACAAGCACAACGTTCCACGTTGTCTCGGATGCAACATCTCATGGACTCTCCCCCAAACAATTGTTGACACTAAATTATGCGAAAAGGGGCAATAATCGTTGTCAAAGAGTCCAATGACATCACTCGAGCAGATACAAATACCACCGAGATCCCAAAAGGAAGATGGTTCTTCTGCGGGGCTCTTCCGTCCGTCCGATGGTCCTTCTCTGGGGTTTGGCAAATTGGAGTCACATTTTAATTAAATGGCAAGGCAGGGTGTTATGTGTGAGTGTTTGATGTGATATACAAACGGTAGTGTAATAAAAATTCGTACCTATTGACATTGTTCGCACAATTGCTCGTGCCTTGGCCCGTTTAATTTTTTTGAGTGGGAACCGAATGGCTTCACATTGTATGTACGCGCCTCCTTTTCTCCTTTTGATTTGGGTGCACAAAAGATCGTCAATTCTCATACGATATGTGGTCTTTTGACAGGTAAACGTGGATTATTTATGTTCTATGGGGTCTAGAGAACAGAGTCAGTGAATTATATGATACAACGGACAGAAGAAGTCAATGGAAAACCAATCGAATTGGATTCACTCTGATCCGAAGTATATAGAGACAAATATGCGAATTGTCTTGGAATGGATATTGGGAGTACCATACCTATAGATCCATTCAAAGAGAATTTATTGAGGTTACACGGGGAAAATAAACGTTGGCTTCTTAAATCAAAATATTTGAATGAAAAAAGATTATTGAACTTACTTTTGGATGTTATTTACTGTTTAACATTAAATTAGTTGAGGAGAGTTATGATTTTTGAGAATGAAGAGTCCTAAAAGAAGTCAGTCTTGTTGGAACCTTGACTACCAACTTTCATAACTCTTGCCGCTACGTATTCTTTCAGGCTTTTGTGTAGAAACCTTGTGTAAACAAAAAAATTTAAAATATTTTCTCTGAGGAAACTTTATCGAAATAAAAGCTTCTCTTCACATTTAAGCCCCCATTAGACTTTCTTACATAAGACTGATTGAAACTGCAGACTCTCGCATCTTATTCCGGAATAAATAAGAGAAGCTTTGTTTACTGATTTTTCTTAAGGCCTCATATCATCTCTTTGAGGAAGCTTGTTTAAATGTTTAAAGAAGCTTTTTATTGGCTTTTATTACTCATTCTCTTTCAAAAGAGTTCTTGGAACCCTTGGTTTAAAATTACTAAAACTTTACACATCTAGGCGTGTATTTCACTTAAAATTGCATCTCTCTATAGGCCGTATTCGAAAGTACAGCTTCGATGGACAAACTCAATAGAAGCTTAGTGGAACCAAAATAATTTTATTTGAAGTTTGGTTATAAATTAACCGAACTTTACACATCCAAACGTGTATTTATATTAAAATTCAATCCCTATAAAGGCTGTATACTTAAGTATAGCTTCGATGGACAAACTGAATAGAAGTAACAACTTCAAAAAAACTTAAAAATTGCCTTACAGAAGCAAAATTGTTAGTTACGACTGAAGCTTCAGTATAAAAAAAAACTTTGAAACTCACAACAATTTAAAAAAAAAGCATTTCAGCTAATTGTATTTGAAATTTTAATCTCCAAAGCCTCACCACGGTAAACTTTAAAGTTTAATAAGTTAATCTTTCATTAATCTCAAAAGCCTTTTTATCCAAAATGGTTTTTGAGGTCTTAATTCTTCTATCCTTAATCTCAGTAGTCCTCAGTAGTTAAAAAAAATTATTTGTATATTTAGAAAAATACTCTTTGCCGGGCTCAAGTTCTGACAGCTTTCTTTCTATTCAACCATTTTAGAAGATCACCAAGAGTATATAACCTCAAATTTATAGATCTGCGATAAATTGACATAAAATACTGCTCCAATTGAAAGTTTCTCTCAGTGTTCTATATAAATAAACAACAAGCAAATCACCGTCGTCGGTCGGCCTGCGTCGCTTCGTCGTCGGTCGGTCGGTTGGATATGGAACCTCTTTAAACAAATGCTTTTTTCCATCCACCTCTGCTGCTTCGCTTTAGTCTTTTGTGTGAAAGACTGATCTCAATGGCATTTGCGGGTTAGCATAGAACACATAAAATCCATTTTCCAAGTCCCGCACTGTCTCCAATAACAGCAAATTGCTTCTGACCTTGTTGTCTGTTGTCTTTGCGCGCAATCGCCAATAGCTTCTTGTATCGCTGTGGCATTCTGCAGCGAGTAGCCAAAGTCGAAGTAAACGAATATATGTTGGTAGGTACCATAGACTCTTTGTGTCCCGCATCTGACCATCTATCAATGCGAGTATATATTGAAGTGGAATTCCTTCCAATTTTTGAAAGTCCAACACACGATTATGATTATTGCTTTAGCGCGCTTTGATGCTTTGGTTGTTTTTGTGTTCTTTTTTTGAGATGTTGCAGTATAAAGTGTAGTAGTTTTTCGCGCGTTGTTTGTTACCATCTCCTCGCGGAGAAGATACATTCCAATTGGAATTGGATTTGAATTTGGCCCCAGAGCTGAAATGAGGTTCAACATAAAGCGATGACGATGACGATGACGACGACGACGACGAAGAGGCAAACACTATACTCAAGAATCAAGACCGAGCTCACAGTCCTGAGGTTATTTGTGGGCCCCAATCACAATGCGCCAAAAACCAATCAATAATCGCCAAACAACGCGAGTACAACAAGAGACGACGCTCGATCGAAGTGCTATATAGACTTAGCAATGAAATTGGCCAAAACGTATAACGATCGCTCGAAACACAAATGATCGAACAGACAAACGGACAGACGCAGACGGTAGAACACTGCGGATCTGAAGCTGAGGTCCACTTCGACGTATTTTATTTGATTGCAGCCCATAAATTACCCCCATGTTAATGGTTTTATTCGGGGACCGGGACTGGGACGGGACCGTTCGGCCAGCATCATATATGTACCTACCTGTACGACGTGGCAGTGTGGTGGTATAGTTGGCCTGGCTTTTGAGAAAATGAATATTTTCGCGCGCTCGCTTACAACCGCGTTGCCGCCGCTCCCTCTGGCGTGTGTGTTTGCAAGTGAATTTATTACTTCGATTAAAATGGAAGGTGACGCAAGGCTATTATATTGCTGGAGCTCAAGCTGATGTTGTCCCGCATATCTGCGGACACCGTGCGAAAGCTTGTTAGCACTCATCATGATGCATCAACTATTTGCAGCATAAGATCCATAGGTATGCATTTTTTTTTATTTTCAATTCAAAATAATACCTACACATACTGCATTGAAGAAAATCGACACAAACTGTCAAAACCAAGACACCGTAAGGTCTAATACTGGTTCGAGCTTTTGAAGATCTCAAATAAGCAATCATAGAGAAGCCACTGTGGCGCTGTATCTTTTTAACGCCCCCACGTTACACCGTTGTTGTTTTTGTTGTTGTTGCAGAATATGAGATTGCAAGAGATTGCGACTTAGCAATGCAACTCAATTTATTATTATCACTCGCCAGAATGTGATTGGGATTTGGGGGGACTGCAGTCACAACCCCAGCATTTCAATTGCAACTATGTATACGTATCTAACGATTAATTGCAAAACGAACGCAGCCGAGGCCAGTGGCAGTCAGAAATGGTGTGGTGTCAGAAGCAGGGTGATAGGTTTATGGAGTGCGAATCCCACACACATAGACATATTGAAATCCAATCGCGGTGAGACCTTTAAAGATTGTCTTTTTTTTGGGATATTTTTGTTGTCTCTTTTTTTCAGTGATGGAAGGCGTGCGATGTTTTGGAATTGAATTTGAAAAAATGCTAATTGGATGTCAGATTTTTTCTTCAAATATAGTGGGAGATTTATGAGAATTAATTTTTTTTTTTTGTAAATAACTAAGGCTGGGAAATATTATATTTTAAAAGTTTATTCTTATTTGAAGCTTATGTTATGTATAAATAAATAAATAAATAAAATAAATAAATAAATTGATTCCAAGTTCTGGGGATCAAAAAGCCTTGAAAAAATTGACCTTAAGTCTTTGGAAATGTCCTATAGAAAAAAACATTGGTAACGGTAGGTACTTTTTATTTTTGTTTTGTCAATTAATCATAGGAACTTAACAAATGTGGTGTGTTATGATCCACGTTGGAGCCTTGCTTCAAAAAACTAACCGATTCATTCCCTTACCGGCGGCTTCCTCCAGTTAAACACACAAAGTTGAGTAATGTCAGCCTCCACTGTTAGGCGCCACTTAAGGTGGGGTTTTGTTCGGGTTGTCTATAAAGGCTGACTTTGTTCTAATAGTCAATGTTGTTCGTGATAACAAATACACTTGGTCATATCCTTATCACAACCTGAACCCTTTTTTGATAACTTCACTTCTACTTGCAAATCAATCAAACAGTTCTATGGGCTTTAAAAAAAAATTGTTAATTCCAGTTTGTCATCTTAAGTTTCCTTGGGGGCTCCATCTACTCTTCGTAGACCTATCTGGTAATGGTAGTGATATTGCCCATTTTGACTGAACATACTATTTCTGCATATAGCTGTCTTTCAAAGGCGAACAAA
Organism: Epistrophe eligans; assembly: GCA_951394125.1. Taxonomy (NCBI): domain Eukaryota; kingdom Metazoa; phylum Arthropoda; class Insecta; order Diptera; family Syrphidae; genus Epistrophe; species Epistrophe eligans. Next base: position 4,245,858 of record OX596031.1, read on the forward strand.
AACGAGGAGGACCTGGGTCTGTAAAACTTGTACCTATATCACACTTTCATCTTTATCTTTGAAGTCTATATCTGCACTTCCTATTTCAAGACCTTTCTAACATGTAATTAATAATAACCGATCAGGGTGTTAACAAAATATTTTAATCTTTCGCCAAATTTGTATTAAGCAAGATTTAGAAAATAACGAAGCTCTTTCCCTGAGCTGTTTACGACTCTTTCGTCTACGAAAGGTGTTGCTGGTCCCGTTGGATGACCAAATGTAATTAAAGCTTTAGCAATATTGATAGATAGAATTGAAGGGCCATCTTTTTCGCAATTTTCATACTCGTAAAATCTTTCTTAAATAAGATCTCCAAAGCGGGTCTCAAATAGGAATATAAAACTAGTTTTTAACATACCTCGATATACATACCTTTCGATTTTAAGTATAAACAATTATAAAACAAGTCTTAAAGTATTTCCTTTCCTCACAGAGCGTCCTCTGCCCGTTTTCCTTCTTTAAATTCTTAAAAGATTTCATTTTAACTGAATATTTGCAAACATTCAAGTAACTGACTGACTATAAGCCATCATTTAAGATCAGCCCAATAAAACCTTGATTTACAGACCCCCACACAATTTGTTAACAACAAATTTATTTTCGTTTTTTTTTTTTATATTGTTAATTTTGTCTTGAAAATAAAAATGTAGGTAGAATAATGTCTGTAAAGCTTTTATTTTTTTCTTGTACGACAGAAACCAAAGTGGAAACATTTTTATGACCTCAACGTGCTGCATGCGTCAAAAAAAAACCCCGCAGGGATTCAGCGGCTCAGCAGCGGAGCGGCGTTGCAACCAATTCGGTTCTACGTTTCTGGTTCTTTTATTTTTGTATTTTTTTTTTTAATATTCTGATGAGCCTTTTGAAACATCATCTGCATTTTCTCATTTTGAATTTATTTTCCCATAAATTGTGATTAATAAAATTTATTCCGTGTCGGTCTTTTGTATCGAATTCAAAATACACAGCACCAACTGGCCTGGACTGGCCAGTGGCAATGGCAATGGCAATATCCAGAATCGAGCAGAAGAATTTTGAAACTCCAACACAGAAGCAACACAATCACCAGCAGCGACATTTCGCGCGTTGCCGCATTAATGACTTTCTTCATTACGACAAGAGTTGGCAAAGAAAATTATGAACAAGGAGCCATAACTAAATGCAGGAGAGTTAATATCCTGAATCGTTTACTATATATCGCACTGGGTCTTTTGGTTTGAATGCTTGCTGACAAAAAAAAAAAAAAAAACAGAAATCGCGCGATAATGTGCGGACCACGTTGTTTATGTGGATATGATTATCGCATGCAATGGCTAACTTAATGACTGTGTCGCACCTGTGGCAAAAGCGTTTATCTTTGGTTAAAGTTGTAACCGATTCAGGAGGGTATTTCTTATTCGCGCGGCCTGAGGATATACTTGCTTCAAAAAGAAAAGAAACAGAAAATTCTGCGCTGGCAATATAGGGAACTTTATTGAAAAAAATCTTGAAAATTAAATTTAGACTTTGATATTATCTAGAATATTCAAATGAAAATAAAATTTCAGTATGGAAATAATTGTGACAAGTTTAGCCTCAAACTTTTCCGTACAAGTTCAGCTATATGTCCTAAAATATTGTGATTAATGGCTTGTGGAACGCATTCTTAACTCTCTTCCGAGTTTATGGAAAATGAGAAATAAAATCAAGAGCGAAAGACAACAAAAAGTGCAATGACAATCAATTTCACTTCAAAAACATTTAAGCCCACACAAACTTTTCCATAACGTCGATGTGGAATTCATAACTTTACATTCCATAACAATTATTTCAAATAAAATTAATTTTAAACTGGAATAATAAATTTTCTTTGGAATCACAAACTGCAAATATGAAAATTGGACGTTCAAAATTTTGTGGAACGCATTCATTTTTGTACTTGATTGGGGTAAATTTTTTTTAAAAATTAACTTTCCATTAATACGTTATGGAACTCAAAACTTTACATTCCACAACATAAATTTCAAACATAGAGAATAGAAATGTCAGTATTCATAATTTTTCATTAAAATTAGATGTTGAAATCTTTGTGGAACGTATTCAAATTTTCTTTCTCCATTGGGATTACTAGGTTCAAATGATATATCACTGTGGAACCTATTTTAATTTTGTAAATATTGAATTTCGACTGAGTTCTTTCGATTCAATAAAAAATAATGTTTCCATAACGACGATGTGGAACTTATTACAACTTTATATTCCACAACATTAGTTTCAAATAAAAAATCAGAAAATGAAAATCGGATTAGTAATTTTTTGTTGCCATTTTACAAGCTGTAAAAATGAATATTTGATGCGGAAAATTCTGTGGAACGTATTCATTTTTTTACTGCACGATGGGGATTAGGTAATAAATTCAAATACAAAATCACTATAGATGAAGTGAAGCAAATTGTGGATCCTCTTCATCTTTTATTTCACAAGGGCTCATTAGCTATACATACTAAGTATGTGGATTCTATGTTGCCCGATTTAGAAACTTGAAACAAAAATCTTGAATAAATGTATATTTTTTAAGCGAAAATTAGCTCCCGAGATTTTACAGGTACAGGTAATTTTACAAAACTTAAACTGCAGGCTTTTTGGCGCCTCATTTATCAACAAAAAATTCGTCCCTGCTATCGATCCAATTGATTGTTGTCGATGTAGAACTGAGTCTTTTAGTCCCGAGGATATGAGAATTGACCAAGGCAAGCATTCCCAGTGGATTAAGTCTTTTGTTAGGTTTGGATATTCAGCTTCTATTTTTTTTTTATATTTTTTTTTTTGTTAAACACAGAGTTGCTCCTGCCAATGTAAATTAATTAATTTAATTAATTATCGTTGCACTTGTTCCATGGTTGTATATAGAATCTCCCCGACATGGTCATCGTCGTCGTCGTCGTCGTCAACGTCGCCGTCGTCGTTTTCGTAGTTGTATAGTCGTATAATAGTTTCTCTTCTGACTCGGGACTCCATCTCCATCTCTGTCGCTTTCGATGTTGGTCATTAGTTTAAGTGCACTCTCGAGCTTATGCAAAGTTGATATTGATGCAATTTTATGCACAGCAATGGACTTGGTCGAATGCTGTTATACCAGCCGTTCTGATGATGATGGGGAGGGCCGGCCTTTGGCCAGTACTCCGGCTACTTAAGCGTGCATTTATATTCCAAATGGAATTTTTAATAAAAAGCGTTTGCTCTCTATGTAGTACTAGTTGTATAGAAGAGTAGGTTTGGGTGTGTCCTCCTGTGTCATAGTCATAGTCATAGTCCTAGTCATATAGTCGTTGGCGTTTTCTATACAAGTTGTCGTTGAAACGGTTGGCGTATGTCTCTGCGGGGGTTTTTAGAAAATTAGGACATTGCAGAGAAGCGCGTTTTGAAACTTTGCGTTTGATGATGCTCCCGGGAAATGTAGTTTAAACATTGTTTGGTTATTCTCTTGTTGGGTTTTGGATATCAAAATCCTCCTCCTTTCCAAAGGAGGAAACATTAAAATGCAAGTCCATGTGAAATTGATAACAATTTTCAAAAGACGAAGAAATTCGCTTTAATAATGTTGACAAGATTTACTGAAGCAATGACAAGAAGACGTCGAAGGAATAATTTATTTAAAAGTAAAGAGAAGAGTATTTTGTTTTACTGTTTTTTTTTATTAATTATGAAAATGGTTCTTATATTAAGTTAAATATATAAGTTTTACTTTATTTCAAGTTTTTGTTTCAATTTATGAAAATATATGTTTTTATAGAAAGAACCAAGATATAGCGCTTAAAGTGGGTCAAAGCTTTTGATAAATATTTGACGAAACAAAATGGTACCTACTAACACTGCATTAATCTCACAGCCTGTCAAAGTTTACAGAGGTCCAACCTATACAGAAAAAACAGGGAACAAGAAGCCAGAGTGGAAAGTTTTTGATTCTACTGATTCCAGTAGATTTCATCACAAAATCCCTGGACAATTCAAGAAGAGGAAGTTCAGTTAAGTGGCTTTATAATTTTACAAAGCGCTGTAGTCCCGATCTTGACTACCGAACTGAGAAAAACCTTCTTATGGTTTTGAACCAATTTCGATGGAATATAATTGGGAATAAATATTTTTGGCATGGGACGTGAAGAATCAGGGCCCAGCAACTAAAAACCCTCAACCATTCCTGTTTGCCTGTTGTTAGTTAGTTGGAATAATGGACCTACAATTTTCTGCCGAATGCGAAAGGTTAAGATGAGAGGCATTATTTAGAGAAAATTGATGGGCATTCTTGGAATATTTGTCACATCGTCGCGAGAAGCATTACCTGAAAAAAATGAAAAAAAAATTTTTGGGTGGAATAGGCTGGGATGTGATTCTCATACGTCCAATTGAATGTTCGCCATATGCATGCATTACGCCGAGGGGAACTACCGAATATAAACTGGTCCTTTAAACCTCTAACAGACTCTTTCAAACTCTCAGAATACACATTTTCAATAGTTTTAAGGTTTCAAGGACTCTTGATTTTTCCTTTCGCGAATCGTAATCGTGAATTAATTGACATTTAACTTTTCTAGTTGCGTATAGAATTCTCTTACTATGCCTTGAGGTTCCTTAAAAATATTTAATGAGAAAAATCACTTGAAAGTCCATGAAATATATAAGTAATTTATTTCACTACAATTATAAAATAAAATGAAGTCGACAAATAGAACCACGTGTATGGTATTTATTTATTTTTTTTGTTGAAGAAGACTAAATTTTGATTGCTCTTCAATTTATTACCAACTCGTGTCAAAACCATACCTTCCCATCAGTTTCCATCAAATGTCATATAAGCCCCTTTTGTTTATTTAAAAATGCATCCCGTCTTTGTATACAAAACAAACACAAGAGACACAACCCTTCTCTGTATAAACGTTCAGCTTCCCTATAATACGCTGTCGGTATTGGTTAAGTGTTAAATAAATTGTAAGTGGTCCCGTGGGAGAACATATGTTCATTGTCATTTCGGGAATATTTCACTCGAATATCTATTCGTTTTTATCGACCAATGTTTCGCAAGTTGTGCCTTGAGGTGTTGAAATGGCTTAAGCAAAAAATAGTTCTTTGTCCAGACGTTGAAGAAGAAAAAAAAAATTAAGGAAAATTTAATGACAGCTTTGACAGTTGCTATACGGTCTCCATTTCGCAGCTATAGACAGATGCTATTTTCCACAGACTTTTCCCCAAATTCTACACCATCTCTCCCGTCAAGGGCTCCCCTAACGTCGGATTAATTTATTAATTTCCCTCTTCCCATAACACACAAGTCGATTTGTTGTGATTAGTTTTTCTGTGTTCGTTTGTTTTTTTTTTTTTTTTTTTTGTTCTTTGTCTGTTTTTTTTCCTATTTAATTTGGAAGAAAATCTTCTCGTCTTATAAGGAGCTCTAATTTCAGGGCTAAACAACATCCGGCGCGTTGAGCTGTTTTTGTTAAAAACCAAAATCCAGAAAAACTAAGCTGAACATAAGTCGTTGTCGCTTCTTATTAAGTGCGTGGCATTGAAAATGAAAATGTGTTTTCTTCATTTTTTGTTTTTGGTTTTGGTTCGTCTTGATGTTTTTTTTGTTGTCGTGTCAGTAGGTGGGGAGGGGGTTGGGAGAATATAATTTCTTCGCAGACCCCATTCCCTCAGACAACCGCTTTTCTATATGGCAAGTGGTGACAATTGCTTTGGAAAAAAACACTTTTTTTTTGTTGTTCCTCTGAGTTTTCCATCTTGGGTCTTTTTAATCAGCAGCAGTATACTCTCTCCACATCAGAGCTCTGCTGAAGAAAGAATATGGGGGATTGTGATTATCATGCATTACACATCCGAGAGATGGAAAATCGTTTTTCGTTGCTATTTTTGGGTTCTGGATCTGAAAAAGAAAATAAAAAAAAAAGGGGAAACGGGATATGCTTGTGCATCCTTTGACATGACACTCTATGTGATTTAAGGAGAAGAATAAGTCTACCCCATATGATGGGTGTAATAAATTGTGACGCCAAACAAGTGTAGATGATTATTCGAGGAGCCTTCATTTTTTTTTTTGAGAAAGTACATATAATCATCATAACGAGTGAGTTCCGTTATTTTCTTTGTTTTGCTGGGAGGGGGGAGAAAACCAAAAAAAAATATTAAAACAAAATTGAAAGAGACGTGATTTGTGGTAGAAATGTCTGCGGTTATTTGAATCCCTTATAGGTTGTTTGAAATTAGTCCTTAAAAATAAAAGAACTAATTTTTTAAGATTCCTGAGAATCTAGAAAATAGAATAGATATAGAATATTGATAAATTGGCTTGACAGTTTCTTTCATTTGTTGGTTTTTTATTCCCTACTAAAATACTCAAGGAAATAAGTATATCACCCTTCTTCTATTTCTGTTTTTTTTTTTTTCATTACCTTTAGTTTTTTATTGGTTTTAGACCTTATAAAAATTAAGTACATTAAGTGGTTTTACCATGGTAAGTTACGTAATTTCGTCAGATAAATATTTATTTTTGCCTCAAAAAATTGAGAATTCGTTCCATTGAATTTCGATTATCTCGTGAACGGCTTCACCGATTTCGATCAATATTTTTACAAGAAATCCTTCAAAGCTTAAATAATTTATCAAAAGTTTTACAAAAATATAAATAAAAAAAATAAAATAAAAATATTTTATAAGAAAATCAACTCCAACATTTTTTTGTATAAATTCACATTTAGTCAAGAAATGAGATGGTATTATATTTTTAAGCTCAAATTATTTTGAAATTTATTCAAGCAATTTAAATAATATTCACAACTGGGTCTCACGAACTTGCTATTGAGTATGAATTTTAGATACACTGTGGTTTTAAAATCTCAATATTTAAAAACCTATTCATCTGATTTTAGAAGAAATAAATTAACTATGGTAAACCATTTTTAAGTATTTATTGATGCGGAATTAAAAATAATTAATATTGAAAAAAGATAATCTACTCATTTCAAAAATGTCGAATTTTCAAAAAATAACTATTTAATTTTTTTTTAAATCCAACATTTATTTTTTTTATAATTTGATATTAATTTTAATTTATTAGAAATCCTTGTATAAAAAAATGTATTTAAAATTGGTTGGAGAGATAATTAGATAGTCGAAAATTAAAAAAAGGGTGCTTTGAGAGACCGTTAATAATAGGTTAGTGTAAAATTTATTCCAATAATAATAATAAAACTTTTATAAGCTCACTTAAAAAATTTAATCAAAATCGTAAGAGTCCTTTTTGAGAAAAAAAAAAATAATTAAAATCGATTAAGTCTTCTTTGAATTATTAATTTTTTCAAAAAAAATGTTGAAAATGTTTCAAAAATATACAAAGTATTTATATAAAACTTTTACAACTTTTTAAGACATCTCCACAAAAAATATGATTAAAATCAATTGAACTGATTAAAAAAAAACGAAAATAAAAAGAATTGGAGGAGCCACATATGCACGTATAACCATTTTTCGAGACCTTTTTTTTTACAAAAAGTTTACCAGGTATGTATTGGTAATAAATTTCTTAAAATTAAGTTTCTTTCTTACTTCAAATCACGAAGTATTTAAACTTTCTTGAACTTTAAGTAAAAATTCTTTGGGTTTCTCAGCCTCATGCGCCTATACTGTCGCACCCATTTTTCACTGTACTGCAAAGCGTAAGACAAAATTGTTAAAATGATCATTATTTTTATGTTAATATATTTTTTTTTGTTAGGCTTGCTTGTAAGGTAATGTTTACTTAAGACCTTATTATTATGTTTCCTCCCATCAGTTCTCTAACAAAGAAAGTTAATAAAAAAAATTATATAAACATTTCTTTTTGATACTTGTCCAAAATAGTCAAACCCTGCTTTACAAGTTTAAATAAAAATCACTAGCTATACATACAGTTCTTAAAAAAAGAAAAAGGAAGCATATCTCACAACCATTTTTTTCCTTGTTGAATCTTTACTTCTTTGGCCCAAATTTAAACTCTTATTATTAAGGCATTCATTTTTATTAAAAAATAACTACAAAAGCACCTACTGTCCATGAATAAGGTAAATAAGTTTGAAATTGATTTTAGTTGAGTTTACCAATACTGACATCTATATAAATCTTTAATGGTATAATCCAACAAAAAATAAACTAATGTTAACAAAAATAAACTTCTCAATATTTTTTTATAATTCCTGGTAATTATTTTTTCTGGTATGTATAAGTATTTTTTTTAATTTTTTTTTTATTCCAATATTCACAACAAACATTTATCGATGAGATATACATACCTACCCTTTTAAAAGTGGATTGGCTTTGTTTTAAAATCCATAATTTCCTAGAAATACAAATTCATTATTAGATTTTACATGAATAGAACTTTCTTTCTTTAGAATTATTTTCATAATTAATTTGATTTTGTTGAACATTTCAAATTCTATTGAATTTATTTTTAAAATATTTTCCCTTTGTCTTTAAATAAATATTTTAATTTATTTAATAGATGTAAAAGTTGGGTTAAAAAAATAAATATTTTTTTAACTCAACTTTTATATCTACGCTTTTGCACTTTATCGACATTTCTAACTAAAAGTGTGTCAACTGCATTTTGTGTGCGTTCAAAACTATTTATATTAATAGCAAGAAAAAAAAAAGAGCCCCCAAAAATTCCATTGCCAAAAATATTGCATCTTAACTGCTCTTCACTTGACTGCCTCTGAATGTAATTCCGCTACAATAAAGCTACATAATAATGCACCCTAATATGTCCAAAATGATAAAAGTCAACAACTGCAGTAATAACAATAAAACACCAAATAAACAAAAGCACACACTCCATCAGTATACATACATACATATATGAGAAAGCCAAAGGACTCATTGCTTGCCTCGTATAAGATTTTTCCTTACGAGAAATAAGCAAAAACACAACAAATCTTTTAGAAGAAAATTCAATTTTGGGAAAAGAATTCCATTTAAAAGGACACTATATCCAACATGTCAGTGTTGCCAGTTTAGGACATTTGTATGGGAGACTAACTGCTATTTGGTTTTTGATTTATCAGACTTAAATGAAAATAGGCGACCAATCTTCAGATCAATTTCGGTGAAATTAAGAAGATTAAGAATAATGATTTAACCTAAATCTGAATTTGATTTTCAACTTTGGTTTGTAATTATCTTGAAAAACAATAAAAATTAGAAATATTTTGCACTCTTCGGAGTAGGGAGACGTTAAAAAAAATTCAAATTGATAATTAATTAAAAAAATCGGTATAGTAAGAAAAATTTACAAAAAAAAGTCGAAAATTGTTGTACTTTTGTTTCATTCACTGAGTTTTGTGAAAGATGGCAACACTTATGCTGCTTCAACTGAAAGTCAGAGATACAAAAAACAAAGAGGTTTTTGGGAAAGATGGCAGCCAAATGGACTCCATCCGGGTGCGTTCATAAAAATTATAAACCAAATAAGCGAAGAAATGAAAAGAATGCGAAAGCAGAGCGAATAAAAACTTGAATTTGTGGAGAATTATGTACATACATAATATTATATACTCTGATTTTAAGTTTGCTTTTTTTTGTATTGTGAGGGATTTGGGAGTGGAGCCAACTCTTATGATACGAAGATATGAAAAGTATTTAGATGACCCTTCCTTATTTTTAATTTGCTACATAGTAAAAAAAAAATCGATTCAAAATTAATGAGGAATAATAGGGAGGGTTTACATGGATCATTATGTTTGACAACATGATTTGACAGATATCTATATTTTATCACTTATTCGTAAAAAACAACCGCTTGACAAACCATGTTACTTGCATGTTTTTTAGAATATAATGGGTGATTTTTTAAGAGGTTTAGAACTTTTAAAAAAAAAAAAACACAAAAAATTCGAAAAATTGAATGAAATATTTATTTGAATCGATAGTTTGAACCTTGCAATTTAATGTTTAAAGATAATTTCATGCAAATGTTGACCGCGGCTACGTCTCAGGTAGCCCATCCGCTGAGTCCAATTTTGGCATACTCTTTCACACATATCGGCCGGTATCTCACGAATGAATGCATGGATGTTGGCTTCCAGTGCGTCAATCGAAGCGGGCTTGTCCCTATAGACATTAGCCTTGACATACCCCCACAAAAAATAATCTAATGGTGTCAAATCGCACGATCTAGGCGGCCAATTGACCGGCCCGAAACGTGAAATTAACTGTTCACCAAACTCGCCTCGCAATTGCGCCATTGTTTCGCGTGCTGTGTGGCATGTGGCACCGTCTTGTTGAAACCACATATCATACAAGTCAAGAACTTCCATTTCGGGCAAAAAAAAGTTTGTTATCATCGCTCGGTAGCGTTCACCATTGACAGTAACGCTGCGATTCGCATCATCTTTGAAGAAATATGGCCCGATAATGCCGCCGGCCCATAAACCGCACCAAACAGTGGCTTTTTCGGGATGCATTGGTAGCTGTTGCAATGCTTCTGGCTGATCTTCACTCCAAATGCGGCAATTTTGCTTATTTACGTACCCATTCAACCAAAAATGAGCCTCATCGCTGAACACAATTTTTCGATAAACAACATTTCGAACCGAGCACGAATTTTGGTAGTAAAATTCAATAATTTGCAAGCGTTGTTCATTTGTAAGACGATCCATGGTTAAATTGCAAACCAAACTGAAGCTGTTTGACAGTGACACAAGGTACTAAACACACGTCAGCTGTCAAAACCAGTGTTGCCAAAACCAAACCAGCTAAAAAATCACCCGTTACGTTTAAGAATAAACTTGTTCCGATTCCATCAAGCCATATTGATTTTATGTAAAATAATATCGGGGATATACTGTCAACGTAATAAACATTGACGATCACAGAAATGATGATGCCAAGGCCTCTTGGCCATAGTGCTGTCCCAAAATTTGTTCACTTGCGTTGTCAGTGTCAACGCATTCTTTACCCTTTGGTTTCAACGAGTTGACACGTGACGATCCAACGACTCGAACACTTTGAACGTTGATGAGGAGTTGATAATAGTAAAAATCAATCAATATTCGCATTGACAATCACATGACGTTTACATGTTAAGTCAATGTCACCTTTTATAAACTGTCAAGCTATGAACTGTCAAATTTTAATTTAATGGATTAAAAAACAATTAAAGATCAGAAATTTATAATATTTCATTTTTGATCATAAAAACTATCATTTTAGTGCTTTTAAGTGAAATTTGAAACGAAATATTCGAAATGCGTCAAAATATAGTTTGCTGGCTATCTGTCAAATTTCATTGAAATATGGCTACGATGTCGATAGATTAAAAAAACGTCTTAAGAACCATACATTTTTGAGATTAGGATGAAAGTCAATGCAGACAACTTTTACGCGGCAGAATTCATATGTGTCAACGTTAGGATATATGTAGTTAACCGCCCTGAAAAGACAAGCAATCTGTCGATTTGTCCTAACAACGCAGTTATAATAAAAATAATCAAATAATTGACTCTAAAATTCTTTTCAGCGCATTGACAGTTCTTTGCGATGACGATCACACGATTAGAAAACTTTGGGACAGAATATGACGTCAAATCGTTGCTTATAATTAAGGGCTAGATATTCTCAACAATTGATGTATGTATGCTTGAGGGAACTTACAATTTTCTGCCGAATTCGAAAGGCATTAATATGAGAGACTCTTGATTCTTCCTCGCAAGGAGGAAAATAATTGGCTAAATTTGAACCCAGAACTATGTCACGGATGATCAATAATAACTCGAGAACTCAACTTTTTAAAAACATAAAAAAATGTTCTTTAACAATTTTCCTTGAAATCATTTTTTATGTAAAACCAATCTTCACCGAAGTACATAGTTCATTGTATCCAACTAAATTTATACAAATTAAGATAGCGGCAAAAATGATAAGAAACATTTCTCGGTTTTGGCTCTAATAACAATAGAAAGTTTGATCAAAACCGGCTTGGCTATACAAATTACATGTCTTTCTTTAAGTGCGTAGCATAGCTTCGAGAGAATGAATTAGCAACATAATTTTTTTAAAGGAAAACATTAACGATATACTTAAATAGCGTAAAATAAAACATAAAAGAAACTGTTGCTGTTGTTTTTTTTTTATAAAACATAATATTTAGATGAACGATCTTAGTTAACGCTTAGTAAGCATAACAAACAATTAACTTTTCTATATTTGTTTTGTTTACGATAGAAGGTAGTGCATACCAATTAAAACAACATTCTAAAACAAAAAAAAAACTATTATACGAAAAACTCAAAACATTATGTTTGTTTTTAGAGTTAATTCAGAAACTCCATTTATAATTTTACTGTTGACTGCGGGCTATTAAAGAGGCTGGACCCGAGATTGTAACAATTATAAATGTCACAACAAAGGCCATCAGCTATATATTTAAGCCCCTTCCTATATAACTGAGGGGTGGCAACATCAAATGACTGCGTCCTTTGAAACACATTCATCCATACTTCTTTTGCAAAATTTTATTATCTCGTAGATAGTAGCGGATGACAGAAAAAAAATGAACAAATTAACTGAAGAAGGCAACACACATACACAAACAAAAAAAAAGGATGAAATAAAATTAATTGTAGTCACTGTTGCTGCAAACGAAAGCAATTTGAAGCTAATTTCAATGTTAAACATTCCGCCCACTACTGAAAGGGGCGGATATAGAAAAAGCACGACTAGAAATAACCCGCAACAAAAAGGAATTAAAAGGAATTAGGTTGCAACTATTAATTAGAGCGTCGTCCTTTTGTCCATATTGTCATCATCCAATGGCCAATATTCTCCTCTCTATACATACGAGTAGATGTATAGTTTGTTTCTGCTCCTGGCTTCACAAATTGTATAAATAAAAATCACTCGTATATAACTATATGGCATTCGTTTGAAAACGTGCCACACGTGTCTGTCGTCACTCATGCCGGGTTATCCCATATATGCTCTGCTATCAAATTATTTATCTTTTTGAGAGAATTTCGACAAACCCTGATGAGAATATGAAAATACAAAAAAAAAATTAAAACAGAATCCCTAGCTCATCCTCAGTTTTAATTATTTTTCCAACTATAAATGGTGAATTGTCGTACAACAAGGATATTATCGACGACGGCGGCGGCGGCGGTATGGTTGTTCCAGCAGCAGCAGGGGGTTGATAATCACTTTTATTTTCCAATTGAGCTACCCTCATATTATGAGGACTTCTATAACTACTGCTGTTTGTGATCATGATGTGGATGTGAAACACAACAAAGTTAAAATTAAATAAAATGAGATAAAAATAATTGCAAAAATCAAGCGGGTAATTAAGCAGGAGTAGTTTACTTTTACAAAACTCTATATGTTCGTATAAAGTTGAAAAGGAGAAAGAGAGAAGAAGCGTGTGTGTGCGAGTTTTTGAATTGAAAATAGAGGTCGAGTGTACTCGATTTGTTTGTTTTGCTAAAATAGTTAAAAGTTGGAAAAATGAATCAGGGAGTAACCTATGTATATCTAAATAGAATAGTTTTATTATTAGGGTCTATATTGGGCGAGATTTTATATAAATATATGTTGTTTTAAATTATTGTAGCCTGAAACAGATTTTGCGGGCATTAAATTAAATTTACGTAGGCATTTAAAGAGTTAAAATGTCAAAGATTTTAAACCTACGTTTTTCGAATGAGAAGTTATGTCTTTTTAATTAAAATTTTTGTTTTTCAAACCTAACTTTATGTTGGTACCTTTATTTATAGTTAGCTGACATTTTTGTGAATCCATTAGATTCATTATATATTGTTTTGTAATTGATGACTATTGGTACCTGCTGGTGATCATATTATTTCTGAACTTGAAACAAAAAAAAGTACCCACGTCAACAAAAATAAGTACATTTACCTTATATGATATATGATAAGAAAAAAGTTGACGTGGCAATAGCTAGGTTTTACTTAAATAACTGAAATCTTTTTCTTAATAATTAAAACAAACTCTGAAAATTTCATCCAAATCGTTAGAGCCATTTCTGAGAAACCAATATGTAGGCGTGGCGGTGGGTTAGGTAATTTGTATACCTTTTTCTTTCTAACAAAAACTTTATATGAACCAAACTGCCAATCTTTAAAATTCTACAATGATTATAAATTTATAACAGAGGATCAAAAACGTGAGATTTATTGCCACGAAACGATTTCACCCTTTAAAAGCTCTCAAGGGATAAAAGGCCGTCAATTTAAATTAGTTCGTTACATATGTATTATACGATACCAAAAATTACGTGCAAAAATCTCAGCGTGTCACTAACCACTCTTTACATTTATGAATATAATTTTTTTCTTAAAACTCTTAGAAACTAAATAAAAACTCAAAAGAAAATATAACGTAACCAGTCCAAAAGGTTTTATGAAATTTATTTAATTGCATGTGATTGGATTCCGATTTTTTTTAAATTTTTTTTTAAGTGCGCTTGGAGCACTGTTCCGAAGAATTATTTCTTTGCTTTTTCTGATAATTAATATCTACACCCTATTTACACTGGATGGCGTTTAGATGTCGTAACACTTACTAAAATGTATTGCCTCCTTAATTTAGGAAATATGTAATTTCTAGAAATGAATACTTCTCTGTAAGTTCTATAAATAAAACCACTTTCGGCTTCTCACTGCCGGCTAATGGGTATAGAGGTACCTACTTTACTTGTAGTATAATTTACGCATAGTTTTCCTCTATACACAACGAAAATCCCTTCAAGTATCTCAAGCACTTTTAATTACTGTTTGACAGCAACACTGTACCTACTTATACCAGCAATCGTTAAAATATAAAAATAAACAAAACTAAACATCACACCCTCATCATCATCGTCAATATTTAACACACAACTGGCGAGTGCGGCATTCGTATACACTGCACACCCCATCCTTATCCATCAGTAGGTATTGTAGGTAGGTATATAGAACTCGATTCCAGTGCTGCAACATCTACACTCAATTTGAAGTCTCTCTTGTGTTTACTTTCCTAATCATAATCATCATCATCATCGCATCTGAACAAACAAACACGCGCGTTCGTTTCTCTTTCAAAAAATATCCGTGTCATCCCCTAGAGGAGTCAAATCTTCCATAACGTCATACTAACTATATACCACTGCCACCCTCATCCTCACATCATGCTGCATGCACCCATCATCAGTATCTGAAGCGAACACAAAGTAGCTAAAGTAGTAGCGCGATCACATTCCGCATCCGCGTGCACTATCTTCCTGCCTATCTCCAACGTATCAATTACCCAATTGTGGGCAATTCATTTTCCAATTTAACCCACAAGCCAGGAGCACAGCGCGGTGTGTTCCAGAGCGAGCGATATCCCAGGAACACTACGTGGTTCTTCTTCACTCTGTGCACTTAAATGAGTTTTGAAAAAGTTACGACGACCCATAAATCGAATGCAAAGAACCCTTTCGAGCAACGGACGGACGGAAAAAAGGTACACGTTTGCCCGTTTTTTTTTTTTTTATTTTTCGAAGCACATTTAACCAGCATGTCGATAGCACCCACATTCGAATCATCGAGTTGGTGTTGGAGAGATGTTTCCAATCAGGCGGAAGAAGAGGTGTCTGCCAATAGCGCCTCCTTGTTCCCATTTCCTTTACTCAACCCCAGGTGTACTATATACACACTGCGGAGAGAAGTGTCTTCTTCCTGCGACTGAAACCGACGACGCTATATACGCGACGCACTCTTGTGCTTGGTGTATATCTTTATGGAGAACCTTATCGTTGGCATTTAATTAAAAATCACCTTAAATTGATATCGAAGCGTGTATATCTTGCTGGCGCACTCCATTCAGAGAAAAGAGCCCAGGTACAATAACAACAACAGCATCAACAGCAACACACCCGATTTACCAACTCCTCCATTACGACAACTTCTGTCTCAGTGTTTTTTGTCGATTTAACTTCGACTTCGGCCATTTCAGCCACAACCAACACCAACCAATGCCGCTCCTTGTTTGCTCTCTTTTGGTGAAACTGTGTGTGTGTTTCTTTTTTTTAATTTAATTTTATTCGTTTTTTAATATAAATTTTGTGTTAAAATTTATTTTGAATATTATCAGCGATTATTACCCATAGGGGATAATGTGGAATGGGACGAGATGAATTCTGATAATGGCATCGTGGTGGAAATAAAATCGGAGAGTTTGGGGTCAATCAGGGGTTTTTGTGAAACATAGAAATTACAAATAACAAAATGTATTTGATGTATAAATGCGTTGACACGATAACACGTAGCATTACGTTGGCACATTTTATTGCCAACGCGTTGACACGTTAACCTTTGACTTTGACTATTTCTGAAAACTTTGAGAGCTGACGTAGAGGTAAAAAGAGCAAAAATAAATAATTTTTCGCGTTGACAATCACATGACGTTAAAATATTAAGTCAATTTGACGCGGCTATCTGTCAAATTCTATCAAAAGATGTATACATGTTGATAAATTAAAAAGCCTCTAATAAATCAGAAACTCTCTTAGATTAATTTTTTTTTTGCTCTGAAAAAATGTTGTTGTGTTTATGGCTTTTGGATGACATTTGGATTGATATATTCAAATGAAGTTTGTTGCCTTTCTGTCATACTATAAACTGTCATATTATTCCATTGAATAGTGGCAACGATTTTGGTGCGATAGAAAATTCTGCTGTGTAAACGTTGAGATACAGTCGACGCGTTTACGAGCATTTTGTTGATGTGTTCTATTTGATAATATGTTTAAGCGATCAGACAAAAAAATCCACGCGTTAACCCAAAAAAATCAGCAGCTGTCAAAGCAGTCGTCAACGCAGCCGTCAACGCAACCATCAACGCAGCTGTCAACGTGTTGTAACTTATTGATAAGTAGGATAGTTTTTATGAATTTTTGTCTAGTTTTAAGATAGTTATATGTTTTTGAAAAAATACAAATGAATTAGAAATGAAAAAAATGCAGCTGTCAACGAAGCCGTTAACGCATTGACAGTTGTCTGCTTTCTACGTTTCAATTACACACCTTGACATTTTTATAAGTCGCAAAATTAACAAATTGACCATTGCGATGGACGTCTAATCGTAGCCTACGTTAAACAGTCACAACAGTTTTTTATATTCCTTCTTTTTACCCCACTGTCAAACTGAAACAAAACCAAACACATCTCATCAGCGCACCATCACGTGTATATTCTGTTGTTTTCAGAGGTGATACAGATTCCAGGGTGTGTACTATATCCCACCGTATAGCAAGCAGTATTCATATTACCCTTCATCAAACTGCCGTTCCCCACCGCCGACCCATCTCGCATCAGAGTTTTTATCGACAAAATTCCCATAAAATTGTAATTTATCTTGGCACTTGCTGCCAGGCTATTTAAAAAGTTAAAAAAAAAAAAACATGGTCGTATAATCGACTACTGATGCTCTAAAGGTGTGTGTTTGTGTATTCGTATATATAATGACGCAGGGAATAAGGCTCACATTCTCACTCAGCATTGGAGTTTTTTTTTAAGCTTGTCTATATTTTCCGTTCCGACGTTGTGCAGCGGTAGTAGCACTAGCACTAGCACCATCATCATTGTGATTCCCGATACTGGGATATCTGAAATTAGAAATCGATGCAGTTTCCTGCGTGGTCCTCTTTAATAAACTTTGATATTGAACCAGACGAGCTATAGAAGCGCGCTACTCTGCTCTCTGATGCTCGCTATACAAAGTATCTCTAAGAAAAGAAAACAATTTGCGGCAAGCAATAAACTCGCAAACTAAATGAACCACCAAAATGAACACCATCATCAGAGGACTCACTGCTCGATTTGAGGGAGAATTTTGTAGTTAGTTTTTGTGGTTTTTTTTTTGTAGAATCTGAATGACACCACCGCAGCGTCAGAGGGAAAAGATTCGAGTCGTGATGGGAAATTAATTTGGAATCAAATCGAATTGAAGAAGCAGAGCTGTCAATTTAGTGTCTTAGTTTTGGGATGATGGCTCAATAATTTAGAAGCTAATTGGTGATTGATGATGTCTCTGACTCTGAGTCTGTTTATTGAGGGGAACATGCTGCGGGAGCATACTATAATATATAATGAACATTTTAATGGAAGTTATATACATTAACTAATTGAACATCGAAATCATTCATTAATAATTTTGTAAAGGCATCTTACAAGCCCCTGTGGCGATCAATGGAGGAGGGGGAAGTTTTTTTTTTGATAGAGAATATCTCTTGATATATTTTTGTTTCAACTATAAAATAAGCAAGTTGAGAAACTGTTAAAAAAAAGCCTTAAACATTACTAATTGGGTGGAAATAAAATATCTCTTTTTTTTCTTTGGTAAAAAATAGGGAATATTCGGCTACGGGATATTAGATCCTCATATGTGGAATATTCGAAAAAAGAATATGCCACCTAAAAGGTCAGTAATTGGTCTAAAAATGGTCTCCTACTCTCAGAAAGGCTGACCAAGCCATACACAATTCTTAATCAATGGTTAGAGATTATTTAGGTCAAAAGAGATTTTAAGCTCCTCAGAAGTGGGATATTCGGAAAAATTTCTAGCTTCTAAATGGTCAGTAACTGGTGACAAAAGATCAACTACTTTCAGAAATTGGTCGAATTTTCAATCAATGGTTAAAGTTTTTCAAGTTCAGTAAAGATTTTTAGCATCTCGGGATATTCAAAAATTGTATATACCTACCGTTTGAAAGGCCACCTTTAAAATTAAAAAAAACATCATTAAAAAAAATATTTGGATGATCATTTACTGAAACTATACTTGAAGATTTAGTAACCTTTCAAATGGTAGGTATATTTTTTCGAATGAAGTGCTAACAATCTCTACAACCTATTGAAGGTTTGAATGAAACAACAAGACTTGGGTGAGCTACCAATTTTTATAGGCTGGAGTTAATGCTTTTTCACGACTATCAGGCCCATCATCCTTTTCAGTGGTGCTTGGTCATTGTTCAATTTTAATTAAAAAACTTTTTATGCCCAGCTTTAAAGAACTTCAAAAACTCATTTAAAGAAACAGGAGCAATTACGTAAACTTGTTAACCTTTTATGACGATCTAGTGACCTTTCAATTATTTTTTTTCGAATATCCCACAAAAGAGGTGCTAAACATGTCTAAAACAAAAATTTAAACCAATTATCGAAAATTTTCTATTGCTGTACCAATTACTGAAAGTAGTTGACCATTTTTCCACCAATTCCTGACCTTTAAGATGTCAGATTTTTTTGCGAATATCCCAGATATGAGATGCCAAGATCCCGGAACCGTAATTTTTGTGTTGTGAAATACTTTAGTCATGTTTCACATTATCGAATATGACTGACAGTTTTGACTGATGTCATTCAAAATTGCAGAATTTTTGATTTTTCATCAAATTCGCCAGTTTCTGTGGCGTTTCTTATGTGCTCTACCATAAAAAAGTGCACAGTAGTGTTAATTTTTCTTGCCGCTTAGAATTTAAACGCGTTTCTAAGTGGACGACCCTTAAAGCATAAACTAAGATTTTGGAAGTTATTGATTTCACATGCCTATTTCGATTTTACTTATCACTTATAACTTTTTCAAAACAGCAAACGTTAAAATGTATGTATAAGAAAAAATTTTTTCTAAACATTCTTAATCCTTCAAAGAGAAAGGAAAAGGGATATTAGGCTACACTTTACAAAACATTTTTGCTCTGGGATGACTTATCTGATTTTAAGTACGAAATCTTCGTGGACATGTTTTATATCTTGACTCGTGTTACTTTTATTCTTTTATATCCTGCAATTCTTTAAAGATGTTAAGAGTTAAAACCCCTTGCCCTTCGCAAAAGCCATTTACATACCTAATTTATAAATTTCATTAATACGTATAATATTTTTCGAGTTTTATTCCATCTGCAATAACCTCAATTTTATTGAACCTTTAATTTAATATAAATTCAAAATAAAATCATTCTTATAGCAATTTATTTTTATGTCCCCAAGTTAATGAGGAAGGTAGGTATAGGACGGTTTATATTTATTTAACTTGCACGATTCTCATAAACATCGACATATGTATATATGTATATACTTTACTTACCTACCTACGCAAAAAAAAAAAATTCAAATTGTATATAACTACTCATATATTCTCAGGATTAACCAAAAAACCATCATACACACAACGGCCCGCATTTGGTTTTAAGGTTCATCCTGAAAAATTGACCATTCGATGTCACATTTTTCAGCCAGAAACACAATTTGCCACTTTTCGTTCATTTACGTACCTATATGAATCTCAACCTTAATCCTTGCGGATAACCGTCATTGAAAAGTTTTATCCTTCTGAGGGAGGCAAGTCGTATTATACCATATACTCTTTTGAAGTTATACCTGCCACCTTCGCTTTCAACTTCCAATTGGATGCAAATTAAATTTCCATTCGCCATTCAGCATTCAGCGGCGGCGGCGGCGGCGGCATCATCGACAACGTGAAAATCAATTTGAAATTGTAAAAAATTACGATCAAGTCTTGAACTTGTGTTCAATTATTTTTTTTTTATTTTATTTTATGTTCCACATTCAATGGACCAAACACATACTCACTCTGCATTTCATGTCGTCTTGTTCCTGAATGTGGTCATAAAAATGTAGAAATTCATTGGAGCTACGTGGACGCATTTACATATACCTATACTAAAACACCGACCTATACCATTTATGTACATACCTTATACCTATACTTTACTTACCTATTTATGTACCTTGCTGCAAGAATTCTTTCTCTGTGTCGCATCCAATTAATGATCTCTGGCGTTTAATTCGTTTAATTAAATTTTGCATTTGTTCGTGGTGGAGAAGGATAATAAAATTGTCATCCGTAGCGCTGTAGGTACTCTTTTTCTTTTGAAATTCTTTCTTTTCGTTTTCATTTGGAAATGGTGCGGTCCTTTTTGTGATGTCGCTTTTCGGTCTTTTCATGTCTTTTTCTATATAATTATATCAATTCGAATTGTGGAACTCTGAAGAACTTCCGCTGTGTCTCTAATTTGCATTAATTATATATAGTTTGTAATTAAATTAACAAATTTCCGATAAAGCTTGATGGGTGGTCCTGGTAGTAGTACCTATATGGTGTCCTTATTTGTGTAGGTAATTCTTTTGAAAGAAAAAAAAAAATAGATAGAACCCTTATGATTCTAGGAAAATATTTCGCAGGGGAATAAAAATAATTTTATCATGTTTCTTAAAGTTACATAACTAACGCATTTTCATAGCCAAACATTTTTCTTGACGTGAAACTTCTTGACCCAGAGTTTGGGATAGATTGGACTCTCATCGAATGTGGTGAATTATCGAATTAATGTTAATTTTCACGGGTTAGTGCCACCTGCAAGGAATTGACAAATGCTCCAAGACTATCTCTTGTCACGAAAAAGTTCTTCTCACCTTAATCGTTTGAATTTGGCAGAAAATTGTAGGTCCCCTCCACTCCTACCACTTACACGCACATAGGAATGGTTGAGATTTGTAAGTCACTATAGGCCGTGGTTCTAAACGAGCTGTCGCGCCACCCATAATTTATTTTATTTTTAACTGAATATATTTCTGACAGATGTGTGTGAAAACACTTTCGAAATATAGAGGGCGACTTATACGGAAATCGATTTTTTACATTTTTCCCGCATAGTGTCGCCCTTTCTGTTTCGATAGCGAAAGTGCATTTCCATGGTGTTGCACTTTGATTTCGAAAGATTTTTGATAAATTTCAGTAAGTAGTTTAGCTGCAATGCTTTCAGTGGATGAGCTATCTCTGATACCAAAGCTAGTTAATCCTGCAAATAAATTGAACCCGAGTTAACTCAGAAGCTGTTTTCCAGTGAAGGATTAACTTTAACTTTTGCGCTTGCCAGAAATCTATTGAAATCAAATTACGAGAGTATCGAAATGAGTTTTAACTATCGGATCAGAGGTGGCGACACTATGGGCAACTATGGAAAGAGCGATATATCCATAGTGTCGCCATCTCTATTTCGAAAGTGTTTTCACACACATCTGTCAAAAATATCCATTCAGTTAATCCAGAGTTTATTGACCAAATTCGTTGAGTTACCTTGGAGTTAATTTGGGATCTGAATTGAATGAAAAACAGTTTCTGGATTTAACTCAGGTTTAATTCCAAAAATTTAAATTCAAATTTAATTCCATAATCTTGGAAAACTGGGTTTGAAAAACTGCTTTCGAGTTAACTCAGGTTACTCAGGATTACCTTACTCTGGTTTAACTTAGAATTAATTAAGGCACTGGCACTTGCATCGCCGCCGATCTTTTTACTGGAAGTTTATTCAACCAAACCTAGCCTAACACTTTGACCTGAGTATTATTGAAGATTTTGTCAATAAATTAATTTAATTAATTAAAATGCAATTTTTAAAAAGAAAGAACATTAAGTACAAATTTTTCACATTTATGATCATTGATCTCCCGTCTCCCTTTTAAATACGACTTTCTTATGGAGTGCAGAAATTCTTATTATTTTTTCTTCTTAAAGCTTAATGTCAACTCACTTATCCTAGAAAACTGAGATATTTTTATTCTTTCTCATTTTCCACCACGACAATCGAATTTTGCGGAATTCAAATTCAATTTGGAGATAACGAAAGGAAAATGAATGATTCTACTCTACATACATAGTCGAGTATACGGATAGAAAAAGGGGTGGAGATAAGCAAAAAAAGAATTCAATTGACACAAATCCTTATTAATGATGAATTTTTCTTGAATTTTTTTCTTGCTTCTCTTTTTTTTCTCCATTCATTGATCTCTTTATTTTATTTTATTTTTTTTTATTATTTCAGGCGAACTTTTTTTATTCTGGAGCATTTCGCAATCACCAGTGCTTCTAGCTTTAGTGGCAGGACAATCAGCTGCGATTATGGAGAATGTGTCGGATGATGTTATAGTGGGTAGATGCATTGCTGTGCTTAAGGGAATATTTGGTAATGCTTCGGTGCCACAACCAAAGGAGACTGTGGTTACTAGGTAAGTAGGTGATTAATGTTAAGAGCTATGTACATACATATATATGGTAAGAGGGGCGATGGGTATAATCGGAGCATATAATATTTGAGAATAACCAATTTGCAGTTTGTTCGGATTGCATCGTTTAAAGGGAATAGAGTCCTTAAGCGTATAATACATATTAAGTCGATTAGATGGAAATTGTGTTGGATGACGTGTATTAAAAAGATTTTTCTCCTGATGTACTTAACATTAAAGATCATTTTGGGTTTGGGTAAGAAAAAAAACGATTTTCCATAGAATTCTATTTTTGTGAAAGCGAGAATGAGCTTCGGGAAAGCCTCAACCCTTGATTGAGAACTTGAAACCTGTTATCCTTTATTTTTATTCTTTTTTCTCTTGCTTACAAAATATAAACCTATTTTTTCAGCAAATATAACTCAAGTCCCAGCATCATCGCAAACCATTAAAGTATCGATTCTGCAGCGGATTTAAACCATCAACACAACACAAATCAACAATAAACCACTTCTTATATTTTTTTTTTGAATTCATAAAGCATCAATTTCTCACAATCACATCTTTTGCATCCTTTTTTTTATTTTGTTCTGTTTTTTGTTTTGCAGATGGCGCGCTGATCCCTGGGCTCGTGGCTCCTATAGCTTCGTCTCGGTTGGTTCGTCTGGTTCCGATTATGATCTACTCGCTGCACCAGTCATTCCGCCAAATGCTAATGGCACTAGCCCCGATGAAGATACCAAGGAGATGCCAAGATTATTCTTTGCAGGTAAGCCAAAGTCTATATAAAGCCATAAACACTATAAGAGTGAGAGTTTGAGCTATAGGGATCTAGTTTGCAATAGGAAGGGAGGTGTGGGGTTAATATTGTGACGCTTTAAGGACTTAAAGATGATGGTAGTCTGATGTCTGTGTAGGTATACTAAAATGGAGGCATAGTCATCATTATCAACGTCGTATAGTCGTCGTCGTTGTCGTTGTCGCTCAATCACTCAATCCCGGGTACTTAACGCTGCTGACAGTTGAAAAATGGAATTGTTAGCCTGGCCATGAGAATGAGAGACAGCCCACCGCTCGGTAACGGAATGCAGTGATAGCCATAGCCCGATAACTACTCGGGCGGTGGCGTTCGCGGCGCGCTCTGCTGCTGGTGCGATAATTAATAATCTTTGGCGAACGAGAAATATCTTTGGGGATGCAAAGTGATTTATTGAGTAGGTAAAGTAGATAGACACTCCGAACTCCACATGCAGAAGGTGAAATTCCGCACTTGATGCAATTTAAATGTAAAAAAAATTATAATTAAGCTGTGAATTATTATAGTATAGTTGCATTATGTCTATAGCACATCATGGGGGGATAAATGGTTTTGCTTTGGAAGGCCCAAGGCAACAGTTTGTATTGATAGGATGTTAATTAACACAATTTGCAAGGAAGGCAACCTTATATATCTCTATCTATGGCTGTATAGAGAAATATTTTCCTTTTTGAAAATAGGGTGAGAATGAAGCGAGCGAAAAGACTCTGCCTTCAAATAAAAGACAAAGAATTAAACAAGAAAAAATATCTTAACATCAGTTAATTAAATTAAAAAAAAATAACTTCAAGGAAAATGGTAAAGTGAGAATATCAAATATGTGTGTACGTATGTACATACATACATACATATTTGCTTTATCTTCAAGGTTGAAATCTAAAACGAAAGCCAATTGAATAAACAATTGCATACCCTTGGGATATTTGTTATTTCTAAATGTTTTACACCTTAGCGTATACTAAATTTAAAGCTACAGAATCGTTGTTGCATACTTTAGTGATAGACTTTAAAAACAGGGTGATTCATGTGCATAAATCTTTTAACATTTTTCAAATTGTAAAAAATAGAAACTAAAAAAAGTAATTGCTCTGGCCGTTAGTTTATCGTAAGCAAAAAAAACAAAAGTTGAATATGAAAAGATTGTTAAATGTTTTTCTGAGCAGTGAATTAGATAAAAACAATAAATAGCGTTAGATAAAAAATTTAAAGGGTTTGGGTTTATTAAATTTTAAATATTAATTTATTTACACAAGTTTTATAAATTCTTTTAGCTTGTGAAATTCAAAATGTCCCTTTCGTTTCAAAGGAAAATTTCCATCTGACGTAATTAATGCCAAAATAAGCAAAACTAACAAAAAACTATTTTCAAAATTTAATTTGTTTTTCTGCAAGCTAAGCTAAGCCCTGCCAATTTAAAAAAAATCGCCTAGTCTTAAATATTGCATACAGCATACCCCTCTCCCTTAATGAGTATGAACTTAGGCTTCGATAGGTTTTAATTTATTAGCATCTTAAAATTGGTTTCTCGAATTTTTCTAATAAATAATTTAATTAAAATTTCTTTTTTCCAAACGAAAGTAAATTTCATATTTTTTTTTCTTTTTTCCAGGTGAACACACTATCCGTAACTATCCGGCCACCGTTCATGGTGCATTTTTGAGCGGACTTCGTGAAGCCGGACGTATTGCTGACTTTTTTATGGGTTTTCCTGAAGGATCCACACCCGTTGTTGACACCAAGCCGGCTGAATAAATGGCTCCATTCACTATCATTTTTTTATTTCAACGTCATCATTTTTTTAACAATCATTTTTCTTAAAACTTTTCATTCATTATTTTAATTGTATTACATAATTATTTTTTGTATCGAAAATATATCAAACGTTCCATTTTAATAAACAAAATGTATTACAATTTCTTTTCTTACTGTACACGGACTTTTTGAGGAATCCTACTTAAATTTCATTGCATACTTTGCGGCGGAAAACTTAATGGGGAAATGACCTCAGCCGCACAGAGAAACAAACAAACGGAAGTACCAATCGTTTCCTTCTCCCAATTTCAATTGGAATCATCAAAATCTTTTCCTTTTAGAATTTTGAACGAACAGTAGTAGCAAATTGTTGTTTATCATTACATACCCCCAAAAAGGACCTCTGTTTGACATTATTATAAAACATTTTCTTTTATGAATAAATAAATGCACAAAAGTGCGAGGGTTTGGTCTGACGCATTTACCCGCTGAACGACCCCAAATCCCCGACGAAATGAATATTCTGACAGAAGAAAAAAAAAAACAAAACGGGGCAAATCTCAATGGGAACAAGCTAAATGAATGACATTTTGTCATATTTTCTGCTTTCAAAATTCAATTTTCTACCGCAAAATAGTCCTTCACCCCATCGCATCATCGAGTCTTGCCAAGTGCTCTGTGAGAACTTGCAAAAGAACAAAGCGAATTATTTATGTTGCATAACAAAAGGATGAAAAAAAAAAACACCAAATGAGTATAAATGTCGCACAAAAGATCCGCATCCGAATTGGTCCTGATTGGGTCAGACAGTCTGAGCAGCATAGTGATGGGTAATCATCATTCTTATTCGTTTTGTCTGTTTTTCCGTTATTAAAGGCTGCGTGTTATAAAGAAATGGTGAATAACATAAATTCCATTCCAAGTCACTGAGGTTTCCTGTTTTGTTCATTTCATTTAGTTTTTTTTTTATTCTTTAGCATTTCAACGATCTTCTTTTCTTGGGAGGAGGCGGCGGGAAAGCGAACTTCATTTGAATAATTTATGGGCATCCGGGAATAAAAGTCGTTTTTTTTTTTGCGATTTGGTTGCCACTTTGTTGTGTTGCGCGGATTTTTTTTGTGTGTGAAATTTTTTCTTTGCAGGCAAAACAACACAGGGTGTTTCATTAAAATTTCATACAAAGAAAAGTGAATGTCTGTGTTATTCTTTTTGTTGGCTGTCTTCTTTAAAAAGTCCAAATAAGTATACATAATATAGAGCCAGTCAGAGAGGGAGAATTATAAAGAAGAAAAAACATAACTGGTAGTCAAAAGAAAATGGCTGTGAAACGTTGAAATCCTGTCATCGCATTTCAACGGGAATTATATTTTATGACATATCCTTTAGATTTTTGTTATTCGTTTTTCCTGTGTTGTGCTCTAAAGCGCTCTGCCATCAACATCAACAAAGTCCGATGATGTTATTTGCTTCATTCTTTTCTCCTTTTTTTTTTTGGTTAAAGTGAAGAAATTCATTGCGAAAGATACGCGAAGTGAATAATTTGTTGGTGTTTTGTTTATTTTTTGTTTGAGCATTCAAAAAAAGTACTGTAAGGATTTTTTTTTTCAACCGATGTGATGGAGATGATGGAGACTACCTACCTACTGTCATATAGATAATAGGGTTTTGCTTGGCCTTTGTGCCCTTAACTAACCACAAAAACATTATTTTAAACACGCACCACGGTCAGGATAAATATATATTTTGTGTTTTCAAAGCTAGGTATTGTATAGGTACCTTTTTGGTCCTTTAACCGATTCTAAGAAGTGCTCAGGAGGAATGCTAATGTAAATGGGCTATATGCACGTTGACAATTTGACAGGTGACAGGCTTGTTTGTGCTGAGGTTTGGGATTATCTTTTATGAAGTCTAACGGTATTTTTTTTTTTACTCTACAAAGAAATACAGATTTTATTTAAATTGAGTAAGTTCATCGAAAAGATTTGTTTTGGAATTTACTTACATAAGTTGTTACCTAACGCTTTTATTCTTGGCAAGGTATAGGTAAGGCCGCACGTTTTGTGATAAATATTTTCCTGTGGCTACGCACAAACAAAATTAAAATAAAATTGGAATTCTGCCTTTTTTTCTGGAATTTAAATATTTATGATGTTTTGACAAAAATACAAATTTCACAATGTCCTATTTATTTTTAGATGTTGACAATTTTCTTCAGTCGAATTTAAGTGGATGAGAGGATGTAGGAAAGCTCAAGGTCACATTAGGAAGAATTATCGAAGTTTCTCTTTACGGCTTTTAGTTAAATACAAATTTTGCTTTTCATCCGGTAGTTCATTTAGAATTATTACTTTATTTGGCGGATTTGTCAAAATAAATATTAGGTATAAAATTGGTTTCTAGAATGACTATAGGCGAATTATTGCCATATATGCATATAAATGTAGACTTCACAACTTTACCTAAATGTGTAACAAAACAAATCGAAACAAACTAAACAAATAAACTCTCACACACTGCTTTAGCTTTTTCTTTCGTGCTTGCAGATGTTAAAATTATAACTACATATTATATTATGAAGAGAAAAAGATTGTGGAACGTATTCAGCTGTCATTTTCAAGACAAATATTAAGCTTGTTC
Source organism: Epistrophe eligans (assembly GCA_951394125.1). NCBI lineage: Eukaryota > Metazoa > Arthropoda > Insecta > Diptera > Syrphidae > Epistrophe > Epistrophe eligans. The sequence goes on from OX596031.1 coordinate 4,274,175, forward strand.
AAGAGAATGAAATCTTGGAATCAGTTACATAAACAGGAAACATGATTCCTCTGCAGCTAAATTCCTCAGCTTTGACTTTGACAGCAAAGGAAAAAATCTTGCATTTGCTTGCTCACTTTTTCAGTTAGAAAAATCTCTGAGATCTCATTTTTTTAACGCGTAAATTATTTATATTTCATTTTTACTGACATATACAAAGCTACTGCATTCCACAATATCTTCTCTTATACAAGTTGACGTTTTTCATTTCATTTGTCCGTAAATTGCTTGTTTTTGTAGGTTTTTGTTTCTACATCGAATTTTGACATTTCTAATGGAGTCCACATTGAATTGATTCCACTTTGGTATATTTGTAAGGTTTATTTCCAAGTAATTTCCTACAGAATTTCATGCAATTATATTTGGTTGAAATTACCTCATATCAAAATGTGCATTTGTGTGGGAAAATTGGATTATTTGGATTCGAATTTGGAAATTTGTAATGAAATTACCTTTCTCCAATGAAAATACAGTAACTAGTGTCACTAATATTAAAGCATAAGTTTCCAAAGAAAATCTAAAAGTGGAATGCAGAAAAATTAAGAATAAAGGCCAAACATTTCAGGGCTCATATTTTCTATGAATATTTCATTTTTGGGTAAGCTGTTTACTAATATAATAACTCTTATGGAAAAAGAGATTACGCAATTTCGAATTTCGGAGCATTAATAATAACGAAACAACACAACAATAGGGGTTAACTTTTTGACACCGGGAAGACAAAAGTATTTCGAAAGCATACTTTCCGTCGTTTTAAAATAAAAAATGTGTTGGCTATTTTTGAAGTTATTAATAACAACGAGATGTAATTTTTTCAGCAGATTTTTGAGCGATTCTTGAAGGTTTCAAGAATTCAGGTTAAATCTTCTATCAGAAATATCAACTCTCTTTTATTGAAAAATAAATGCGTTCAACAAATTTCTTTTTTTTTAAGGGATAAGCTGATCTAAATTAAAAAGTTCTAAAGTGAGATCCTCAAAGATCGAAAATAATGTTCGTTCGAAAAATAAATCTTTGAAAATGTCTTTGGCTTAATAATTTGTGTAGGAAATAATCATATATGTATTATTTTCGTGAAACAAGTAAAAAATGAAATTCAAATATAAGAAAGTATAATTTTTACTAACCTGCAGGCAATAAACATCAAAGCGTGATCACATCCAATAAAATAATGAAGTACCATGAAAATATGTTATCATGTTACCAACAACAGTAAAAAATCGAATGTAAAATCTTTTAGTATGACACTATGGTTGCCCAGTAACTTAATAATGTGGTTCCATTCAGTTAGCCATAATACCTATATGATGATGGTAAAAGTATTGAAGCTTAGCATAAAAACAAATCCAGCTGAATCTAAAGCCAAAAGTATATCTATATCATCATCACATATCCACCGTATGTATGGATATGCATGATTTTGTTATCCTGCTGGTGTCAGTTAACTCCATTCCTCGCCCCTCGCAAATCCAACATCCAGTTTTTTTTTTTGTTGGGATAATCCATTTTTCTGGATCGAACGCTGCCCTTAAATCACATGTACTGTACATTACATTTCGCAATTCGTCATGAATGTTTTATAAGGTGTCGCCCGCCCTCCATATTTACCCCTCCACTCCCTTGTATCCCTTTATCTTATCCCTATATACTTTCTACACTCAATTTTTGGCTGAATGTATAGCATTTTTATTTGTGGGATGTATTTTTTCCGTTTTAGGGATTTTCACCCATCAGGCAACATTGGGTAATGGAGAGATGCATTTCATTCAATCATTCTACCCATTCCATTTTGTACTTTGGGATTTTCGGAGCAAAGCAAAATAATAAATACAAAAAAAAAAAAAAAAAACAAATATAAATGTATAAATATATTTATGCGGATGCCATTTACCATCCTAAAACCACACTCATTCGTGCCTTTGCAGGTTCTGGATGTCGACTACTATACGCTCTTTGATTCTGAATGTGGCTATATGGGTATATTGAGTGTGGCATCATAACAACGATACGGTACGGACGACCCAGGAGCAGGACCCCACCGCACCGCACCGGATGCGAATGTCGATTTGGAATGAATCGCTCCCCTTTGGGGGTCGAGCCATTATTATTTCATTTTGCGAGTGGAAAATGAAAAGCAAAATAAATATTTTATAGAAATTTATTGTGAAAATTCTTTTAAATTGAGTGCACAACATTATTTCGCTTTTTGGTACTGAGATAGATTTATATAATCGGTACGTAACGTTTGTAGGTATGTATATATACGCTTGGCAGGATTTTCTATATGGAACACTGAACGCCATCTACTGATGCTATTATATCACTCTTTTGTATGAGATGTCATGAAAAATTCATTTGATTGGAAGCATCACCCACCATCATCGCCACTATATACCTTCATATACAGTTTTATATAGAGACAGGATAAATATACGTTTTTTTCCCTACCATACGCGTTCGCAAGAATTTTTAAGGATGGGGTGACGCAATTTTAAATATATGTACTGTCGTCTACGTTAACTCTGAAATTAAAATCCTACACAAATTTGTTTTCCATTAAAAGCATAGTTTCATCTTAGCAATCTTCGAATTACTGAAAGAAATTGCACTAAAGCGGATTTCTGACAATTGAAAAATATTTCAAGCTGCCAATGCCCAGTGCCCGCTCATAAATTTCAAAAATAATAAATATCAATCAATTTCAATAAATTCTCTGTTCCGTTCTCTGCTTGGAAGGAAAAGAAAGGGTTGTTAGGAACGGCACTTTAAGTGGGTCATATATGAAATCTACCGAATACGTCAAGATTACCTTGACAATTTTAAAATAAAAATTAGGAATAATCTAAGGCAAACTTTTAAAAAGAATCAACTATTTTTTAAAGGAGAGGGTCAAGTGCCTCAGTGCTCCCAAAATACGGACGCCATTGTTCCTTAACCTTTTGTCATCTCGTCAAAGGATTAATAGATTTGATGGAAATTATTTTGCGCATTTCCGTGGAGATTCGTGTTGTTGTTTAAATTATTTTATCAAAATGCAACTTGCGCGGTTGATAAACGGAACTGGCTTTCAAATGTTGTTGGTAGAAAAAGGAATTTCCTCTGTTTTGTTATTTACCTCTCTATTTACCCATGCAACTACCTATTTGATTTTTTTATAAATAATAAATGAATCGTTGCAAATAATTGAATTATGGGCTATAGCATACATATACATATAATAATAAATAAAAAATATATATAGTTTTTTTGATAATACCGGATTATGTGTCTTTCTTACCGGCGATATACATACACATATTATGTAGGTAAGGTAACTAGATATACTATAGAGCAAGTTATGAATTCGTTAAAAAATATTAAACTCGATCAAACTTGGCATTACGATGAACGAACTCGGAAAAAGTGGGTCTGGCAATTATGTCTATATGTCCTATTCTTTTGGGTGCAGCCTAAATGGGTGTGTCGATTTTTTTACCAAATTATGAAAATCTTATTTTTCTCAAAAACAGCTTTAAAAAAATAATTAGTAATTTTTTTTTACCTTAAGGGCCATTTTTATAAAACAAAAATCGGAAAATTGTTTGAAATGGTACCTACCTACAATTTTTTTGATTTTCGATTTTCTCAAAAACTGCTCAACTGATTTTGACCAATTTTTGTATAGAGGATGTTTCAATTTTTTTTTTTTTTTTGAGAACTTAATTATTCGAAAACGACTATAGCAGATTTTAAATAAAAATTATTCCAATGACCAAAAATAACGGTACCTCCCATGCAAGTGATTAAAACCGGGAAAGAAAATCTCATTTTTCTCAAAAACGGCTCCTACGATATTGATTAAAATTGTTATGTGAGCTAATTCTCTTATACAACCATTATTTTGGTTCTTATTATCTGTTAAACCGATTTTAATAATTTTTGCACAAGAGCAATAATGAATAATATTGCATACCAAAATTTTCAAATAAAAACAACAAATTTTGCATTTTTTTTTTAATTCAAAATAATTCGATATTTCGAAAATTAGTAAATGATTTTTTAAAAAAAATATTTTTTTAACTCATCACTAGGGGCTAAAAAAATGGCGTACCAATATTTTCTTTAAAATGTTTTCAAAATTTTATATATAAGAAAATAATTAAAAAAAAAAAACTGAAACCGGATGGTGAACATCGCGTGGGTGTCAAAGCAAGTTGTTTAATCAATTTGTTTCTAATTATATTGATTTTTTAACAATTTTTCAGTCTTATGTATTGTGCAACAGGGATAGGTATATATTGTCCACATTTATGTACTCACATAATACCTACCTACTTTAAACTTAGCTACGTATTTGGCAGGTGCTATAAAATATAAATGCTACCATAACTAATTTATTTCTTTTAAAATAAAATAGATTTAAACTATTCAGACTGTAAAAGCACAGTAAGTTCTTGCGACCCAGTTGCTCATTTAATTTTATTTTGTCAATGTTTTTCAGACAATGTTTCTCAATGTTTACGGGTTTTCTGTTAATCGAAATTCTGGTTGATAGAATTTATATTTATGAGAGAAACTCAAAGAATATTCCAAAATTGAAATAGCTGTGTCAAAAGAAAGAAATTTGCAAAATCCATAAATAGATTGTTTTGCTTTAATTATAGGTAGGTATGTACCTAACCACAGAGAATAAAGGGAAGCGATTTGTTTAGGAATTTACAGAAAATGGGTAATCAAGTTGGGGAAAATTTAACTTCGTTAAAACCACGTTAAAAATTCTATGCCAACCGCAAATTTGATATAGAAAAATAATTTTAAAAATTAAATTAAAATTCGGCGCTTCGGCAATGTAAAATAAACACATTTTTTATTTTACACGATTTACACAATTTAACACTAAAAAATAAGATTTCGTTTTCAATTTCCCCTCTTTATTCTTGGTTTAAGAATTTCCCAAGGAACAAAAGTTCGAACAAAAATCGCATTAAGGTATGCAATGATAATTTGGAATAACGAAGATATTTTTGACATTTTTATACGTTTGCCTTTTGTAGTATAGTTTTCGGCATTATTAATATCATTTAGTATTATATTTGACATCAAGATGGCGAATTTATTTAAATACAAGACGTTATAATTTAAATATTTAGATGACATTGTGCCCACGAATTAATAAATAAAAACAAATAAAACTACATTTTGTAAAAATAAGAAGGGAAGTTACTTATCTCTAAATCATTTTTTATCTTTAAATGTTCCTTGAACGTACCCTAAAAGCACAAAAATGCGTCGGTGAAACTGTAAGACTGATTCAAATTCTTTTGTGTGCAAAAAATTAATATCAATAATTAGATGCAATTTAAATTGAATGTATAGTAGTCTTATTTGAAACCCATTTTGAAGCTTTCTTTTGCAAAGTATACAAAAAGTAAAATGTAACTGGGGCCTTAAACTCTTGTAATGTTGCAAATTATTGATAATTTTCTGATTGACTAGGAACAATTATTCAGTCTCTGTAAATAACTATCTGTTTTTCAAAAACAAAAGAAACATTTTGTGAGTCTCAGTATAAAAGGCATTTCCAACATCCTTTTTAGTAATCAGAAAGTAGTTTTCGAATTGTTTAATTATTGTCTTTTGATGTTGGAATTTTGTATCAGAAATACATAGGTCTATAAAGATAAACATTCTTCAAATACCAATTTCTCTGTTTTGAGATTTAGATTAAGTCAAATGTTGACTAAAGTACAAAATATTTACTGTAACATCGTATGCTGCGTAACTATATCCTTTGGAATTCGTATATGTGAAAGCCTATCACGTTTGACATTTTTCATTTTGTTTATCCTTGGGGATATACAAAACCATTCTTATACCCATGTTCCATGTTATCAAAAAACACACCCACACATATACGCACATGTAGATATATCTACCTATACTTTATGTATAGGGTATGAAATAACGCTCTCCCAAAATCAGACAGTTTGATGCCGTACGTGATTTCGTGCAGAATTATTCATTCCTCTTGTGACACACACATGAGTCTAAAATAAACTGAATTACTTTATCCTGAGTTTCCTGACCTTATAACAAATGCATATACGATTGGGTTTTGGCTAAATGGATGGAATGTGGATGGTAAGGATATGAAATGTCACATCAATTGACGAAAAGGTATTTTTTTTTCATTTTAAATATTTTTATCATTTTGTTTAATTGTGGGAAAGGGTGGCTGATGTGGTGTGCTCTTTATTTTTAACTTATCCCCGTGGAAATTTACAAATTAAAATTGACATACTTTTAGGGAAGGTAAATCCATTTGAACAGGGAATGTCCTTATCTCACATAATTTTAATTGTTTTGCAGTCCTCTTTTTTCCCGTTTCATCAGTTCTTTTTACATAGAGAGGGAGTATAGCCAATCGTATAGAAAGGAAAAAAATCAGAATACGCTTTTTGAAAGGACACACAAGTCATACGACAAATAATCACAATGCGGATAAAGGACGAAGCAAAAAACTTATTTATAAACAAATTTAAAATGTCCACCGCTCTTCCCCCTTCCTATCTGAACTCAACTCAGCTCGGATCAAACCCATCTCCAACTGCCATCACGAAGCCATTAATTTTATTCACGCTTGGCGTACAAGCATTCTCTAGCCCAGTTTCAGGTAATTGTAATTCATTTATGTGAATCCTTGTTGTTATCCGTGTTGACACAGGGAAATAATCGTCGACCGCAAGATAAACACGCAGTACGCCGCAATGGAAATTTTGGGCTGAAACTCAGCTCCATGTAGTCCTATAGTCGTCGCCGGAAATGGGGTAAAGCGTACAAGGGCGCAGGAAGATATACCTTCATCCCATCAAAGGACCAACAATTCCGCACCTTATCCACCTTTATATCACGCTGGGGGATGGGTATGGGCCTCTGAAACCTGTACATATATATGTAGATACAACCGGTTATATTGCGCGTCCTGGGAAGTTAATTAAAAATTGTGACCCCCGCAATGTGTTTAATGCCGCAGCAACAACGGTAGCTGGATGTAGGTAGTAGTAGTATATAGCAGCAGACTTTGCCTACGCCATCTGGCGGTGCTTGTGCCTTCCGTTTCCATTTCCATTTCAAGCTTGGCCCTCGCTACTCCACATCTCTCACACAGACCCCGCCAACCAAGTCGAGTGTGCCTTTAATTTATTGTCGTGTCCTGCAGTCATGCTTAATATCCTGTTTTGCTCCTCCCGAAAATTTTTCGTGGTCTCTTTGTGTGGTATGGAATGAAAATCTCTGCAAAAATATTGGAGATTGCCATCCAAAGCCACCCAGGATCGTTATATATACCCTTGACAGTGACACTGTGTCTACGTCCAGGGGGTTGGTATAAAATTCTTTTTCCTCATTTTCATGAGAAAAGGGAATCCCATTCCCCCAAATTAGAGATTGATTTTTCGTTTGCAGAGAAATAAAATAATAAATACACAGAACCATGATCTTCTCGCTGATGTTATGCTCAAGGACAATAAGGATTCATTTTTGTCTGCATTTTTGGTAAACAAATTGTCTTCTTCTGGATTTATATTTTTTTCTTATTCTTTTTTTTTTTTAGTTTCTTGTTTTGTCCATATTGCGCCACCGTATGTCAATGAAAGGAAACCATAAATTAATTAGAGAGATAGAAGAAAATAGGATTTCACAGAACAAAACAGCTCGAAGTATATCTATGTAGAGGTATAGGTATTGTATAGGGGGAAATTCATTTTGTGTTCTATGGTTGATCCTGTGTGTATTATTTGTGTGGGAAAAAGAAGCTTTTTATTTTTTGTTTCTTTTGATTTCTGGGGAACATAAATTAGGTGGGTGTGAGTAAGAAAGATATAAATAAAAAAAAGAACTGTAAAAAAAGAGACCTGCAGCAAAATGAAGTCGGGAATTAATTGCAAAATGTCCTGCAGATGGTCTTTTGGTGTAGATTGACTTTGACATTATAAGACGATACATATTTTTCCTTCAACAAAAGAGGGGAAGGTAAAAGGGGGTGGAGTGCTGGCTGGCAAAAGGCTATAAGGCGAACAGCAGTAGGTATATTGTGAAATTCAAATAACTTTCGATATAAATTAATGTTGGTACCTACATATATAGGTATTTTTAAGAATAAAGTTCTTTGAGTAATTTTTTCGCCAACAAAAAAAATTATTTAAGAGGATAACATTTTGTTTATTAGAATTAATATCTGAATAAATAAAAAAAACAAATTTAAAGTATAGAGATTTTGATCAATTGCCTTCTACTGTTGGATGTTTTTTTTTTTTTTTTTTTTTTAAGCGGAAAAAACCTTTTTAAAATAGAGGCTAAAAGTGAACAAAAAATTACAAGAACTTAGGTATATATAAGAAACGCTCTTTACTACAAAATATTTTTGACATAAACTAATAAAAATTGACTTAAGAAATTAAATTCATAAAGTTATGGAGTACGACAAGGCTGAATATTGTCACCAATATTCTTTTATTGGTGATAAATTATCTACTGAACGCAACTTTTGCTTCCTAAATATTTAAGAAATTCAACATCTGGATTATTTAGATGACATAAAATCATGGATCTTTATTCTTTATCAAATGACAAAAAGGCTGGGAAAAGAAACTGCAACCTCAATACAAGGACAAAAAAGTATGAGCAAGAAACATGTTCTTCTATTCAAGTGGATATTTTTGAACAACCGGTAAATTTGGTAAAGAATTTTCATATCTCGAGACTACTGGCTTTATACCGAACAAGATATTAAAATTCAAATGAGAAAAGCAAAATATTTGGTTGGTATCAATAAAACTGAGCACTTGTTCAAAACTCTATTTTCCAGAGCAGGTTTTCCATTTGGTTTGAATACCTTTTTTATAACTATATTTTTTCATAATAATTACTCAGTTTTTTGTATTCAGCAACTGCTCTGAGCAAGTGCTCCGGTTGAAAGTTGTTCCTCCATTTAAGTAAATACTTTCGGAAAACTGGTAGAAATGGAAGAAATGGAAAAAAAATTCATATCTATCTACTATCTCTAATGAAAGAATATTGAAATTCCGATGAGAGAAGCAAAGCCTTTAGGTCGTATACATATAAAATGAAGGATCTGTTGAGCACCTGCTCAGAACTCCACTTTGCAGGTTCTGCAATTGGTTTAAATAAATTTTTTGAATATTTGCTTTTTATATCATTTGCTCAGCTTTTTGTATTTAGCAACTGCTCTGAGTATTTGCTCCGTTTTATTCGTATCACCATTTTGTTTATCATCTTTTCCAAAATATACTTTAAGAACAAGACCACTGTTCCGTTTAAATCACAATACCGCATTAGAATTATTTTATAAGTATTATAGGAATTTATTCCAATGGTTTTTTTATTTAGTATTACATTTTAACAATAGTTCTTAAGTTTTATTGAATTCATAAATTTAGAAAATTAATTAGGCAAATATACTAGGCAAAATGTAAAAAAAAAGAAAGAGTAGGTAGGATTATTTAAATTAACAAATTAGGAAGTCTTAACTCGATGAAGTACAGAATGAGAGTGACTTTTCTATCACTTCTTCTTATCGCTTCTTCTTCTTGATTTGGATTAGTATGGTGAGTTTGCGATCATATAAAAGAGATTATCCGATACCAACAGGGTGATCTCACAGTATAATATATTATAACGTTAGTGTAACGTTAGAATTTAACGGATTTGACAAATAACCATTTGTATTTGTCAAAATGAAAAATTCTTGATGCATAGGTGATTGTGAAACATCTTAGAGATTTCCTAATCAAAGCGCAACTCACATTATTTTATGAAGAAATAAATCCCAGTTCTTTTATCATATACGCTTAAAAAAGACTATAACCAAGAAATCGTAGAAAAAAAACATAAACACTCTAATTTCCATTAAAATTTTGCGAGTTTTTTTCTGTGGTACTCAGGAAAACCCTGACATGTCAATAATATAGATTTTTCATTAATAATCCCATATTCAAAAGAATTAATTAAAAAGTTAGAATATTTCGAACATTCTCATTTTCTCTTAAATAGAAATTTATCCAATGAGAAATTCCACGAAAAAAAAATATTAACTTTTTTAATTTCTAATGAATGCCGAATTCCATTTGTTAAAAGTTTGAACAAGAAATGGTTTCCTTTTTTTTTTTGTTTGATCAGCCTCAAATCAAATTTGTCGAAAAATTAACAAAAAAAAATAAAACTTCCATGAACTCATAAAAAGTTAGAAAATAACATCATATAATTGTAGTTAGATGACCTAGTTCCAAAAATTGATTTCCTGTAATCAACTACTGATGGAACTTCTGTCACTTCGGCAACATCAAAAAATAAAATAAAAACCTCTTTCATCCACACCCATCATATGGTAATCTTTGACAAAACTGACAAATGCTATGTAAATCCAAAATCTAATTGCGGAAAACTGTTTGCCATCGTCCAACACAAAAATTCTAGTTCGGCGCTATATTTACCTAAAAACTATACTCTTCGACTGTTCGATTTTTTTTTTTTAATTTCGTCCCGATGGATGGTAGCTTTCTCGATTTCTATTTTCCTATAGATGCTTGCTTAAACAAACAGCAGTAACCTCATTACGATGAACTATCATCATCAAGCGAATGACAGACAACCGCTATTAACTCTTGTAAGAGTGATGGTGTGGTGTGGGGAGGGTGTGGGTGCTGGGGTGGTAGAAAATATGTATATGTGTGTAGGTAGTTATTGTCAAACCAAACTCGCTAACTATGTAAACTTGGTGAAGCTTCGTCCATCTGAAGGGTTTTGCAAATTTACCAATCGGGCATCATCAACAAGCAATCACTGGTCGAATAGTTGTTCCTCCTTCCGCTCCGTCTGATGGCTCTTCATTTTGAGGGACATCCTCGAATTGGTTGTAGAAAAAGAACACAAACATGGCTACACACGCATTTGCTTTGTTTGTACAGGACTGCCCGACTCCCACTCCGACATCGACCATCAGCCATTACTACCCACGCCTTATTGTGGGACATTATTGACAGATTCCACATAACATATGCCATTGCCATTGACTTTTTATTTTGCGCCATCAATAACATAAATATCATGAAGGCTTCAGATTCAGATGGAAGGCTCAGTTTTGGGCTTGGGCAGTCATGCTTTATCACTGTCACAACGTTTAAAATAAATAACTCATGTTGGGGAAGTGGAAGTGAGTCGGAGGATGCGGCGGGGGATAAAGGTAGGCAAAGGGTTCCTCTCTGATGCTGATGCTTCTGTGTATGTGTGTACGTGCGTCTCACAAGGTCCATTAGGCCCAATCAGTGTACAGCGCTTATCCTTTATATGGAAACTGCCATCAAAATCGCGAGAAGAGGAGCCTTTTCGCGTGTATCCTTCGTATTACTATAGCCGTATATAGAGCGCTCAGCAGTATGCTTGATATTCTGCATGCCTCTGTGATTTATGTTTATTTTTCGGCTGAAAATAAATATTTTTCCAGTGCTCTGCTCTGCTGTGTTCGTGCATCGACGAACGAACCAACGAAAGTGTGTCCTTTATTTTTTGAAGGATAACAAAATATGTGCATAATTTACATGGGAGCGAGCACATCACACAGGTCCTGCAATAACATACAAAAAGGACCTAGATCCACTTGTGGCGGGTTTGTGTATCTTCTTTGCCAATCAACTCCAATCTCCTACTCTCGCTACTTGCCTCTGTCCCTCTGATGTATATCTCAATGGCTTTTCTCTTGAAATGCATAATCAATGTTGAACAAGTTTGCATACAGATGTCACTTGGGTTCGTTATTGTAACACGTTACATGGACCAAACAAAAACTCTTTATATATACATACATATATAACATACATATGTATACAGCAAAGGTATTTGATAATAAAATGGAAGGGGTTGTTGCTGTAAATGCTTCATTGCTTTTTATTTGTCCTTCATAATATTTTCGAGATGGACAAATATACACTATATGTCCGCTATATACTTCTCTTTTTATCTCTCTTTCATTTCCCTTCTTTCCATCTCATGTTTGCAAGTAGATTGAATGAGGTTTTACGAAATTCCGATGCAAGTTCCAGAGGCTAGGTCACCGGGACCACCGAAGAGCATTCAAGTGTCATTTATGCAAACTGAACACTGAACTACTACTACTGTTCCTCATCTTCAATCGATTTTTCTCCACCCACTACCGGCCACACAGGGCCGGATGCATTGTAAATTCGTAACTTAATCGGCTTTTGGTTTTTTTTTTTCGTCGTTAAATTAATACTTTACTCAAAGCCTCCCAAATTATCGATCGTTGAAGAAAATGATAAAGATCGTAGTTTTGGAGAATTTAATTTTAGTACCGAATTTCTTTGCCACACTTTAAATAAGTAAAATATTTAACACACAAACAATTCCGTCTTTCTGAAAATCATGAAAATCAGGGTTTTAACGGGGGGAGGTACGGGATTTTAAAGATTAAAAACACAAGTGGTTTAAAATAATTTTTTTATTTTTGATTTATTTTTTTTTTTTTTGTAAAACTTCAACTAGACTTATTTTATAATCCTTGAACAGAATTATGGATACGGACCTGAACTTAACAACTCCTACTCATTTGGCTATAAAGGATAACTCAAATTGGTCGCTGTTAGTTGGGCATTGGGTCAATACACAACAATGTGGTTGTGAAATTTTGTTGTTGCTACCGAAGCCTCAACTGGGCAGTCGAGGCATTTGTTATATCCTGATGCAGAGGTCTACTTCAGCATATATGTACGTGACTTGTTGGTCCAAATCACTTCAATGAAAATTTTAAATCAAGTAAATTGCAATCTAGGCACCATCATATACATATACATATTCATATATTCTATAAGAGAAGTCCTACTAACTATACAACTCAAACTCCATCAGAATGACCGAAGGGTCATTTACATAAAGGACACTTTGAAAGTGCAGTATAGACGGTCGATCGGCATGGAGAAGCCAAAAGGGATAGTACCTCTATATAGGATAGTGATGTGATGACATACGCACGTATACGCATTTTGAAAAGCATCATATAGAATATAACGCATAAATGAACGAATGGATGAACACAAAATGAAAAGGTGGATGGATGTGTGTTGATGTTTTTGGAAGGATGAGTATTTATATATAGACGGAGGAGGACTGAAGGGTGCCGTAATATTGTGTAAACGTTTTAAGACGAAATTTTCAAAATGCATTTTCTTGTAGTTTTTGGTCTATTGTTTGTGTATTTTGTTATAGTCAGAAAATATAGATTGCTTGAAATTAAGGAAGAAATATCTATAAAAGAGTTAAGGGTAACCATCAGGAATGATGGAATTGAATATTTTCAATATTTAATGCAATTCATATCTTGAAATTAAATTTAAATTAGATCAAAATCTTTAACTGTCTATCTTTATCTGTCTATCTTGAAGTGTTGATGTTGATAGACTTAAATATATATTTTATCACAGAACTTTTTGGTTATGGGTCCATCTTCATCTGAATAGTATGATTTTTAGATTATTGTATTTAAAAATTTAAATAAATCTCGATAAACTTAATTTTTTGATATTACTTGTTATTGTCGCTTTCATTAAAATCTTTTGTCATTTCAGTGAAAAGAGATGGATTGCTACAAGGACTTTGTAGAAAATGATTTTTTTCGAATTTCTAAAATTTTTCATAAGCTTTTGAAATTTTAAAAAATAAAATCAAATTAGTGGGAAATAAAAACATCCCTCTAGTACGCAATTTCTTGGCACCTTGCAATAAGTTTTAAAGACATTTAAATGTAGCATGATAGTTCATCTGAATTTAAATAGGTTTTTCATAAATAGCAGTGGTTCGTCTTTGGCAAACGATTTCTTATTTCTTTTCAACTTTCCGATTTTTTCTTTCCTAAATTTCTTTTCTAAATTTTATTCCGTCATTCTACTTATGCGTTTCTTCTATTTTTCTGTTTTAATTCCTGGTTGAAGAAGCTTCATTTTAAAAATCTAACAAAATCAGTCGTTTTCGTCTTCGTTTGACTTCTACAGGTCTTAATGAAAAAGTCCAAATTTAAATATGTGTTTATTTTTTATTTTTATGTTTATTGGGACAATTAAGTAATATTAGTGCGTTCCAACTAAATTTTATATTAGCTAATATTAGGCTTGTTTTTGATCAATAATTACAATGGGGTGTCACTAAAAAAAACTATTAAAAAATGCCATCACTATACGATTCCGATTCATAATCGCTTAAAAATGGAAACAGCAAGAATTTTACTGCTATCTCTACATCTTTTATATTCTAACTACAAAGAATGTTGCACCTGAGCCAATAAATGTTGAGAATTTCAAGCTGAAAATTTTTTACTCCAAGTAATCGAATTAATTCGTTTGTTTTTTTTTTTAAAGAAAAAATAAAATTTTTCCAACTGAATTGTGATATAAGGCTCGCTAGGGCCAAGTTATTCACGCCAAATTAATTTTAAACAATAATTATTGCAAACAGGCAAATAATCTTTTGTGGATGACAGACGAAATTTTAATCAAAGAATTCAAAATTTGAGTTACTAACCATTGAATTTACTAATCAGCCAATTTTACAGATTTAACCATTATTTGATGCAGAAGAAGAAATTAAATTATTTTGGTATTTTATTTCTACAAAAATTAGGTATATATTGTTACTTACAATGAATGTTAGGTGTTGATATGGAATAATTCTTAAAATTCAGAAACTAACTGGCAAACGTAATTCTTCATCATTTAATTTAAAAGAAGAATTTTAATTATTACGTTGAAAAAATTACTTTTGTTTGTTTACTAACGTAAAATGGATTCATTGGGTTACGATTTTTTATGAAGCATTTTTACATAACCTAATAATTGTGCGAATTATTTTCATAACTTAGTAAAATTCTATTTAAGAATAAAATGATTCGTTAAGTAAATTGTCTTGGCTGACTTAAGCTAATTTTAAGAGTGTTACTGAACGATGATGTTACTAGAATCCACCGTTTGAGTTGTATTAAAGAGATTTCGAAATAGCTGCTGATCTAATCCAGGTACAAAGACTGTCTTGAAAACACCCCATCTTGATTCGTAAAACAAAAACTTATAGCGGTATTGTTGAAAAAGACAAAATAATTGTAAGGAATTACAAAAAAATCTGGGACTTTTAAAATTTGAGACAACAAGTAGGTAAATCAACAAACACTTAGTTCGAGAATACATCCTCGAGAATACTGATTTTGTAAGGAATACTGTTGCAGAAATCTTGGAGAAAACATCAACGAGAAGAAAATTATGTCTTGTTATAGTTTTTGTACCAGAATTTTAAAGAGGCTTTACCCCTGTGCGAGTAAAAAATCTAGATAAATAACATTTAAAGACCTCACAGCTTCAGATGCCTCAATTCATTAAAATTCACCTGGCAACCCTATTGCGTTTAAGCTCACTCCATCAGAGCAATTACTCTACATCGTGATCTGTGCTGTGATGATGAATTCCTGCATAGCTCCTGCAATTTAGCCTCAAAACCAAATGCCTCTATGGTTTCCTTGCACTGCAGGCGGCTTTCACTCATATGTAAGGTATCTCCCTCCATACATATAAATAGATACCTACATACATATAGGCAAGAAATACTTTGCAATATAGGAAACTCCCGCGCCACCCGCACCAGAACGCAACCAATGGCCAAGGACCATTGTTTGACAATGGCCTATACCTACTTCTGCCGTTTGTTATTGTTATCCTTGCAACAGATGAAGGACACCCACCACCATCATCAGAGTGTAAAGGCTACAGAATGCAACCTTAACAAGCCTACACACACGTAGGTAACCAAATGTGTGCTATTTGTTGGCGTGTGTTCGTCGTTCGTCGTTCTTTGTTCATACACGTATGCCCCTCTGCATTTCCCATATCTGCAGAGCACGATGGAATGTGTATTTATGCTTTTAAACTTAGTTCTTGGTTTGTTTATAAATTCTCGAAGCGAAAGGCAAACGGAGCAAAAGGAAGTAGCTCAGGAAATGCTTCACCGAACTTCACAGATGTGTGTATTGCAGGGAGAATAATTGTGGCTTGTACCTTTCTAGGCCTTAGATATTATGCCATAGGTCATCCTCATCATCATCAGAATAACAAGAGACGACGACGACGAAGGCAGGTCGGTTGAAAGGTTGGTGGCATGTTGCGTAATAAGCTAAAACTGATTGACAAGGATCTGTTGTATCCTGGGGAAGTTTAAACCTCTGGCTACGTAATCAAGTTCGGAAGCAATAGTTTTTTTTTTTTGTTTTGTTTTGTTGTTGTTGACTTTTTGTTGTTATTGCTGCTTTTGAATAATTCACAGAGTTAAACATAAATCAATGAAAATTTGTTTCGGAAGCCACAGACTTGTGCTTTATGGGTCATCTATAATATTATCCTGGATATCTACCTATAAAACAATTCTCATACCAAGTTTGTAAAATTTCCAGAAAACCACAGAAGCAATAATATAATCCTTTTCATATTGTAGAATGTAGACCACGATAAATGGCTTCGGGTGATGATGGTTAGAGTTGAATTATACTACACAGATATTTATATAAAAAGGGAGGGAGAGAGAGAGAGGGAGAGTGGATAAAATGGTAACCTTTAACTAGGCGAGTCGTCGAGGGTTGAAAAGTTAATATAAATTGGTTTAAGCTAGGTGACATACTTTGAAACTATTTAAAAAGGTTATATATATATATAGGGTGTTTTGGAATGTGAACTCTCTAGATTTGGTTTTGGATCTGGACCAATCCCGCACCTAACACACTCAACCACACACAGACACCCTCCGCCGCCGCCACCGCCTTGAAACCGATTGTAGAAATGTGTTACATTAATTTCGGAATGTCTTTGAATGCGGCTATGTTCTCTTGTTGTTGCTGTTTTGTGGTTAGTTTTTGATTTATGTTTTATATTGAACTGAAAATACCGCAATAGAAAATTGTTTGCACTATATGGGGTAGAATTTATGAGTTGGTTGTTGGCAGAGCAGAGATCCTTCATTTAATTGCTTAGTTGTACAAAAAAAAACTTATCTGTAGAAATGCGATGATTACTTACATTTATGTGGTTAAGCCCTGATTTTTCAAAATAAAATAGTTATACCTATGGCACAGTTTATATGTAGAAATCTCTTTTTTTTTTGGTCTTGCTGCAGTTTTAGGTCTATGAACTGTGGAGGGACTTAAAGCATTTACATGGAAAATATAATTCATTCAAACAAAGATACAAAATTTGTTATAAGTAAAAAATAGAATAAAAAAGATTGTTTTTGGTTGTTAATCTAGTCCAAAATAAAACCTTACGTTACCTTAAGTTTTTTGAATTTTTCGATTGTAGTGTCTTTATATAGAACAAGGGATTTAGTTAATACATAATTTAGTTCTGTATAAACGCAATTTAATTTTTGATACAAAAAACATACAATGTCACATATAATAAAAGGGGGCGTGGTAGTAGACGAAATTCCATAAATAATCCATATATAACATGGTTTTTGTTCAAGAGAGATTTATAATAACGTTAAAGATAAAATTGTAATATAAGAAAAGGGCGTGGTAGGTAGTGGGCGGGATAAAAATAACAGAATATATTTTATTATCATGCTTTATAAGTTTAAGATAGCTTAATTACAAAATTTGACCGTTCTATAAGGACAGAATAAAACTAAAATATGATAACAGTGGGTGTGGCAATGGGCGAATTTTACTCAAACTACTTTCTTAACTATCTCGCTGATAATAGGGTTAATTTTTTAAAATGTCAGAGAAATTGGTTCAAGTATTATCATTAAAAGACTTGCATTAATTTGTATATGCCAGGGTGATTCGCATAAGAGAAAGAGCATGTAGATTGCGTCAAGACAATAAAAAATCATATTGAAGGATGCCTATTTATTCCCATTTAGACGAAAGGGGCAATTTTCTAAAAATAAAAAACTTTAAAATAAAACAAAAATAAAAAAAAACAATGGCAACAATTACATACATACGAGATAATTTTTTCAAGTTTTGCTATGACCAAAATAACCTTATTTTTATATATCATAAAAAATCATACAACTCAAATGTTAAAGAAAACTTTGTTTTTTTAAAGTCTGTTGGTCTGACCCTTTTTTCTTTGATAATTTTCTTTGAATTCCTTAATTAGGGTAGCACTCATACATACCACTACTTTTTGATTATAGAGTTTTATTTTATTTCAACAAATATGAGATTTAATTTTAATGAATTACATGTGTTATTTCGAAATAGCGATGGTGTTACGGGGCGTATACGTACTTTTATGATTATTATTTTTTTGTGATAATTTTTTAACAGGAGAAATAAATATTTTCCTTTTTGTTTCTTCTTTGGTTTAGTCAAAAGTTTACTCCTTAAAAACGCCTATTCTTAAAACTAAGCTTAAAAACTAACTATCTATAGTGTATGCCTCCCTTGAAGCATTTTTTGATTTCATTTGGATTATAAGTAAATACCGTATTTTGTTTCTTTAATTTAAAATTCTTTAAATTTTTAAGTTAGGTATACTTTTGAAAAAATAAAAATAAAATAAATAGTCAAGCTACCCTAGTAACCTAAAAATTATTAAACAAAAGTCAAATAACGAACACGAACCACAAATCTCGTAGGAAATCTTATCCATCACACGCACACATTGTTTGTTTATATATCCTTTCATATTTAAAGAAAGAAAACACTGACTCGTCAATAAAAGCTTGGTACTTGTCGAGGGATTCGAGGACTAAAGTCATCATGCAGCATGCATGCACGCACACCAAACTATTTAACATTGCAATTTTGCCAATAACTGAAATCCTGTGGAACAAACATTCAATCTATTTCTTTTCTTCGTCGCATCGCATCGTTCTCGTCGCAGTCACAGTCACAGTCACAGTTAGACAGCAGCATCTTCTTTTCTTCCAATTCCAACTGAATAAACTCAGAAGTCAGAACTCACAATCATTTGTCCTTGTTGGCATCAGAATAAAGCTGATGTTGCACCATCACCATCACCAACACCAACTTCAACTATAAACATGCCCACATATACTAGCTGGAGTTTATACGTATGTTATATTTGATGTGCCCAACGCGCTTCCGTTGTTTTCCTCCATTTATCGTATACCTACATATTTTCAGTTGTAAACAAAATGTTGCACGCGTGAGTATATATTAAATGACGTCTGTCGGTGTGTCCTTGGGAAAATAATACTCAGTGCGGATGTTTCAGATATAAAACCACAAATATCTAAGCACACCATAGCCGAACGAGCACGAACAACCGCATATTCAGGATCAAACTATAGTTACACACATGCATACATATATACATACATTCTTCTATAGTATATTTTCCTTATAACCAGCGAACCCGATTTCGTATTCATCTCACAGGATTTGATTGATGTTTGTATGGAATTTCTGACACAGTTAATATGTGCTTTTGCGGTATAGAAGTGAAGCAGGAGGATGAAACAAAAAACACCAGCACTATATATACCATCAGCTTCAGCATATCAGCAGAAGGAGGAAAAACAGCAAATCCTTACGGAAAACGCTAGTTTAGATATACATAGAGAAAATATTGCTCTCCTATAGTTTTCTAGCTAATGTATTTCTATCTCTATCTCTGTATGAGTAGTTGTTATTTTTTTTTACTTTCTTGTGTTATTGGTGATTTTCAAAGTGTTCCGTTTTGAATTTATGATAGAAACCAGAAAGTAGGTTTTTTTGTTTCCATCCCTTTTGAAGCTTTTGTAAAACTTAGGGTTGCTGTTAAAGAATGCTAAAAAAAATTTCAATCATATAATTTTTTTGAATAGTTAAAGGTCATTCTGAAATAAATTTCTTCTTCGTTACGACTAAAAATCGTGTTCAATAAATATTTTTAGCTAGAGAATTTTCTAGCAAAAGCCAAAAATTATCTGCCTTACCCAAAAAATAACTATCAATTTTATTTGACAGAAATATTGCTTATTTGTATTTTCAGAAAGTAAAACTACAGAAATGGGAATCGGATCAAAATTAGATCGATAAAAAAAATATTTGTTAATGAACTGGTTTTTTGTTTGCATTTTTTGGAAGCTGTCAAAAAAAAGCCTAAAAGTATGCAATTTGTAGATTCGTTACCTTACGTGACAAAATCGTTGTTTAGTTAATTTTCAATGTGAAAACGATTATAGATAAGAAATTAAGCTACGTCATTTAAAGGCAATTTAAATATTTAAGTATACATTATTAAATTACCGCTAAGAGACGTTTTAAGAAAATCTAATAGATACGGCTTGTAATTTTTAAAACTTAATGTAGCAAACCTACAATTTATTATATTCATCCCTTTCAGCCATAAGACCAAAACATACAACCCAATAGAACACTTTATAATTCATATATACCTATGTATCCATGCTTATGAGTGTGTAGTTTTTGTTGTTGTTGCTTATTTTACACAGTATATGTGTTGGGTTTTTGGCCGATTTGAATGATTTAATTTATGACAATCTGTATATTGTTGTAAGTCTATAAATGGATATAGCATCCCCTATATGCTATATCTATGCGGATTTTCTAAGGACCGACCAACGAAGATAACATACTGACTGCCATTTCTATCTCCATTCCATATACATACGGCTGACGCTGCGGCCAAACTGAATTTGTAATTTTTTGCAATGATTTGTGGGTTAAAACCCAAAATTGCAGTTGGATGTCCGTGATTTTGAATTTTACGAGTAAAGTGAAAGTGATGGATGATGGTCCATCATCGCAGCATGGAAAATAAAGGTTAGTAAGTAGATGATGTTGATTAGAATGGATTTTTAAACTGACAAAAGAATATTGTTTTGCTCTGGAATTTAGGTCAGGATTAAATATTAAAAGAAAATAAATTTAAGTTTGTTTAAAAATTGTAGGTGTAAGAAAAATTATTGTTTGAGATTAGTTTTTAGATTAGAGTTTAGACTTTATCCCAATCACTGATATTTTTTATTTGTGTACGTATTGCTTCTGGGTATGATTTTTTTTTCATATTTTTAACTAAACGTACATTAATTTGTTAAAGCTAAATTCAATTAATACCAGAAATTACAAAGCTTATACATGTTTTGCTACACATGACTGACTTAGTTAAATAAATATGCAAACAAACTT
This sequence comes from Epistrophe eligans, assembly GCA_951394125.1. NCBI lineage: Eukaryota > Metazoa > Arthropoda > Insecta > Diptera > Syrphidae > Epistrophe > Epistrophe eligans. Next base: position 4,295,419 of record OX596031.1, read on the forward strand.
TAAAATTTTGCAAGGAAATCAACACACTTCAAGTTCATTCAATCAAAACATTTTTGGTGGACTTTTCTACATCCTGATTCTGCAATCTGAAAACAATAAAATTATGAAGGTATATAGGTTAAAGGGATATAGTCCTCTTAAATAAACCTAGAAACCTACTCATGTTACACGTGTTGTATGAAAAAAAAACTTTTCCACAAAAAAAAAAAAAAAAAAAAAAAAAACACCACCATCCCTGTGTGTGTATTATATCAATTTCAAACAAACAAACAAAACTAACAACATCATTAAAGTTTGAACATCTAACCTCCAACAAAAATCTAACATAGGTGTTCTATATACATATATATACTTTGAAATATCCTGGTAAGAAAATATGTATATCCTCTCTCTTCTCTTGCAGGAAATTCAAAGTCCTTACCTTGGCATATATTTAAGTTCTACGTAGATATATATAAACCCGTCAATTTGGAGTTTGCCAGTTGGTGGTCAATAGAATATTCAAAATCTCAACCGCCCTGCTATAACATATACCGAGGGATAACATGAGTTACATGATTCCTTCATTAGCAGGACCGAAACATAACGCAGGTACCTATATGTTCCATATTAACGAATATACTCATATATAGAACAAAAACTAGTTTTGGTCTTGGAAAAGTTTTCCGATTTTCCAAAAAGGGTTCATCGTGTATTACATTGGCCCCCAGACACTCATATATGATCCCCACATATATCTGGAACCTCAAGGATAATGAAAATCGACCCCGAAGATAGAGAGAGAGAGGGAAAGATAGGACCGGTGGAGGCCGCAGGACCATAAGGTCTTTGATGGGTCTTCCATCCACTTAACACACAGCCAAAGTCAACATTACAGATATTAATCGAAATTCCGGTTGAGGGGGCTGTATTCAATGGTAGATTGGGGTTAGAGGGCCCACACCCTCTTCCATCGACATCGTCCTTAAATCACTGCCATCACGTCGTCATTGTCGTCGGAGACTCGTCAATTATCCTTTTTCTCTATTTCAACACGCATATACACAACCACTCACCCACATCGACACACAAATAAAATTGGTGCGGTCTTACTTTCTAATTGGTTGACAAAATTAATTTGCATATTAATTCATGGCAAGGATAACACACCGAAGGAGAAGGAGTAGAGATTGGAGCAAAGAACAAAACCACAAGGCAAACAAATTTCATCCACCCACCATCATCGATAATCCTCTAGAACAATTTTGTTTATAGGGGAGAATGAGAAGATGATGATGATGATGAAGAAGAAGAAGAACAAGAAGAGTGTCCTTGATCCTTGTGTAGTAAATTTGTAGATGGTATCCATTTTCATCAGACATAAAGCGAGCTGTCATTGTTTGCACCGACTGAAATCGATTTGCTAATTTTAAGAAGATCCCCAAAGACAAAAGGATCGATTTAAATTGAATCAGAGCTATAACAGCTACGCGAAAAGCAAATTAAGAGTGAATACGACAACGTCAATGATGATGATGATGATGGGAAGGCGAAGCATGCATAAGGACAATGGTAAATACGTTACCTGCTAATAAAAAATTGGTTTCTTTTGACTGCGCTTTCTCATTTAATTTTGTGGCAAACCCATGAGACAGGTAAATTAGCATGATTTTAAAACTCTCTGCAGGGTGTTCGGAATTTTTGTGGAGGATGTTCGAAGTTCTTTTATTCCAAGTGTTTGATTGAAATGGACACGAAAGCTTTAACGTGTTCGGAAGGAGGAACAACAAAAAAAAAATGTTTGTTTATTCGAAGGGGGATGAATTAAATTGTAATTAGGATAATGTTTTTGGGAAATAATCTATGATAGGGTCAAGGATCATCCATTGGGGATGAGTAAGTTTGTATATTTGGGGTCAATTTATTTGTTCAACACAACTTGTTTCACTATACAAAATAAACAAGAAACAAGAAACACAGTAAATTTATAAATTAGAAATAATTTCTATTTGGGGACAAATAAAGTGACCTTTCGTTATAAGGTAACGAAAAGGATTTTCATTTCATATAATTACCTATTTTAAGTATTGCTGTGAGGTCCCAAAATAGATGTACTAATTTTGCAGTTTACATTTAGGAGTGTGTTACATTTAATAATAATAGCCATTGGACTGGTTTTATATCATCGATGCTGAACTAAAAAAAGGATCTTTTTCAATGGAATTTATTAGTTTTTAATGAAGAATGCAATATCATTTTGGAATAAAAAGTTTATATTTTTTTTTTATTTTCTAAAAATAAAATTATAAAACTCAGCAATGCCTTCCATTCATAGAAAAGTTAGCAACTTTAGTTACGTTACTTCTAAACACTTTTGAGAAACCGTAATAACTTTAAAATAAACTCCTTAAGAATAAAATGATCGAGAAATCAACGCTTAAGTGGACTCTAATCCCATCCTCTAATTAAATGTAACCTTTCAAAAATAAAAAGAATTTTTAATAGGTATGTATATATTTTTATTTTTTTTTTTTAGGTTAAAACTGAGGAATCCTATTTATGCATTTCTTTTTTTTGCGATCTAAGTACAGCGTGTGTTGCTTTTATGTCAAACAGATGGCGCATTAACATTTCAAAGCAATCGGCGAAGAACTTTTGAAGATTAAAGATTTTGAACTAACAAACTAAATTTGTTTTATTTAAATTTAAAGTTTTAATCAATATAGATGTCTTTTTCATTATTTTTTAATTTTTTTAATTTTATCTTAGCTTCGTTTTATTTCATACACCTTAATCATCATCTATTCTTTTTGCGATGTAACAGAATTATAATTCCGCAATTGTAGGTATATCCTTGAAAACAAAAAAAAAAAAATATGAAAGGGCAAAACACTATTTATTTAAAAAATTTAAATTTTAAAAATTCCATTCTTTTTTTTGCATAAAAAGGTTAATAAAGTCCTTGTATTTTTTATTGCTTTTAATTTAAATTAAAAAAGCAATTTATCATTGTTCGCTTCAATGGGTCGTTAGCGATTATCATTGCATTCATTTAAAAAATAAAATTCTCAACAAAAAAAAAACTCCCTATATCAATCTATCTACATATATATGTCTAGATACATATAAACAAATATAAGTTGAATCCTATTTCGGTTTGTTTCACCGACACAATTTAATACTCGTATACAAAGCGAACACCTTTTTGATTAATTAGTTCATGCATGACATTTCCATCATTAAAAAATTCCACATTTTAATACACACATACACACACACAAGAACAACATCATAAAAAAATACCTTTATATCTCTTTTTCCATTACATCGATGACCGATTTTTTGAAATTTATTATTGCGATGTAACTGTCATTTGTGTGTCTGTTGAAATAAAAATTGGCATCACCATCAGTAATAACAAAAACAACAATAATAACAACAATAACAACAGAGCCCAACAAGGATTTATATCCAATTTGCTATGGCATTACATTAAAACCGCACACAGCATCATCATCCAAGCCTGTGTCCAAAAATTATTCAACCAAACTGGAAAATTGAAAAAAAAATAATAATAAAAAAAAAAAAATCTTGTGTCCTTCTGTGGGTTGTATATGAATAATTGGAATCCTCGGACTGAAACAGGACTAAGGAAGGAAATAAATTCGAATCGATTGCTTTCAATGTAACGATTATGAGTAGAAATAACTTTATTTTTTTTCTTCTGTTTCGTTTTTATGTCAGCTCAAAATACTAGCTGGTGCCACAACTATTTTCATGACAAGCAAGCCTTGGTTTACGTGTATTATTGTAAGCTAGATACTAAGACACTCAGGCAGACTGAATTAATAAGTATTACTTGCTCTATAGAGGAAGTCGTTAGGATGAGTTTTATGAGACGACAGTAAGACATTGTCTTAGGGAATAAAATTTACGAGTGTACTGTACATATATCGCAAAAATAGTTCCCAACTAACGTTTATGGAAGAAGTTTGATTGAGATTAACTTAAAGTTGTTGAAATCTATCAAAGTAGTATTTTTATGAGGCATAATTTCGCGGTGAAATTGTCGTGAAACATTTTGTTTCGCAAGGAATTTAATGACATTTTTCAGCAAAACCATACAAAATCGGGTAGGTAAGAAATTTTCGCTTTGAGGAAACATTTTATAGGCATACCATATTATATTTTTGAAAAACCGCTGGTAAAGAAAAGGTGTTTCCCAATTAAGCAAATTATTTATTAAAGCAGCTTATACCTTAAGTTCTTAAATTCAAATGAAAATATTCCGTAACCTTATCGCTGCCGATGGTATAATGGTTAGTGCGTATAGCACTGTCACATCATAGGTATGTCATGAGTACTGCCACTTGCGAAAACCGAAGGCCAAGAATATATCTTCTCGGAAAAAAATGCTTCCCTCTTAAGTCTTAAAAGCCATTCGGATTCGGCAGAAAATTGTAGGTCCTTTACAATTTCTGCCTAATTCGGTAAAACGAAAACGATCGTTTCACGAAATCAGGTCCCTGACAAAATCGAGAGTCACTTATAAGACCTATGGGTTTCCATGAGCTGACGTACAAGCAGTGATACCATATGAAATTAAAAGAAGTATCTTTATCATAGACAAAAATCCATACACCCACAAAATGCATAAAATAAATACAAATAAAAACAATTCAGATATTTATTCACTCCCATTGAAATTCGAAAAGAGTCATGAGGCTCTGTGTTACTTCGATTCTGACATAAGAAATAAATAAGGTTGAAATAGAATTCTGAATTAAACGTTTGTGGTATAAAGTTAAGAAAGAAAAATATTTTGGGATAAAATTCTAAAAGTAGGTACCTTCGCTTTCATAAAAAATTCTAATGTTTCAGAAATTCGTCCTTTTTTCCATACGCTGTAGTTTTCAAACCGAAAATCCCTACGTGTAGTGATTTTTCCCTACGTATAAGATTACTGCGTTCAACGAAATTATATTTTTTGTTATAAGCTAATCTAAAAACGTTTAAAATATTTATTAAATATCACTGATTTCCGCTGCATGGAGTGAAGCATGTTGTGAAGTTAAAGATCGATCGAATTTTAGATCGATTTGCCTAAATGCGTTGGCCCTGCATGGTAATACATTCATATTATCATTACCATGGATCTTCGTCTTGCTCTCAAAAAGCTTTAGTTTCGATAGCGACCGATGAAAATGAAACTACGAAAGTAGGTCATGTCTCATAAAAGGGAAGAAATGAATAGGAAGATAATACAGTCCATTGTAATCATCGTGTTTTTATTGACTTTATTGACAATAAAGTTTATTCAAATAAATATTGAATTTTCGCTTTATTCTTTTGTTTGCTTTATTTGATATAATACAGTAAAAGCTCAACTTGCGGACAATTCCACATTTTCGGGAACAAACTTCTTTTTCGAATTTTTCATACAAATTACTTTCCTATAAATGGACACTCTCATAAACGGACGCGGAAATATTGTAAAAATACTGTTACTGTCATACACGCTGATACATAAGTTTTTTTTCAGCTCGTGTAGAAGCAGGGCCTAGTTACTTATAAGTTATAACTTTCAACATTTCTTGTGTGCGTGTTATTGCCAGGAATGGAGGCATCCTACAATTTTATTCCGAGTCCCAACGGCTTAAGTGTGGTACTTGAGAATTACCTACATACTTTTAAAAGTTAAAAATGCAAATTTCACGTCGATATTTTTTTCTATAAGGATATATCATTATTTTTGCCCGAACTGGCTTAAAAATTTAAATTTATCGTTATCTTATCTTCTGATAAAAAAATATTCCTAAATATATATATGTAACTTTGCAAGGAAATTAACATGGAAATCCTTAAATAAAGAACTTTTCCCTTTGATCTATACCTATATGTTACAACGTAATCGACATTACTTAGATAATTTTTCAAACGCTCTGTTGTTGCTTTTTTCTTTGCAAAAGGCTTTCAACTAATCCTATACCTACAAAAAAAAAGAAGCTATTTCCTTAAACATTGCCTTGAGCTGATTAAAAGAAAAAATGCTCATTTATTTAAATTGTCTAAAAAGAGAAAGAGAAGAAAAAATATTTTTTGTTCAGAAAAATCCACCTCGTGGGAGAAAAATTTAATTCGCATCGGGTTATGTTACTACATGGATAGAAATTTGTTTAGTTAGTCCACCCGCTCCCAGCGCGTCATCATATTTTTGCATTGTATGTTCTTTTAAATGGAATTATTTCAAGAGAAAAATTGTGCAATCAAAAAATATTCAGCTTGAAATCATTTAGGAACTTAGTCTTCTTGTTTAAAGTGTGGTTAAATATTGAAGATTTATGGCAATGGTTTAATAACTTTACGATTTTCCAATAAAAAATAAAAAAATCAAAATAAGTAAAAAACTGAATTTTCTTTAGTTTTTTTTCACACACGTACGAATATATCTTGCCCCTATAGCAAGTGAAAATGTGAAGAAGGTTAAAAATTTATTAAATAAAATAGAGAACAATATCCAATAATATGTGCTCTTAAAAATTAGTGATGATTATTGTTTAGATCAAGATTAAAACTAAACTAATTTTTTTCGAACAAAAACCTTAGAGAAATCTTACTGTTTTTCGTCTAATTCGTCTGGTTCTTTTTTCTCTGTGTACTTTCTACCCTATACCTTAGTTGCAGATTCACCTATGAAATATATAAAAAAAAAACAGAAGCTTGATTTTTTTTTTTGTTGACGTTCAACAAGGAATGCCAGCTCATCAGACATGAAAAAATGAAGAAAAATATGGTCGATGTTTCCAAGGCAGGTCGTCCCTGTTTTGATATTCATTTCCTTTTTTTTATCGTTTGCGACGACATATGTGACGATCGACGATGAGCGTCGTCGTAGCGTCGTTGGTCGTTACCATCCACCTCAAATACCACCCCCCAACCCCTTATACTAAAATAAAAGCTTAATGGAGAAAAATATTTCATCAGAGTGTGGAACTTTCATCGCATCATTTTTGGCGCACGTTCGAACTAATAAGGATATGGAAAAGGATATTTGATGTTTTTTCTTGTAAATTTTTGTTGTTTTTGCTCTTGATGAAAATACCTGCGGAATATGGTTTCCAAGGTGAAAAAGCTTCCATCACGCATTTATTTCCTTTAACACCGAAAGGCATAGCTCTGGCAGTAGCCAAAGCCAGGGATGAAAATGTATGTGAGTGGGATAAAGCTATTCTTCTTTGTATGTTATTTTTTTTTTTTTTCATAGCGGAGGGAGAAGTGGTTGATTCAGTGGAATTTATGGGTGAAATTAAGGGAAAATCACTTTTGTGTTAAATTAGCGTAATAAAGGAGGCGTATATGTGTGTTGAATATATGCTTAGAAGAGAACTTAACATAATATATACATACATATGAGGGATAGTATTTTGAATATAGAAAAGAAACGCGCAGGTATAAGCAAATTATAGGGAACATTTGCAAGATGATTTTATGGTGGAACGTAAATTAACTTACATGCTGATATATACATACCTAGCCTACATATATAAATACCATCCGCAAGGGAATGAAGATTTGCAAAAATATTTTCTGTTTTTTTGTCTTTTTTTTTGCTCTAAAAGCATATGGGAGATGATTTAAAATTCTATTAAATCTGGATAAGGAACTGGGGCGAATTCTTAGGTTATGCATATTTAATATGTCATGTGACCTCGATGTATACGAAATTGAATCAATGGGAATAACTTAGATTATTTTAATAAATGGCGCCCAATGTGAGGTGTTTTTAATTTTTTTATTTTTTCAGAGGACAATCGTGGAAAAAATTAAAACAAACAATTTGTGTCGTTTAACTGTTTCGAAGTCACGAAGTCAGTGTTTAACAAGAAAGCCTGGCACTTCCTCAGACCAGGAAAACTAGCTCTCAAATTTTTCACATCAATTTTATTCAGAATTAATTATGGTTCAGAGAGGCATGCTTTGACTACTTTTACTTGCTTACTTTTACCCTGAAGAGTGCATTAGATCCATATTGAAATCCAAATGAAGTAAAGCCGCTTGCCACATCATCACCCTTCTAAGCAAAATCGAACCTAACCTAACGTCAATTTGCCATAAAACCTGTGTTCTGGTTTGTTCACTTTAATAATTGGACGGAGCTTCTCCTTTCGATATATTGGATCGTTTTTCCCATTAATGTATATTTTTATTATTAAGAAGTACTCCAGTTCAATTAATATTACCAACTTGAATTCACCATCATTTGCCACTACCACTAGTGTCTGCGTAATCTATAAATGGTACTGATACTCCAAAAGAAAAAACGAGAAAGACAAATCAGTTAATGTCTTTGTTATTATCTTCAAAAGGAAACGATATAATGCTTCCGTTCCTCAAGTTTTATATCAAGGACCTTTTAATATTCTACAAACAATATAAACATGTTTAACCGCTAATAGAAGGGAGGTAGGTTAGGTAGATTCTAGATATACAAGGTAAATAAATATAACTTTCTTACACGCTTATATTTGCCAAAGGCTATTATGATGACCCACACATATAAAATCGACCCATTGTCCGTCCGTCCGTACTTGGGCCTCTCTCACATATTTAACCCTCAAAAACCAATTTGACCCACAAAGTGTTCATAGAATATTCAAATGCCTTCCATTCGATTAAGCACTTTGTTTCCTTTTCTCATCGCATCTTCATAACACGCAAATAATTAAGAATCCAAATGACTGTTATTAGTAAGTCCTTGAAACTGTCCACAAAGGTCAACGCAAAAACAAGATCTAACCATGTAGAAGAGGGAAATTAAACTATAAGGCTATATCTATAAGAATAAGATGCGGAAATGTGGAGACTGAAATCTTGTCCTTTTGCCTGTCTTCACTTTATAGGCCACTTGAAAGGCTCTATACCTCCTACATATATACAAAAATATTATGGGGGTGAAGAAAAGTTTAGTTTTTGAGGAAAAGTCCAGTTTTTGTTTTTTTTTGTTGTTGTTGTTTGTGTCCTTTTGTATATAAACGTGTCTCTAACCACGAAACTCGGTTATAAGAAGGTTTGCTTCTTGGTCGGTTGGTTAGTCTTGTCATGCAAAAAAAAAAAACGTCCTTGAACTCCTCTACGTCGTCGCCGTCGCCGTCGCCGTCGGTCGTCCCTCCTTCCCAAGAGGGAAATATGAGATTTCACACATAATTTAACAGAAATTTTGTCGTCTTATGTATAGGGACAGCTAAATTTTATTCTGGGGCCAATCGCTTGAAAATGTTAGCAAGCATTCAAGCAAGCATATATTATAGTCCTTTTTTTTTTGCTATATAGATATTGATTTGTATATGCGTGTGGTGTCCCTAAGAAAACATGATCCCTTAAGCATGATATTGAAATCGTTAAAATAATCGGATGTTATTTCTTTTTTTCTATTTTTTTTTTTGTTGTTGTTGTCGTTTTGCTGTTAAAAAAGTTGTAGGTTTTGATATTATTTTCTTTATATACAGTTGATTAGGTATTTAAAATGGAATAGAAAAAGATTCAATATTTTCTATTGGTTTTAAAATGGTCAAGGCAAACATGTTTTGATATATATGACGATTATTGGTTAAGATTTTAATCGTAGGAACGAGACATATGATAAATATCTAGATGAATATATTTGGAATTTCTTGGGGTTAATGCTGTCTTCTTTTGATGTTTATGCCTTCATCCCGAAATCATATAGATTCCCTTTGCATTATGTTGTTTGTGAGTTGGAATATCACGCCGCTCAACTCTGGGTTCGAATCAGAATATTCCGATCACAAAAGTTTTTTTTTCAGGGGTACTGCTTCTTCCGAGAAAGTCAGAAGTTCTTCATGAGTGTTTTTCTGGCCATCTGTGCCGTCGTACCCCATTTAGCTTATTTAATTCATTTTGATTCCGAAATCACTAACTATTACATTAATGGCAGAAGTGGGATAATTTTTTAGAAAAATTATATAAAAATTAACATTTTGTTGTTTTAAATTAAATACGTGTAAGTTACCATTCTTTTAGTTGTTCAAACCACAACCGTAGAATTCCGTTCATTTATTTATAACGCCCTCCTTTCGTCCTTTAAATTCTGAATGCTTGTTTGTGTACAAGTTTATTCCATGTATAGAAGTCGGCAAACGACTATGTAAGAAAGATAGTATAGGAATAGGTCCATACACACAAATGTTTTTACAGACAAACTATATACTTATGCCCTGTGTGCAATTAACTAACGAATTTTCATTTTCGCAACTAAAATTCCTTAATGACTTTCACCCTACGGCAGTACGACCAACTACATATTTTAGCCTTTCATTAAAAAAAAAAAAAGTTGTTTTTTTTTTAAATCTCCCTCAAACCAAAGAAGCTTTAGATGGAAGGACAGCATCCAGGAACGCCAGACGCTCGGTCGCCGCGCAAAAATGCAAGAAATAAAAATTCGTGAATATTTTTCTTTTCATTCGTATATTCTCGCCACTTCAAGCCTATTCACCAATGATAATTCAAAAACCATGTCTGAACTTTGCGTGCTGCTGCTGTTGCTACTACTACTCTGAAAGAACGGACAATCCTCCCGGAAAAAGGACTTTCTTCCAGCCTAACCGCACTCAAGTTGCAGAGAAAAACTAAAATAAAAATAAAAATACCATCAGACTTTGAAAATATCCTTTTGAATTCAAACAAAAATCAAACAAAAAAAAAAAGGATTTGCTGCAAGCATATCCTCATATTCAATCCTTTTTTTTTTACCAGCTATATTCCCGAATTCTTTTTTTTTTTTTATTTTTTTTTTATCCCAGAGTGGTGGAAATTTTAATTTGAAATTAATTCCAAACGTCGTCATCGTGGTTGTTCTTATCCAACAATTTTAAATATAGAAAAAAAAAAAAATTCTGACCAAGAAGGCCAAACAGGAAATAAAAAACAAAAAAAAAAAGGATCACTAAAATTCTTTTATAGAAGAAAAAGAGAGAGTCCATTTTGGAGGCATTCATTCATCGGTCTTCCCGCATGACATTTATATAGGGTTTTCTACTTATACACTATACACATGCGAAGTCGTTTATATTTTTTGTTAAATCCCTTTTCGGCTGTCTGTTTTGTTTTTAGTCTCTCCACCACTCTGCATCTTCTGTGAAATGAAGGACGGACTCACATGTGCGGCGAGTCCTTTTTACTCATTGATAAGCTTGAATGGATAATCATGTGCTAATGGTTCCTATCTAACAAGCGAAAGGACATGATTTATATATTTTTAATGACCTTTCGTAATATGTATATAAGATTTGAATGTTTAAGTATGAGTTTTTATATCTACAAATAATACATCCTTTTTGAAATGAAAGGTAATTATTTAACTTTGACAACCCTATGTCAGTCAAAGAGAAAGGATATGGGCATGCAGCAGCATAATTGGAATAAAAGATACAGTCTTTCTGCTAATCTGGTTGTCATTGTAACAACACATTCAACACAAGTATATAGTCTCTCTCTCGTATTTCTACGGTGACATATGGAATTTCAGGAAGGATCAAAAGGATACAAAACTCACCTCAAACCCCGCTGCAACCACTTAAAAAAAAAAAAAATTTATTTGCCTTGACAAAGTGTTTCGCAACCCTTCGTTGCCTTGCAATTATTTTTTTTTTATTTTTTTTTTATTCTGCTCTTGTGCCAATCTCTTTGTGTGCGGGAGTTGTATAGTTTTTTTTGTATGTTCTTTCTTATGAGCGCTTTATGTAATCAAATTACACAAGGACATAATTTCGGGTAAGGACCTTTTTTCCATATGAAAAATTCAAGCTGAGTGTCTGGGTTTATTCAGCGCAATGAACTTACAAGATGGGATGAGAGGGGGTGTGGCTAGAAAAGTCGAGATGAACATAAAAATGAAGGCAAAAGAAAAAAAAAACTGCACCCTATTAAGTACACGTCCTTGCTTAAGGACTTACCCCAACCTATTTATACATTTTTTTTTGTTGATCTTCTTCGCTATTCTTGACGATGAAATGCCATAGCAAACGAGATAGGGTTATACTTATACTATATATTTAATATTTTATTAATTTAACTTTTTAGCTTGACATATCCTCAGAAGGACTCTTCCGCTGTCCTTCTATAATTTTTTCTTTTTATATTAGTATGTAATAGCGTGAAATTTTTTTTAAAAGTATAAGACCGTTTGAACTTAGAACCTTTTAAAATAATTAAGTTACATTTTGGTGCTTGTTAAACGCACATTCCCAGTTTTTTTTTTTCTTCTCTGTTTTGCAAAAAAAGGGGGAAAAGTTCTTTTTCGCCAATATTCTTTTGAAGAGAGCGAAATTAAATATTTTGACGGCTTCATACTTGTTAAAAAGGGGTAGAATTTGAAATTGGTCGGTTTATATTGCCTTGTGAGAAAAGAGAAAGTATAATTAGCAATTTATACTTATATTCTAATGATCCAAAGTCAAGATCCTGGAAAATCCCAAGTAAAAGAAAAAAAAAAGAATAAATTGAATTAAATATTTTTAAGAAAAGGTTTTCACGAGATGACTTTGCCAGTGGGCAAAGGGCCCTTTAGAGACAAATTAGTACTGTGTATAGGGTGGATTAAGAATTCCTTTTGAAATGTTTAGTTGAGTTTTTTGTTCAGAGGATCGTGAATGAAAAATGTCGGATTAATAAAGAGTGTATAGTTTTTGAACCCATAACCAACACTTAAGTTGTACATATTATAGGTACCCTCTCTGAAAGAAGTTAAGTAACCAAGTTGGACATTAATTATTATTTTAGCAGAAGAGAAGAGTGTTGTTCTGGGTACTTAGGGAAAAACAAAAAAGACGCTAAGAAAGCAGAAATGAAATTCAAAAAATCTTGTCATTTTTTTAAAAAGTTAACCACTGTAGATAGATCTGGGAGGCCCTATTCTTAAACGTAAGTATAAAAAGTCTACATAAATGTATTTTTTTATTCTATGGTTACTTGGAAATATTGCCAAAAACATAAATGTAGCTTCTTATAAACCAAATAACTTGCTAACAAAACCTCTTGCCAATGTTGCGTTTGCTTTAAGCTTTGATGTCCATTTTATAAAGTTCAGTTGACCTCTTGGCTTTTGTCTTTTTCCTTCCTGAATGTGATATAGCTTTCTAATTAACATAGGTTCCATTCTGGGAAATGGGGTTAAAACTAAAGGACATACCTATGACAGAAAAAAAAATGGTTTTACATTTATTTACCTACTAGCTATATTCATTTGCTTCCAAAAAGTGTTTTTCTTTTTTTTTTAGAATCCCAAAGAAAACTTCTGAATTGCTTTAGCTTCCTCTTAAATTTCAACAAATTTGGTTGCCATTATTCAATGTTTGAGTCCATAATTCTTCTTTTTTTCATATTTATCTATTAGGTATAATCCTTGTCCCTTTGTAGCGCATTCTTCCTTAACCCACTTTGTGAATAAAATTTTTGCATTATGAATTTAATTTTTCAGTTTCATTTTCTGTTTTAAATACACACAAAAACTATAATAATTTTCTCTCATTAATTTCTTATTAGTTATGGTATACCTGCCTACGTACTTATTTAACTTTGCTCATCAACCAAAAATAAAAACTGTCACTTCATTCAAAATTAAAACTAAAAAGGTAGGTATACTACTGGCCTTCCCCCCAACACACCACTGCGCCGCACCGCCGCTGGCCCCATCCTTGCCCCTTTTCCAACAACAGTGGATGTAATGAACATCCCTTTATAATTTAACTTAATTTGGATTTCCATTTAGTGTACCGTTTTATGCGACGACATTCATCGACCCATTCTACCGCAAAAACCTTACCCACATTTTCCTTAATTAGTGTGTGCCGGTTTTTCAGAATTTTCTGGAGCAAAAATTTAAATTCACAAAGAACTTGTCTCACGGCAGGAGTAGCATCAGCATCAGTATAGCGGCAGTGGCAACAGAGTATAGGTAGTATTTATAGTCATTTTAATTCATTCTCCCTTTATCCTGCGCTTCACCTGGGTTTATCTCGTTGCTGATGTTTTTATATATAGAAACCAAAGAACGAAAAACTCAACCACCATCAAAATGAGGCTGGTTCGGCTGGGCTGCCTTATGCTGCCGTGTAATTGTGATTGCTATACAAAGTAATTTTTACTAATTTGCTATGGTGCACGGAGAAAGAGAAGAAAAGGGGAAAAAGGCACACGAGCTGTCAACTGTCGTACTTTAAATCGTGAACTTTGAACTGAACCGAACTGCTGTGGGAACAGAGTAAACGCCAAACCTCTGGCCATGACACTCTTTAAAGTGCTGAATACGTCCATGTATACCTACACTACATAATAAAAGTATAAACCCTATTCCCACACTTACATATATACTTTCATCATCATCATGACAGCGAAACAGCGAACAGTCAGTCAGTAAGAGAGATAACAGTATAAAATGTGTATTATGGTGACAAGTATAGAAAGTTTTTGGGTGATTTTTAGTTGAAAAGGCAAACACAACTGAAAAATTTACAGCAAAAATACCGTTTAGTGCCAATTAACCCGTTACAATGTGTACGCTTCAAAAAGTTTTCCACAGTTTTATTCCCTATTGCCATCATGCATCGTTATTGGCTGGCGCCCAACGGCAGAAACATCATCATCATCATGTTTATTGACAGGAGAAGTGGCAGAAACAGTTGTAATAGTAGCAGCAGCAGCACGAGCACCGGTATCATCATCATCATCATCATCATCACCATCAACCAATTCGCTTCAATTCAACAATAAAATGAATAAATGGCGGCGCTTGGTTCGCCGCTGGTGGTGGTGGTGGTGGAAACATGGCAATGGCTGTGGTGATGGCGATTGGCAATGTAAAACAAATAATATAAAGTTTACATTTTATACATACATATGTATGTTATGTTTGTACCTGTAGTTAGTGTTAATTTTTTGGGAACATTTTACCTTTCACATTAATTAGGAATGATTGCTTGTTTTAAAATGTCGGTTCTATTGAGATCTAATGATTGGCGCTTGGAACCATGAATGTTTGCCCTCAAAAAGCATGCGGTGAAACACATACAACTTCTGCTATTTACCTACCCTACATACATATAATGCCCATGTGAGAGGTTAATTAACAGAAGTGGTGTGTGATTTTAATGATTAGATTTAAGTTTTTGGTTCTTTACCAATCTTCCCATTATGAAAGGCTTTGAAAAATATATGTACATACCTATGTTTACAGAAATGACCAAACTTTGGTAAACTTTAAATAAGAAATATTATTAGTTAACATAAAGTATAAGGCTTCCTATACAAATGAAATGGGAGGTAAAAAACCTTTTTAAAAATATCTAATATCTGCCAGACAAAATCTGAATGCTTAAGATCAATTGTTATTAATTTTATTGAATTTTGTTAGAAAACAAAGCGTAGGTACACTTTTACCTGTCCAGATTGGCATGAAAAGAAAAGTGGGCATTTTTGAATAGAAAACACAAGTCAGAGTCATTTTTTGAAGGTGTCAAATAACTGCCAGACGTTTAAAAAAAATTGTAACATTTTATAAGGGGTTTTTGTGTGATAACACACTTGCAGTTAGGCTGCCAAGCTTTTGCACCATCATATTAATATTTAAGGTTTGAATGAAACAACAACAGTTGGGCGAGCTACCACCAAGATTTTATAGGCTGAAGTTATAGCTATTTCACGACTGCCAGGCCGATCATTAGACTCCTTTTTAGTCTGGTGCTTGGTCATTGTTCAATTTTAATTTGAAAAACTTTTTGCACTAGCTGGGGATCGGACATACATTTTAGTTATTATTGGATTTTCAATACTTTGATTCTTAAGCAAGGCTTTTTTTTTTGAAAAATAAAACAGATCAAAGGCGTTTTCTAACCTGCCAAATGACTGCCAGACGTGTTAAAAACAAGGGAATAATTACCTAAAGGTTTTTGGATTTTTGTGTAAGGTGTGGGTGTCTGAAGTTTATTTTTTTTCTAGAAAGTCATAAGACTACAACCAATAACGTAAATAAAGCACAAAGACTAGGATTTGCAAAGGACAAAATATCTGCCAGACGCATTTAAAAAATTAACATTTTGGATGAATGATCATTGATAACTGCTATATATTTTGTGCAATAAAAAAGAAAATCCACAACATATTTCAAGGGCACTGTCTGCCAGATGGGTTAAATATACGCAACAACCCAATATTTCAGTGCCATATTCAGTTAAGAAAATTTTCAAACGAATGAACAGATTTATTTATTCCATATTTTTTTTCCCAATTTTGTATATATGAAAAAATATACTTCATTTAAATTAACCGCTTGGGTGGAAATATACGTTTTTTTTTAGATATTTGTCTGGATTTTATAATGCATATATTCATGTCCTTTAAATTTCATCCCTTTTATTTACAAAGAAAAAAAATACAAAGTAGGTATGTATACAAAAATTCTATGTTATCTAAAGCCCTCATCATCAAGTTATACATACTTTTATACCATGTTACATTTGAGTGCCAAGTTTTCACTTTATATATCACCGTAACTCGAGCGTATGGCTGCTTTGCAAAGTTAACTGTCTTTTATGATTTCTATACCTCTGGTACATAAAATAAAAAAAAAAAAAATGAATGTCCCCATCTGAAAAGATGTAACATAAGCTGTGCTTGTTTTGATGCATGGTTAAATCAAGTACATCAAACCACCTGGGTTATACTTTATGCTGCCGTCTCGTCGGTCGTACAGAGTATAGAGACCATCGTTTATATATAAAGTTAACAAAAGTGTCACCCTTTTTACGACCAACTGGGTATTAAAATATCAGTATACTGTTGCGTTGGATATACAGTCGACTCCGCTTATATTAGAAACTCCAATTTACCATATTATAAAAATAAATTCCAAGAGTTAAATTTTATAATTCAAAAATGTCACGAAAAAGATTTCTTTAATGATAACTTCGAGTGCCTTGCCTATCAAGCAATATGTAGGTTAAGGTAACTAATGATATTTGTATGTGAGTTTTAAAAAAGTGCTTCCTGTATAATTTGTTTTTCTTTCAATAAAGCGTATAGTAAGAGGATTCGACTGTACTTGTAATTTTAATGGAATCATCGTTTTCTTTGCTTAGAGGCTATTTTTCCGTTGTCCTAGGTTGCACAATTTCTGAAAAGGTTACTTTACCATAATTGATATAGAAGCCAGGAAACCAAGTGGAGTTAACTGTTCGACAACTAAACGTTTAAATTTATAGATAAAGATTAAAATATACACAATTTTAATTTAATGTTTGTGCTTGTGCTTGGAAAATTTGTGTATCAGTGAATAATGTCTATACCTATTTTATCATGAAAATTATGTTTTAAATAAAAAGTTTAATTGGGGGAATACTCTTTGGAGTTGAAAAATTATCGTTGATTAAAAAAAGAGGAATGTTATCAAAAAAAAATATTTTGTAATAAATATTTATTTTAACTTGCGGTATATTTATTTTTTAATTTTATTTATTTGTATTTATTTATTTAAAACAAAAGTGCATTCTAGGACATTTACAGATGATCAAAGAGGTCAATAAGTCCAATAATATTATACGCTTGATTTCATCATAAAAAAAGGTAACAACTTAAATTAAACTATTATTTTATATTTTTTTGTATTTAGGTATATACCTATAGGAATTGTGCAGGATGTTTTGCATAAGATGCGACAAAAGTTTAAGGCGCCAAGGGGGGATCAAGGCAAAAAAATAAATCGTATGAAAGGGGTCTATTTCCCCCGCTTAGGCGGAAGAGGCATTTTCTTTAAAAAATCGACTTGAAAAAAAAAAGGATTAAAAATCGGTTTATATATTGTCATGTTACATCTTTTTTAAAAGTCAGAAAACCATATGTTAATTTTGTTTTTAAATTAAATTGTTTTAGTGAATTGTTTTGGAAAAATTAATGTTTAAATTAACAATTTTGATTTTTTTTTTATTTAGTTTGACTAATTTCGTTAAAAAATGTACGCTAGTAAGTTGTAATTTTTCTTAAAAATCAATCTCATCTGTTAGAAAAATGTAAACTTTTTACTTTATACGAAATATTATGTAAGTTTCAGTTCATAATAAAATGGTTAGCTCTTCTTTTTTTTCTCTTTATGCGCCACCTATCAAAAAATTGAAATTGAACTTTTTATTTCCATGCACTTCTCACTTAACAAAAACAATGGTATTATGGTGTAAGTTTCAGATCATTCGGGTGGGTAATTTTTTAGTTTTTTTTTTTTTGAGTATGTACTTTGATACTTGAATCGGAAAGCTTGATACAAAATTCTATTTATGTAGGCTTGATTCTCACTTCATGACAAATACTTTGTGCTAATTTCAGCTCAGTCGAATAATTATTTTTTATTTTTTTTAGCGTCATCTATCGAAAAACTTGATTAGTGTTTTCTAGCAACTTGTAGCTGTCATCAAATAATTATTTTTTTTCAACTTAAAAGTCTTAAAAAAACTGTATTCAAGTGGCTGGGTTTTAAAGGTATGAAATTTAAATAAAAATAATGTAAGCCTCATCTAACCCTATTTTAAATGGTAAATTAAAATAAATTGGTTCCCCTTGTAAATGATGAGACCCTTTAACTTTACATATATAACAAATTAATTAACTAAGCAATGTACTTAAAATATTCTATTATAATTATGAAAGCTAATAAAATAATCAAGAAAAAAAACTTTCATTATTAAAAAGTAAAATGAAACGCTATCACTTACTTTGATCTTTATAACTAAGGAGAAAAGGAACCTATGTAATGTTCCTCCTTGCGATTTGTCACCCTTTTTTATTTTTCGCACATTTGTACCTACATACTCGTATAAAATGTGTGAATATAATAAGCACTTAAAAAACAAACCATGTGAACTACGGTATGAAATTATTTTACAATTGACTCTTGTTGCAGTTAAAACCTTCCTATACTTATACTGGATTGCACCAATGATGAAAAAATTCCAAGAAAATAGCAGGGAGCTTTACGTATAGGTACTTTGAACTATAATATCACGCAAAAATTCATATGCGAGTTAAGAAAGACTTCAAACCTCTATAAATATAATGTTCAAGTATATGTAAATATATGTATTTATGAAAATAGAAAAATTGCTTAAGGAGCGAAAAATTATAACGGGAATATAGGCATCGACAGGCCGACGAATGGTTTTTATGTGCGTGCCGTGCATGCTTTAAACGGTAAAGGTAATTGCTTTTCTTTAAAGAGTTTTGAGATCAAGGTAACTAACCTTGATGTATTTGAGTTGTTTGGTTAAAGAAAATGCAACTAACAACAAATATGACAACATTTTGGAGAAAGGTCTGGGAATCTAGAATATTTTTACACAAAAATAGTTAAGAATATATAATTTTTATTGATTTAAATCTTGAGAGCTAACTAATTTATATTAAACTCTTTTTTATATCAAATGTGACATATAGACTTAGTTTATACGACACTGATAAAAATTCAAAAGAAAAATGTTTATTTAGATGTTTTTTTTTATAACTAAAAAAAGGCCAGGAAGAATTATCAAAGTGATAGTATGGTGTGACGTCACAATAAAAATGTGACAGAATGTGACACATAGAGGGAGAGAGAAGTCTAGAAATTTTGAAATTCATTTGAAGTAATTTTTTAAGTCGTTAATACAAACCGAGCATGTGCCCGGTTAAAAACGTAACAAACGTAACAAAAATTAAATTTTTATTTAAATAACAATTTTATAAAGTTAGTAGAATAGAAATAGAATTTGAAATGATTGCTGAGCACGAACATAATAGTTTAAATTCGATGTCAGTAGGCTGACATTCTTTAGTGATGTCACATCTGTAACAGACTTCACTTAACATGAGAAGGTACTCTCTACTGATGTGAGTAAAAAATAATTTAAAATAATTTTCTTTTTTTATTCGTTCATTATTTTCTGTTTATTTTCGATACTCATATTTGGTTACAACCGCAACATTACAACCTGTGACACACTTAACAATTTTAAACTTAATTTTCTTATATGTATTTATTTATAGTTTTGTTTCTTATGGGTAAACTTTAAGGTTAGTATTTTTTTTTTTAATACCAGGTCCTATAATATAGTGACTTACAATTCTCAACCATTTTTGTTAGTTCACACCGAGGTATCTAAACTTTTCTGCCAAATCCGCCTGATGTGGGAGGCACTTCTTGATATTTTTGAAGTAATCTATGACTTCCTCACAAAAGTCCGTACCGGCTAAAAAAACTTTTGTGATTTTTTGTATATTGCAAATGCTGAAATTGGTTAGCTAGACCTCCGTTAAAAACTTCTAAGGGCCAGTTTGTTCACAGATCACTGCTAATAATCTTTAAGCAAGGATTATTGCAACTGGTAAATCATCAGCCATTTTTTGTTGGTTAGCGTCATTAAGTTAGAAGTTTGAAAGAAGTTTGGTACCAAACATTGATTTTTTCTAGAATTTTAGGCGATGTGGAATCAAATGACCGATATCATTAAGATAAACAATTAGTTAAAGAAATTTTGCGAATTAGGTCGCAAAAAATTCGAGTTCTTTCATTTTTATTTTTATTTTCATAATTACATATTTTGTTAGTTTAAAATTTTTGATAAAGAATATGTAATTTTGAAAACTATAACTGTAGTCATAATTTATATTCTCCATCGAAGAATTCCAACAAAATATTAACGAAAAGGTTAAGTTTCCTTTAAGAATTGTTAAAAAGCATACAACTTAGTTTTTCACTGTAAACTAATTATACACCGAACTTATATTTATATATCAACTTACCTATGTATATCTTTTAAAAAGATTAAGAAAATTCCTTTTCAAACATAATTAAGTTCCAAAAATGTTGTCCCTTCCATTGAATTCCCTTCCAGTCGTAGAACAACTTCCTTAAGTAATTAATTAATTCCTGCCCTCGAGTCGTAGATACGTAAAACCTAACCGACAACGAAGACGTTATACTGGTTATATTTTGCAACAACAACAACAACAAAAAAAAAAGAAGAAGAAGAAAAGAAAAGCAATATTTCTGCTCGTAAATCCAAAATAACTTAAAATTGTATCCCAACTGACTGCATCCAGAAGTTAAACCAATAATACAAGAAAAGATGGTTTGGGCAAAACCCCCCTAATACCAGCTCCATTCCACATGATGGGAGAAAAGATTTGCGCCTGTTAAACTTTCTCTTCTATAGTCTATATGTAAGATCTTATCATTTTGGTGCACCTCCTTGCCGCGCCATCAACCATTTCAACCGAAGACCAACCGATCAACAAAAATCCCAAACAACATTGAAGAAAAGTTTAAAACTCGCCCCAAGGACACAACACACAACACAAGGCACAAGAGAGTGAGAGATAAACGAAGAAAAGATTCTTTTCCTTCTTCCATCACTGAAAGATACAAATTAAAGTTAACATCCTTATTGCAGAACTATAGAGCAAACTGTTAGTAGGAGGATGTGTTCGCTCGTTGTCCATCATTATGGGAACGCATCGAGACATCTTTCGATAGAATGGAGAAGAATTTCATTTGCAGCGTGCAAAAGTTTCCTTATCCTATCAAAAGAATTAGAGAGTCTTTTTAGCCCACCCGGCCTTTCCTTTCCTTTCATGTGTATGAGTGTGTCTGGATGTGTATAGTGTGCAGTGTGTGTGTGTGTAAAGCAAAAGGAGCGAAAAACTTTAACACCGGAATAGCTGCAAGTGAAATCCAGACGACATAGACGAAATCTGACAAATTTAGTTTCGTTCGTAAATATATAAGAAGTTTCTCTTGCAGGCTTGAGGAATTTTTTCTTTCCTCTCCTTTCATTTCACAAAAAATAGTAGTCGTTTACCATCAGAAAGGACCTCCAGACAGTTTTAGTAGGGTATATATTGGTTGGGGGCATATGGAACTCTTTAAGTGAATCAAAGTGAAAGTATCCCGAAGAAGTGTAAGTTCGTTTTTTTTTGTTTGTGCCTTATTCTTGCACCTATATCTGTGTTCAGAGTTAATGCTCCATAAGCCTTGAAGAGAGACATAAAGTTGAAGGATACCAATACCCTCTCTCTCCGCCACTCATCAGCAGCTCGTAATATTTAGTTCGCAAAACTTTTCTGTGTGCGTAAACTATTTCTCAAAATTATTCAAATTTTCTTTGAAAATATTTTGTAATTTGTTTCGACAGAGGACAGGAGGGCCGGGAGAATGTAGAAAGACGAAGACGATAATAAAGAAGACGTGGTATACTTCAGGAGTTTTTGGTTTCTTAAAACTAAATCTATTAAAGTTTTCCTTGGCTCATATCATAATGTATGTTGAAGCTAACACTCATGCATAGGTGGGTATACTTATGGTGGCAATGGTAAATATGATGTGCAGTGCATGCTAAATGGTGTATAAGAAGGTATAGGAAAGGTTTGATATAGTTGAAAGGACTTTAGGGCTCCAAAATGATTATTCGTGTATATAGTGATATATCTATCAGGATACAGATGTTTGGTATACACACAGGCAATGTCAGCAGGTATCTGATTTCAGTGTCAATAGCCAAGGAATATTGAAGGTGTTATATATGTTATGGGGAGTGATTTGTGCCATCATAACCAGATACCTCTATACCAAATGTTTGGGGAAGAGACTCTGTCAATTATTTGAAGCTTTGATTTAGCTTATAAGAGTTTTGATGTTTTCAGACGACAAGGAGGAGTAAATATTTTAATTTGATTTAATTTGTTTGATCAAAAGAGGAAAAACGAGTTGTTATAACTTTGAATCGTGTATAGATTTAGTTTTTAAGTCGGGCCGGGATTTTGAAACTTTTATAGAAAATTTTGTTTTCGTATGTAGATTGTAGATATTGTAAATAAATTCATCAGCTTTTTCATATCTTATAATCTTATGACTTTATTAATTTATTTTAATTAGTATCTACTATTTTTGGAAGAAAAATTCGAACAGTGACAGAAAACAAAAGATTTTTGAAATCTTTTAAAGCACAACCAGGCAATACTATTTTTAATTTTCCTTAGTGTCTATTTAGTAGCTCGTGGAATGATCTTTAGTACAAAGAACTCTGTCATACCAAAGGTCTGCAAATCGCATTCCAACCTATAGATAACAAATTAAAACACCAATTTTATTCACGGTAGAACTCTTAATAGGAGTAATTGATAAATCCTTTTAAAGAGTATCTCTTTTCATGACAAAGTGCCTCTCACTTTAGTCGTTTGGATTCGGCAGAAAATTGTAGGTCCCTTCATTCTATTGAACAAACAAAACCCATCATTTACTATAACTCCCGATAATTTACCGTTAATAAGTCGTTAAATAGTTGTGATAGTTTCAATTTTGTTATCCAATGTTTTCTATGTTTTTTTTTTTTGCTCTGATGCTACATTGATATCAAAGTTTAGCGAAGCTTCCCCTCATAAAGCGTTAAAAGCGTCTTTTAGTTTTACTGAATGGTTTATAATCCTTAATAATTTACTGTAAATTAATCGTGAAAATTTTGTTGTGCTATGTTTTCTATGTTTTTTTGTTGCTTTGCTGAATTGTTACCAAAAATGGTTATGAACTTTATTAATAGTAAATGGTTTGTTTCTTAATAATTTGTCGTTAAATAAGTGTGGAAATTTTGTCGTACAATGATTTCTATGTTTTTTGTTGCTTTGCTAAATGGATATTAAAATTTCGCGAAGCACCCCATTAAGCCTTAAAATGTCTTACTGAATGGTTTATTTCTCTATAATATGCTGTTAATTAATTATGACAATTTTGTTGTGCGTTGTTTTCTATGTTTTTTGTTGCTTTACTAAATTAATATCAAAAGTGGTTAGGAACTTTCTTAATTATTGTTTATTTCTTAATAAATTGTCGTTAAATAATTGTGACATTTTTGTCGTGCGATATTTTCTATGTTTTTTTGTTTTGTTGCTTTGATAAATTGATATCGAAATTTAGCGAAGCGCCCCATAAAAAAAAACTTTAAAAAATTCTTTTACTTTAAAAATTTAATGTTAGTTAATTGTGACAATTTTGTGTTGCAATGTTTTCTTTGTTTTTTTTTTCTCTCACTTAAAATAGTAAAATAATTTTTTATGTAAAATTGTATAAACTATAATTTTCGCTAAGACATTTCTTGAAAAACTGATACTTTTAATTTTGCCTCAACACCTCAAAAAATCAAAATCCCTGATCCAAATTTAGGGAGCTATTCAGGAAATGCAAGTGAAAGTCTCCACCAACATTCAGCTTTGTCGATTTTTTTTTTGAAATGAAAATCTAATTTTACTGTGAGTGAGTATAAATTTTTTTGGTAATTTTTATTGGACCTAAATATTAAAAATTATTAAATTTATCTTTTTTATTTTCGGAATAATATGGTCGACAGCATTGTGAGGGTGGGATACCCTTCTCGTTTTTTAAAGAGTTCCCCAGGCGTTTCGCATTTGCCTGCAAATACAGAAAATATGGTATTATTTTCTTTATTTTTTTATATTCACAGAAAAAATAAGAACTTTGACCTTTAAAGCGTTTCATTTAAGCAAGTTCAAGATTATTTCAAATAAATATTAAAATATATATTTTTTGCCGATATCCTAACGGTTAAGGAAGTTTATATTTCTTGGAAATATGTTCCCTCATTTTTATAGAGATTTAAGAGATGGTACCTATACCTATAAAAGTCTTCTATATATATTTACAAATATATGCATTCCAGTGTGATGACAGATTTTGTACTAACAAACAAGACTTTTATACCCTAAAACCATCTACCTGTGGCTGTTGTAATACCTTTTGCAACCAAGCGTAATAAGCTTCCAACCATAATCCCTACTTCAGGTAGCCGAATGAAGACGACCGAAGATGACGACGAGAGTGAGAAAGAAAGAGAAAGAGAAAAAGAAAAAAAACATAATAAAATATCACCACTTGAAAGTCTTACGAACCTTTTTTCTTCTCCACTTCACTCAGAAAATTTATATAAGCATTAAAAATAGCAGACCGTCTTACAATTGGTTCGTGGGAATATATAAGAAGACCAAAAAAAGGTATACCCATGACCGGCCATCAACCCTCCATTCTAGTCTTATATTCTTATGAATTCCCTTGTGGTTCTTTATGAGAACGAGAGCGAGCGTATCGTAGCGTAGTATCAGAGCAAGGACGAGCTTGGCTTTTTGGCGAAATCGACGTCGTGAAAGTAATTAACATTCTTCTACCACCCACCAGATGGTTCTCATGCTATTTACCGTTACCGTCGATGGCGTCGTCGTCGGTCGTCTCAAGGGTTCGTTTTGGTTCTCCACCATCAAGGATCTTGACTTGTAATAAATAAATTAACATGTTTATGACCATAGCACTGGAGACCGGACCAAGAGGCGATACCAATGGTGGTATAGGTAGGTATATGTAGGTGTACTTGCAATTCTATATAGCAGACCCTCTTGAATCGTATACTTAATTGCAGGACATTACTGAGTTGATAGTGTTTTGCAAAATGGCTGAATGGGATTTAGCTGCTGCTCCTTGCTATTCTCTAGCATCCTGATAGTTTTATCCTTCACATTTTTTTTTTTTTTTTTTTTTTTTTCATTTTAGGATATTTTGTTGTCTTTCGATGTGCTCCTCGCTGCTTGGTGATACCCTTCGGGGAAAGAAGATTATGAATTGGCGTAAACTTCTGCAAGCGAATTGTTTGTTAAATAAGTTTTTATGTGATATCAAACATCAATATATAGCGAGGAAGACTATGTGTGTGGGTGGTAGAAATGAAAGCTAAAGGAACCCGCGGTTTAGAGTTTGTGTTTGATCCCTGCGGTAGTTTTGTTCGCTGGGTTGTCGTTTGAAAATGTTTTTCATAATATGCAAATCTATAAGGCAGGAGCAGACTATATTATGTATTTAAAGTGGAATGAAAGTTTGTTCCTGCATAAGAGATGGTAGAATATGATTTTCATAAATTCATGGGAATGTTAGATTCTTCTTCTGATGTATACATAAATATGTATATATAGTTAGATATATGCAGGTACGTATATAAATACAAGTCAAATGTATATAATGATGGTGAATGCCTCAAGAATTCTATGCGGTTTTTCTGTCTGAAATGGCTTTGTTTTTTGTTTTCTTTTTTCTTTGTCTACTTAATTTTCCATTTCTGTATTTAGACGCTCAAGAAGGAGAAGTAGGTATGATGTTTTTGGCTTGGCAGTGGGCGTATAAAGTTTGTCTGATATGATGGGTAAAGTATGGAATGGAAATCACAAAGACATGCAGTGCAACAAAGTTACAAGTTAGACATATATGATCATTTGTGGAAATTATTAAAGCATGATTTTCAAGTTTAAATTTTTTTAAAAAAGATCCTTCTATATTAGGGTAATCTAGGTATAAGAGGTTAAAGATTTTTTTCATATTGCAAAATGATCAGAAATATGAATGAAAATAAAAAATAAAACCCTGTTAAAATAAACCTCTTGATTTTGTATGAAAAAGATGAAAATTGTAAGTTTGACATTGGGCGCCAGTTAAATCAACATTATTTTCATTCTAACAAATAATCGCTACTTTATCATTCAAATTCTTCTTCATCCCCTTCCATAATTCAAATTATAGTCAAAACAACCCAATTAAAATGGCTTCTATTAATTACAATAAGTATGAACACGTAATCGATTTTAATATGAGTAGAGATTTTTACAATAAAATGATATTGAATAGCATGTAGTATTTATTTTTATTTTAAATTTGTAAATTATATTGTTTATTGTTACGTTACTTTTTAACTATTTTGTATCAGTATTTTTTTGTTTTTTTTTTGTTTTATAAGTTTACGTAAAATGTTATATTAAGTCTAAAAAAGTTAATATACTTGAAAGATAATACCAAATAAATAAATAAATAAATAAAAAATGGTACCTACATATCTCTAAAATGACAGATTTTAATAATTTTGTTAAAGAACTAATCTGAGACGTTAACAAAAGTAGGTAAATCTCAAGTTCTTAAGCCATTTAAGTTGTAAATGAATTGAAATGGTCATATTCGATGAACATAATCCTAAAATGATATTATAATTAGGGTTTAAATTCTAGTTCTCAATAGCGAATCCGACTAAATGCAACTTAATAGAAAAAATATTTGCATAAGAAATGCTGTTTTCTCTTAACTCTACATTTCTAGATTAAGTTTTTAATTATACTGGTAATTAAAAGCGTTAATGATTTTTCAATCTAAGATCCTTCTTGATTTTTTAGCAACATTTAATGTTATAAAAATAAAAATCTTCTTCTTCAAAATTCCGTTTAAATTTGTTCAATACCTACATATTTCCCTCTCTGGGGAAATCTTAATTGTTGAAGTGTACTTGGCATATTTTACAACTTAAGTTTTTTTTTAATTTTAGTTATGTATCAGGTTCCTTGGAAAGACAATTTCTACCCTGCAAGTT
This sequence comes from Epistrophe eligans, assembly GCA_951394125.1. Lineage (NCBI taxonomy): Eukaryota > Metazoa > Arthropoda > Insecta > Diptera > Syrphidae > Epistrophe > Epistrophe eligans. The sequence continues at coordinate 4,322,892 of OX596031.1, forward strand.
TCGTTGTACAAATTTTCTTTGGTTGTAACATAACCTTAAAAATAGCGAAAAAAATCGTTTTCATTTTCATTAATTGAACAATTTTTAGGTCAGGACATCAAAAACATTCAAAATGTATAGTTTGTACGAAGAGAAAAAAAAAACAAATAAGCAGACCATAGTGTTTCAGTTGCAGAAAAATAATGTTTGTGATGAAGGTCAACGCAGGCTACATTGACGTGGTAGAAAATTCACACAAAATATTCAAAATATTCATATTGCAGCTACCAACGCAACTGTCAACGCAGCTCTCAACACAGCTGTCTAATGCAACGCATTAACAGTATTTTTCATTGATGATGCTTTGACAACTTTCAAACATAATTTGACGTCAGAGAGTCAACGTTTTGAATATTGTAGTTGATCATGGCTTAAATATCAGTGAAATAGGATAATTAAAATTAACATATTCGCATTACAATCATCGAAAGGTGGATTAATTTAATTTTTATCACTTGAATAAACTATTTAGTCTATGCTAATTTGGGTAGCATGTTTTTGAGTTTAGACAAAACAATTGGGTTGCCGACAAACTACTGCGTGGGGTTAGAGTATTCAATTTTATAAGCTTAAATTTATACTGCTTACTTTTTATTATACATTTTTGTATATCATTTATTGTATAGGACATTTGTAGTACCTATACCATGTATGATTATAGCTCACCACTTCAGTACATACGTATAGATATATTGTCCTTTTATTGTAAATATATAAATAAACAAAAACTTCCACACCCCAAAGTCAACGGTGGCGTCACCAAAAAATTCTCTCTATTTACACTTTGTCCATATTTTAAGTCCTTACGTGCAACTATACTCCTCCATTGTAGTATATACATATGTACCTATTGAATTTACGATTATTTTCGTTCATGAAACCTCCTCTGGCGGCCAAGAGTGATTTATTTATTTAACGGTTTTTAAATTGTTCACTATAAATCCACATGGTGTGCAAACATTTTGTTTATCACAGGACAACAATCCAAAAATATCCTTTTTTTTCATACCACCAATAAACCTTTTTGTCCCGTTATTTTTTTTTTTTTTGTATCACATTGTCTCGTGTACCTTAATAAATGAACATATACATATATAACGTGCATATGTGTGTATAGAGTAGTGTATAGATTTACTCAAATGACTCATTCAACATGCTTATCTTATTGAGAGAAGGTCCTTCTTTTTATTCATTCCGATAACACACTTCATTAGAAGTTAAGGAAATGAACCCTCAAACGAGTGGTCAAAGGATCAATTTTCCTTTTCATTCTATATGTTTTGTATTAGATACCCGACACGACAACCAACGTAAAAGTACTTCGTCTTCAATTGAATCGAAATCGAATTTTGATGAAAGACGTGTTGAAAGGACATAGCTATACAAGTTTATATATATATTTTAGAAAACCCACTATACACCACTAACAGTGAAGGGTACTTAATCTCTAACAACCTGCTTCAGCTTCAGGGGTGACATAGTCCATCAACACCATATCCTCCTACCACTATACCACCTTTGATGCTGCTGGCCGATTGCACAAAATAGACTTTCACTAGGATTAATATTTTTTGATTTGAAAGGACAACTTTTCCTCTTTTTCATCTTACAAATTGGGTGTTTATTGCTTTCCCTCTTTTTTTTTCAAAAAAAAAAAAATCCAAGGGAAGAATTGAGTGAAAAATATTTCAAATCAAATACGACCTGATTACAGGACTCCACAGGACGTGCCACTCTGACTTTGAATGATCTTAAAATTGAAAAAAAAAAAAAAAACTTTCGCGCACCTTTTTCATTTGAAAGGAGATGAGGTGATTATGACCATCGAATTTCTACACAGGACTCCAGATAAGATTTATATACAAACGAAAGGTTTGTCTATTTCGACTAAAAGCTTTTTATATACCACACTAACAATGAGCAACTAAATATTCGAGGTAAATTTGTGAATATGAACGTACCGGCCCTAAAAGGGTTAATTTCTAGATCTTTTTTCATTTCGGGCTTGTCCAAATTTTAATGCATTTCTTTGTGAGAACTTTTCTAGCTAAGAACATCAATAGCCAGCAGCAGGACAATGATGATGATGATGACGATGATGGTGTAAGGACTTTATTTTTTGTTTTTGCCGGTCCTTTCGACTTCTCTCGCCAAAATGACGTTTATTTATGTAAATGTCCCGAGAATAGGGTAAATTAGGTGGAAAGTAGGGTCATTTATATGTTTTTGTTCGTGTTTTTTTTTTTTTTTTTTTTGTTCTCGTTGGTGGTATTACACTGGTGCGATATCGTATTGTCTTGTCCTGGCGGAGGATTATAAAATGTTATTCCTGCGGAAGAATAACCCGAAATTAATTTTTATTTCTGTGTTGCCTGGCAGTTTGTTTTTGTTGTTCTTTTTTTTTTGTACATATTATTATTGTTCTTTAGGGTTATAATGATGGTTTTTGCATGAAGCCAGCAAAAGCTATTGTTTCGTAGAAATTAATTGAGTTGTTGTTGTTGTTGCTGGGTTTGCTTGGATGACGATGTAAGTTGGAAAGTTAAATGGAGGAATTCTGATGTTGATAAAATTTCAGCGCTCATTGTATGGATTGTTTTTTCTCTTTACAGAACAAATAAAATATTAAAACAGCTTGAAACACTAATTATCTGTTGTTTTGTATAAAAAAAAGGAAATAATTAAACTATGCGAAGGACAAACATAATAGTAATTACTATGCAATTTGGATTCATATAATTATATATATGTATAATATCTAGGTTATCTTATTGTTAAATTAATGAATAAGGCTATATAACATAAACATAAAGTTTTTATTGAAGTCGCGCGAAGCATTTATTTAATCTTGTTACTAAAGAAAAAGAAAATTTATAGCAGTTATAACAGTTAACCGCAGTTAAAAATGTTCCTATTATAATATACCTTCATTGAAAACATTAAACTAGAAACGTTGGGCGCCAGTTAAACTAAGACCTTATTTATAAAAGCTTATTTTATTTTCATATCGAATTTTGACATTTCGAACTTCGAATTTGTCCTTAATTTACAATAAACTCCATTTTTTGATTGAATATTATTATGAGTTCAAATAAATAAATAAATATTATTTGGTGACGCGACAAGTCACTAAACGAACCAGGGTCTAGTGACTTGCAACTCTCAACCATTCTTGTCTGCGTATTAACAGCGGGAATGAAGAAGATCAACAATTTTCTGCCGAATCTGAATGGCTGCTTAAGTGAGATGGACTTTTTCGTGATGAAAGATACTCTTGGAGGCAGTAACCCGGTGGAATACAGTTTTTTTTTTTAATATTTTTTTTAGATGGCATAGGCAGGGAGTCGAATCCAAGACCTGTTCAAAATATATTAAAATAATGCTTACATTTTGAGACTTAAATTTGACAAAAAAGGTGAGTAATTTGCACTTCATGCGAAGTTCGAAGTAACGAGTGCAAAAATTTAGCACAATATTTGTGTATATATGTAGGTTTTTTCTATTTTAACTCATTAGGAACAGCTTTTTAAATAGTAAGGGTGTTACTCCATTCAGTCGTGAATTAGTCCTCGAAAACATTGAATAAACGCTAGTGGTAATCGAAGCGAAAAATTCTCAAATACATTTGCTGCTTCAATGAAGCATCTGACTTTTATTGCTTTTGTCGCAGCAACTTACCTTTACTTGTTGTCGTTTAGGTAGGTTGCTTACAGCACCTTAAAGCTATATACTGAAACATAAAAATTCCCTATATCTTATTGACATTCAAAATAGCAGACATTTTTGTCTTTGTTCACAAAAACTAATTACTTTTTATTTTCCATTTTTTCCACAAAAAAAAAAAAGAATTTTATTTTTCTATTTTTAAATTTTAAATAAAAATTAAATAGGTAGATAATTTGGGAATAGAAAAAATACCAAACATTCCTGTTTTCTCATAAGAAATGTGTTTTTTTGTGTCTTTTTTAATTCCCTTGAGGCAAAAGAAATTCCAAATTCATAGAAACTCGCAGTCTCATTCTCGAATCATTGTCTCTAATTTTGAAATTGTTGTCTTATGGCTGTTGTTCATGTTCAAGGACTCATTGTTTTCTTCACACCATCATCATGATCATCATCAGCAAGCAAGCATCTCTTTATACATATATATTGATGATGCTGGGTGCAGAAAACGACTCCTCTTTCATATACATAGCGCTTTTTCCGCGAGCAGTTTCACTAATTTAAGCTTCCTAATAAAACGAATTCGTTTCTAGAATATTTGATGACATTGAAAAAGCCATTAAGCCATAGCAGCATCCTTTCTTCCATCGCGAAGAGAATTGCACGCATTTAGGCCACATATACATACTGACACACCCACACTTAGATTTATTCTACACATATACTTAGCTCGAGCATAGTCTTTTCATTGAAAAGGATGTGATGTGCTCATCATCATCACCAAGTGTCGACACTACCTCCCTATTCATTCGCCACCGCCGTCGCCGCCGCCTCAACTCCATTGCCGCACCGAACCTCTAACTCCGCTCGCAATTTCGCCATCACGATTCATAGCGAATTCAAATTTTCGTAATCATTTTGGCAAATTGCTTTCCACTCATCGTCTGTCGTCGTCGTCTTGGTTCTCGTCCTCGTCCTCATCCTCATGTTCCCTAACTCCTTGGAATCGTCTTCAGCTCACAGAGCTATCCTATAGTAGTCAAGTCATCGTTAGCTTAGTTAATTGTTATCCTTGCAAATGCGGGATTGTCATTTCAGGTATCTCTACAAATAGGTGTCTGTTGCTTACTAATTTATCCTTTTTTCTCCCCCACCTACCTCCCTTCCCACACAGAACGCGTCCTGAAAAGTTGAGCTTAATGGTATTTGCGTATTGTTTTATAATTTGTGTACATTTTGCTGAGATGCTGGCTGACTAGCTGAATATTTTTGTTTGCAATTTAGTATGAAAAGGGTAGGGATTGTCTGTATTCACTTATAGAATATCTACTTAGATCATGTTGATTGAAAAACAAAAACAAAAAAAAAAACTAATTGGAAAAAGGACACAATAGAAATAATTAAAATGTTTTTTTTTTCATTTTGAGTTTCCCGTCATGCGGAAGAACCCACATGACATTCAACAAGAATTATGCTGGCCAATTTATTTTTCTGTCCTTTTGGTCATATTATTGGCTAAAACTTTAAACAAAATCTTTTTGGGTTGAATATTTCTATAACATATACGTTTTTTTGTTTTTGGTTAAACTTTTTGGAAGATGTCTCTGTATATGAAAAAAAAGGTTTTATAGAATGGTCATCAGCTATTTACATATTTAATTTGCATAACAAAATATACATATTTTGTTGGCACTCTTATTGACCAGGCCTTTTATTAAAGAACGTTTCAAAGGCTACCAATTGCGATACATATTTTTAACAATCACTGAATGAATCGTAGAAATCCATTGTTTAAAGATTCAAATCATTTAAAGGGGTCTTCCCCAAAAAAATTGAAAATGAACAAAACTACACAAACAATTGTTATTAGGTACATTTTGTTTATGTAAAGAACTATTTTAGACTATTATAATAAGAAATAGTTTTTTGCTTTTATTAATACATACCTCCTTTAACTTTTAAAATATCAGTTGAACAACAAAAAAGACAGTTTTTACACAAATTGGTTCAGTATCATTTTGTTGAGAAGCTTTGTATATGGTATATGGCATGGTATCCAGTCACAATCAAAAGTTTTTACAAGTATAATTAACTATAGCTGAACTCTACCACGCTTCGCAGCGCCATCTGTTGAATGTTCTCCGAACTACACATTTTAAAATTTCAAAGAAAACCTTATATGTACATATAAGGAAAAAACTCAAATATAACAGAAGTGGGTGTGGCAGTAGGCGGACTCAGGTTCAAGAACATTTTCCATAAGGATGAAAAGTAAGGACATACCTCGGATACAAAAAACAGTAAGCGTAATTTGTATCCCAGATCTAGAGTTTGAATCCCAGCCTCTCTTTTCATGGGTACTGCATACTCTTAGGAAGAATTTAAAATTCCCCTTGTTATGAAAAAGTATCCTTTCATCTTAGATTCAGCAATAAATTGTAGGTCCCCTGCATTCCTGCAGACACACTCACAGGAATGATATGGTTAAATGTTGGTTGAATGATGGTTCCTCACAAACTGCCGCGTCACTGAATGTATTTATTTATTTTTTTTAAACCTTCCCGACAATATAAACATCGAATGTAAATTTAAAGCGCATATTGAATAAATTATCTTCCTTATTACTTATAAATTTTATAACTGTCATAAAAATCTCCCCTTGATTATATCCATTAATTAATATTTTTGACTTACCAACAAAAAAAAGCTCCTTAATTCATTTATCAATGTTTTCTGTCTGTTAACTTAAACAACAAAAAAAAAAACTTCCTTGATTAAAAGTCATTAAATTCTCATAAAATAAAATTAAACAAAAAAAAAAATATTGAAACAAAAAGAAAAATATTCTTTCAAACTTATAAATTGGTCCTTAAAGTCGATTTCTTTTTTCATCTTAAAGCTAACAATTTGTTTTTTTTTTTTATTTTCAATATTTTGAAACTCTTAAAAATTAAAATACTTTCATAACAACAAATTGATGAAGATTCCCTGTAAAATATAAAAAGGGATGATCAAGCTCAGTTCGGAAACAAAATGAAAAATTCATGAGTGCACAAACTTTCAATAGAACAAAAAAAAATTCTACAAAAAAAAAAGAACGGGAAATAATCCAACTTTGTGTAGATATGGAATAAGAACAACACACAAAACAAAAACAAAGAAAAAAAAAGAAAGAAGAAAAAAAAAAATACCGGAAAATCTTTACCCACTTGTAACTAACCTAATTTCCTGAAAAAAAGTGAGTGGGATACTCAGACTCACCGCCTTGTGCCTACCTCATTCTCCCACGTGAACACACACACACTTCCGGTATCCTGTTTGGTTTTTTTTTTTCCTGTTTTTCGTTTTTTTTTTTTTTGTTCTTCTTTGCTTGGTACTCTCATTGTCCTTGAGTGCGTTTTGAAAATAAACACTTTTTCCACATCTTCCTCTGCTTTATTCGAATTTATCATGATTCATGCTTTATTCTGACTTAACATTGCCATACGAATAACCAGACTAAGTGTGATGAAATAATGATAAGAGGAAAAGTTCAGGAAAAACAAGAAAACAGGATAGCACGTGTGTGTTTTGTTTTATGTGTGGAGATGGATGTAGAGAGGGCCAAACGTGGCAATGAATTGTGTGTTGGTTCTGGCTCCTTCTTCCATTTTTTGAAGAAGGGCACTAAGAGTTAGAGAAGAACCTACCCTCCTTCTGATAGAATATAAGCAGGCACAGAATACCTACCTTACCAGACCAGACCGTGGGAACTGAACAACATTGTGTGGACCGGAGTGAACAAAAAAAAATAAAAACGAGTTGGAATGATAAATAAAACAATCGTTGTGTTGTTTATTTACCCAAAAAAACTGTTCATCTCGAAATACAATTTATTTATGCGAATATGATGGAAAACAAAGCCCAAATCCTTTTTTATTTTGCTTTGCGGTGCTGAATGATAACAACATTCACTAGAACCTACATCAAGATGTATACGAGTAGTATATTCATATTCTGTAACGGTGACATGGCGGGGGTACATAGATAGAGTATTGGACGCCACTTTCTATAACGTATTTTTCGTTGTTTCTTTGTTTCTTTGAGAATAAAACATATTATACCGGAAGAAAAATATAAATTCGTAAAAGAAAATATGTGGAAATAAATTTTGTTAAAAGAATAACACATTTTCAAAAAGATGGATGGTGTTATTTCTTATATTTGCTTGGTGCCACCAAAGTTCAGAGAGGGAAGGGTTAATTTTTTTGTTTGTTTCTTTTTTTTTGTGTAGAGTAAAATGTGCGTTTATTATGCAGATTTGGAATGAAGACAGATACAATTTGTTTTTGATGTTAAAGTTTGTTTATTTTGTTCTTAAAAGAATTGAAAAAGAATTCAAATATGTTTTTTTAGCCTATGTTTGTTTTTAATGTTGAACTAAGAGAAATAATAAAAAGGACCTAATTGTTGACTATTGGAGGAACTGGAGTCGAATAACGAAATGTCAAAGTTGAATTGGAGACATAATAGTTATGATGGTGCTGGTTGTTCAGGTGGCGGCGATTGTGATTTTGGTTTAGTTAATGCACAAAACCTCTCAAATAAGTGTTTTTACTTTTTAGTTAGGTTGTACCTATATATTGTATTATGTAGTCTATATGATTGTGAATTGTATAGGAAATTAAATGGCACGAGCATTCTTCATGAAAAGATGATGTGGTTTAAAAATTTACATACATATTCTACATTAATAGCTGAATGCCGCTTCACTCCGCAACGCCATCTATTGAATAATTGTTGAACTGCAAAATTTCAATTTCGAAGAAAACTGTATGTTATACCTACTCAAATAAATATAAGGAAAGTGGGTGGGGCAGGCAGTATAGGAGGACTTTTCGAAAAATTACATTAGTCATAAGGTCCACAAGATTTTCGAAAAATTAAAAAAAAAAAAAACACGTGCCACTGACTCAAGATATAATTATAAATTTTCAGCCTTTTTAGTAAGTTTTATAAGGATAAAATTCTATTATAAAAAAATGGGCGTGGTAGTGGGTGGGATATATAAAAATGTAACTTTTTAGGTCGATGGAGGCTTAACTATAAAATTTTAAACAAATTTTTAAAATTTCAGTGAAACAACTAAAATAAAAATAAATGTATACATTTGATTTTGATTCCGGAAACTCTAAACCAAAGTTTTTTGCTTTATTCTAGTCTACCTCAGCGTCGATGAAATAAATCATAACATAATTATTAATTAAAAAAAAATAAATAAAATATGCGTTATGACTTATGACGTAACGAAAATAAAATTAGTGTCAACCAAAATCATTTTTTAAATTTTCAAAAGATATCTTTATGTTAAACCAAATGACGTTCAATTTATTTTGTTATTCATAAAAGGAGTATTAAAAAAAAACAATTCGATTGTATTGGATTATAAAAATCTCATTAAATCTAATTTAATTTCCACATTTATACATCGTTTCATTCCTTTGTTTGCATCAATAAAGTGCTTTTTAACGTCTCTTGTCTCGAAGGATAAACACATCACATACACACCACAAAAAAAAAAATACATAAAAGTCAATCGAATTCCAAACCACAAGGGAGTATTTGTCTTTGATTTGCCTTAAACCCGCCAATCTATATCGGGTATTGACTATTACAAGGTACCTATTTCGTTGTACCTATACAATATCCTACAAAAACAACAGACAATAATAATCGAAACAACATCATTGAAAAATCAACCCCCAACACCAACCATGACATTGATGATCCCCATGTATAGATACAGCAATATCGCGCAAACATCCTGTGTCTAAACTCTAAAAACCACCTGCATCCACAGTCAGGTCCTGGGGAGCGGGAAGAATTCCAAGTAAAAAAAAAAAAAATAGATTCAATCCTGTTTATATTTTCGATGTAAAAGAGTGCCTTCCAACAACAAAAAAACATCCCTTTGGGGCGCAGATTTTTTGTTCTATGAAAAGTGATTAAATTCGTTTATAGGATTTGTGGTAACGTCTTTTGTCGCTCACGCCACATTGAGCGTTATTGTTGCCAGCTCCATCGCGGCGCATTGGTATAATACCGCGCAAGGCAATAAAACAACATAGCCGCAGGGTTGCATGAAGCACTCAGAATTCTGCCGAACTCTACAACCGAAATCTCCCCTCTCACTTCACCCCATTACTCCAGGACCCACCACATTGCCCCCAAATGCATGAAACATGATGAATCGTTGTCATTCACTTTTGTCGTTTATCGTTTATTTATACGTAACTGGATGTTGGCGGTAGGGATAATCACCTTTGATGTCACCTAATTGCGATTTGGCTTCCAGCCTTTCGGAGTTGTGTATAATGTGGCTGTATGTGCGACGTGCGTTGTACCCCACGCGTCCTTGTGTTACCACACGATACCTACACATCACATACCTACCCATCAGAACGCAGATAAAAAAAAAAGTATGAGAACGAATTTGATTACGTTGACATCGTGTAAGCTTTTATCGGAGACGAAAATGCCTTTTTACTTTTTAATGATCTAATTTTATAAAATGGCACACATAAGTGCTGGATTGGTAACTGCCGTGCAAATATTCACGGTTATTCATGTATGTATGTACTTTTTTTTGTTTATAGGTATTCGGGAAGCCTTTTTCAGATTCGTAGATATTCGTGTGATGCGGCATTGGAAAGAGAAATAAATAATAGCGTAATCAACTTTAAGTAGACGATAAAAGTATAGAAGATATGTATGGCAGAGCTCTTTTTTTTGTACATATGTACATGTACAAAAAAAAGAGCTCTGCCAATTTTTAATGGATCTTCTAAATTATGAACAAAAAAAAATTGGTGGGTACCTAGTTTGAAAGCTTGAGTGGTGTAGGTAATATTATTTTCAATTCAATTTACATATAAAATTAGCATAACGGCATTTGACAATTATTAAAGAATGATTTCTCAGCTATGACAGTCAAAGCCCGATATTCTGATGATTTTCGGCTTACTTTTCTAAAAGCTTGAATTGAATTGAATTGAATTGAATTGAATTGAATTGAATTGAATTGAATTGAATTGAATTGAATTGAATTGAATTGAATTGAATTGAATTGAATTGAATTGAATTGAATTGAATTGAATTGAATTGAATTGAATTGAATTGAATTGAATTGAATTGAATTGAATTGAATTGAATTGAATTGAATTGAATTGAATTGAATTGAATTGAATTGAATTGAATTGAATTGAATTGAATTGAATTGAATTGAATTGAATTGAATTGAATTGAATTGAATTGAATTGAATTGAATTGAATTGAATTGAATTGAATTGAATTGAATTGAATTGAATTGAATTGAATTGAATTGAATTGAATTGAATTGAATTGAATTGAATTGAATTGAATTGAATTGAATTGAATTGAATTGAATTGAATTGAATTGAATTGAATTGAATTGAATTGAATTGAATTGAATTGAATTGAATTGAATTGAACTGAATTGAATTGAATTGAATTGAATTGAATTGAATTGAATTGAATTGAATTGAATTGAATTGAATTGAATTGAATTGAATTGAATTGAATTGAATTGAATTGAATTGAATTGAATTGAATTGAATTGAATTGAATTGAATTGAATTGAATTGAATTGAATTGAATTGAATTGAATTGAATTGAATTGAATTGAATTGAATTGAATTGAATTGAATTGAATTGAATTGAATTGAATTGAATTGAATTGAATTGAATTGAATTGAATTGAATTGAATTGAATTGAATTGAATTGAATTGAATTGAATTGAATTGAATTGAATTGAATTGAATTGAATTGAATTGAATTGAATTGAATTGAATTGAATTGAATTTTGTCATAGGTAACTTTGTTTTATTATTCACCCCCCTACACATCTTCACAATTCCACGAACTAATTTGCATTTATATGTAGCTTTTAAGTTTCATAGTAAATAGACATGTACAATGTACATACTTATATAGAATTTATATTGGATCCAAGTTTACATCAATCCTTAGAGAAAACCAAAACTCTTTGTGATTCTTTATTTTTATAGACTTACCTACACTTTTTGTGTCCTTTTTTCCAATCTCTCTTCTATCAATTTACCAAGCGTCATCTGAAGCACTACTTGTGTTATTCAAAGTGCGTCCTCATTTTACACCTTGAAAAGCTCACTTGAGTAAAATTTTTTGAATAATCCACTCAACATTGTCAACATCCTCCAATTGGCTGGATCTTATGATTTTCGTTCTTGTAAAGGGCTCTCTCCCCAATCAACCAGGTTTTACTTTTTTGTTTTTGTTATTCTTTGGTGTCCACTTGAAGAAGCAGACAAAAAAAAATATATCTTATATCTACGTCATGGCATGCATCATCATCGTCGTTAGCTTCTCGTCTGTAGTATAGGTAGGTGATGTACTCTCACTTTCGTTTCTTTTCTCCTTTTAACCCAGGCACAGGATGTGCAGCATCTTCAAACAAAAGCTCTTGAATAATTTTTCTCTGCCCTTCATAGCAGCACTTTGGCACCCTCTCGCCGTATCGCCACCCACCTGATTCATTCCAAGCTCCGAGTTTTCTCTTTCAGACATTACACCACTTGAAGGATTATTCACTGGGAAAAATGAAGTAAAATCGACAAAAATATTCTCCTTCTCTGTGGTGTCCTCGAGAAATTAATAATGAAGTCAATGATTAAAACGATTATGATGACACTTTAAAAATATGAACAAAACACTATTATATGCGCATCAGGGGAGGAGCAAATTTTCACCCACACGTACAAAATATTTTTTCAAAGAAAAAGATTAAAAAAAAAAAGAAACAACTGCAGTTAATTCTAATTTGTATAAGATCTCGTGTTACAGGACCTTTTGTCAAAACATTTTACCTTTGGGACAATATTTTGATACTTTCAAGTAATTGGATAGAAAATTCAATCGATTTTCCTCACCAGAGTCCTTTCTTTCGATTCCTCCTTCCGGTTTTCATTTAAAAAGGAGATCCTTAAATCGGATCGAATAACAAAAAGGAAAATGTTGTATCGCGTTGCTGTGTTGTAAATCAAAATAAATACACAAAAAGAAAAGTGAGAAAAAAATCTGCTTTTTGTCTGTGCAGTAGCTCTAGCACAGCAGTAGCGTGCTACCGTGGCAACACCTCTCTCTCTCACTTCTTTTATCCTTTGTCAGGATTCTTCAATGTCGACACGTTAATCTGATTGTAATTGTAAGTTGAACTTCATGATGCATGAAGGGAATTATTCAGATTTCAAGGAATCCTTATAGATATACGTCGATTGATTTTTTTTTGTTTTTTTTTTTTTTTTGAAATCTCAATTCAAATCCTGTGTTGTTTGTGAAATCCTTGGAATTGAAATCTCATTGTCTTCTTTCATAAAATGACCGAATTTAAAGAAGGAAAATTCAATTTATTCTCCTCTTTAAAGTGCTTATAGTAAAGCACTTTTGGTGCATTCACCTATTATATAGTTTTAGTTAGGTACGGTATCCTTTCCACCTGGTTTTATGTAATTGCTGACGAATTTTGAGTGTGATTTTTGTATGCCTTGTCCAATGTCCATTTTTCTCCATTTGATATTCACTTGATTTTGAGTTGCTCCCTCTTGCTGAAGTTGCTGCGAATCCTTTCACTGTTCTGATCCTTATAGAAATATCCTAGATGAGGCCTTTATCCTTTTACGGAGGAAAAGTTCTTCTGTTTTTTTTTTTTATTTTCATTTCATGTTTCGCTTTCAATGAAGTCTCACTGTGCGAGCTATTTGAATTCTTGTTCATTATCCTTTTTAGTTTGTATAGGTATATATGCTTCATGCTTTTGATGCCGATTTTTAAGAGACTGCATCTTTTCAGCGATAGATTCGTTATACCTATACAGGTAGCTTTATTATTTTTTACTGCACAGCATGCATTTTTAGCATGGATTTGCTTTGCGGGAAAAATTTTAAAATGAAAGCAAACAGAAAATGATTTCGTGAAACAATAAGCCCAAGTGGCATTCTTTTTGAAAATGATGAGCCAAAATTTGGGGGGATTTGATAAAAGATAAGGAATTCCTTTATTCGTATTGTTTCCATAAGAAAAAATGAGTTAGATAGATATAATGAATTTATGAATAATTAAATAAGTTTTCAGATTAGATTTCGGCGAGTTAAAAAACTAGGTCAAACAAGGATTTGAAGTCATTATAGGGAGACTTTTCAAGTCATTTCAATCTTCTTTCTGAGCTTGAGTGTGGAAACATTATCAGATTTCATTCATGCTTTTGACTTTAAGGGTATTTCTTCCGTTATTCATAATTTGATTCATGATTTTAAAAAAATATTTTCGGACCAATAAACTGTCAAAGATGCATGGTTAAGATTGTAAATAATTAATAAGAAATTTAATGAATGATATTTCTACTTTGGAAATAAAACCTTAAACGTTTTTCAATAATTTTTTTCAAGGTGCTGGCTTATATGGTAATACATACTATGAAATAATAAAATTAACAATCCACTATCCAGACTGTTGCAATTGTGTTTTTTTTTTTTTTTGTAATAAATAGGGACAGATTTATAATTTAAACAGATACCGCACTAACACACATATTTAGCACTTTAAATAATTTTTGCAACGGTGAAGAACTTTTATAGGTAACGGTAATAAACGATAATGATATATAATTTTGTTTGAATCATTTTTAACACTTGGAAGTTTACGTATATAACAGTTTTGTTTATAAAAGTACTATCTATATGCGGCCCCGCAGGTACATGGTCTTCCATTGGTGAGCATACCCAAAATAACACCACATTTAATGGCTATAAACTCTTATAACTGTTATAAATTAATATTTCTCAAGGTTTGACAAGAAACTGTTATAACTGTTAAGAATCGTCTTTTATTTTTAAGAGGGGATGTTGCCTATATTACTGTTATAAATTGCCAATAATATTTAGGATGAAACTAGAGCAAAAACCAATGTATAACAATTATAACATATTAGAAATTTGTTTCCTTAATAATAAGGACAGGACTTGAGGAATTCCCAGTTAAAACAGTTCAACACCATTAAAGTGGCTTCACGCGAATTGAAAATTGCCGGCGGAGTATCTGGACCGCATAAATATTTACACTTATAATCAAAACTGTTATAGATTAGAATTTCTTTAAACGCTTCTTAAAAATTAATGAAGATTTTGATTCACTCTCAATAACATCAGTATTAATTTAAGTTTAAATACAAATTTCTAGCTTTAAAAAAGCATTTGCTATTTGATATTGAGGAAAATCAAACCCCCTTCCCCTTCTGATGATAAAAGCATTAAAATGATTTTCATTAAATTTGAGCTAAATACTTTTCTCCTTGTTTTTCAAGATTCTTTTCTTTTTTTTTTGCACGTTTCGATTATGATATTGACACCCACTTATAAGATGTTGATTCTAGAACCATCGAGAAGGAAAACAATCTTTCAATGACAACATCATCACTCAGTGTCACTAATTACCATCATAATCTCAAAATAATATCACCATTACCGCTATAATCCCCGAAAGTAACTCTCATCAGAAATTCATTCGAAAACCTTATGCGCGTATATAGCGTAGGTGGAAATGCTTATATACACCTTCATATCTAGGCATACCTATTAACTACCTACCTCATTCTATTTCAACCAATTTACATTAGGCTCACAGAGATTCATACCACAAAATTGTGTCCTCGTGTTGTCGTTGTTGTTTCTGTTGTTGTTGTTGTCGTCATCGTATAGTCGTCGTGCGCCTCAGCATAGAACCACTCGACTCGGATAAATAACCATTCACTTGGATATTTACGATTATTGAGAGATCCTGCTACTGGTACTTTACTCTACCGATCCCTGGGTGGTCGTACTTTGTAATTCTACATCACACGTCCTACAAGCAAAAGGTATATAAGGTAGGTATACGAACGTGAGTAGGTCCTTGGTACATGTCCCGAGAATGCCATCATCATCATTATAAAACCACAACTCGTTCGACGGAGCATAGAGAAAAGGACCTTTCACCTCTTCACTTCGCTTATATATATGGTAACAGCAGTATAGGTAAGTATATAGGAGTAGCAGAAGCGATGCTATGCGGTGAAAACAATTTCTAGAAAATCTCAGCGCCAAAGTCTTCCTTGTCGTTGAAACACACTGTGTGGTAAGAAATCCATATGAGTGAGGCACTCCTGTGCTCCTATATATGCACACAACAATTATTGAGATTTATATTCCTTCGCCTATATACGAGTAAATGCCTCGGTGCCAACCGAAAATAGTAGAAGCCTCGAAAGCTGCGGCATGCTCGAATCTCGAGCTTTGTAGTGTTTGCATAGAAAATTTGCCGAAAACAAAACAGAGAGCCAAAAACATAAAATTCACAAAAAAATAAATAACAAAAGTCCTCGCATCCTTGGGAAAAGTGAGAAATGAAAATTTATGTGCAAGTGGCGTTGGAGACCTCCAATATCGATTTGAATTCCATAAGGATATCAAAGGTAAACAATGAACTCCATCGAAGAAGAAATACAAAAAAAAAAAATCAGACATACGTGCTCGCAGGACATCTTGAAGTTGAGCACCTTGTTTTGTGTGCATATTGAGCAAGTTGGGCTTGATGGGCGCCATAGTCGTTTTGATAGTATGGGTTCGAGCTGGTTTGGCAAAACATATATAGGTACATACGTACTTTGTCAGGCACGATAAGAGTTAAAGTCGATATAGTCGGTCGGAGGAAATATAAAGGACATACGCTTGTGCACGATGTGAATTTATGCACACATTACAACTTTCGCAGGATAACAATAAAAATCCATTTTATGGGTCTTTTATTTAAAGCAATACACCCTACAATCTTGTGTCTTTATTTTTGTCAATGGGTGTGTGTGTATGCTTGCTATCGCGTGAGAAGTGCCAATAAAACACAGGAACCTTTTCCTATATAAATGGACTATGAGTTTCTCTATACATTTATAGAATAAGTGCTTGGTCTGTCTACAGAGGACTTATATTGCTGAAGTGGTGATAATATGACAATGAAAAGAATGAGGAGTAGGTGGGGTGGAGGTATCACCTATACTCAACTCAATGGTACTCTAATCCAAATATTAGATTCCTAGAAGAAGAAAGGATAACAGAAAAAAATAAACACATTGGGGATTGTATAGGTGCACGATTGGATTTTTGCAAAAAAATCGCTATATTGTATATAAAACGGAGGCAAATGTGGAAAAAGGACGACAAAAGAAAAACTGTATATATGTCCTAAGAGGATAATTAATTATTAAGATCGAAAACAGAACGACAAAAGATGAGAGCTGTTTTGTATATAATCCGTTTTTGTGAGTATTATTTAAGTGTGTGGATAATTTATTCACACAAAAAGGCTTGAGGTCCTTTTATGCAACTTTATTATGGCTGCTCGGCTACACACACAATATACCTATACCTACATTATGCTGTAGGTATGAAATGAGTCAATTTGAGGGTTCAGTATAGAAAAAAGTCGATATATTTATAAAGAAGAGGGAGGAAGGGGTAGATAAATAATACATTTGTATGGGCTTTGCGTATAAGATGATTTCGATAAAGTGGATGTGATGACAACTACTAACAAAACGAACAATAAGTTTTGTGCTAGGTTCATACTATAAATACGTAGAGAAAAATAAGTGATTGAATTTTTTATTCGAGAAAAGGCTTGGACTTTCGTTTGGTTTTGGTCAAGCATCCTGACCAGCTGGAGGTTTTCCCTCGAGAGTTTCCTTTAAAGAAAGAGTAGGGGAATAAGTCCACATATACTTAAGTTGACTCGTGAAAACTACAGTAGAGAAGCAGGTCTCTCTAAGCTGATCTACATATGTATATTCTAATACATATCCAGAATACATATGCACATTCTTGACTGAAGTAAGCTTGTCGGACTCGGAGTCCAGAGAAATACCGTAATTTCGAATGCGAATGGATATATAATGCGTGTTTTTTGAAAAAGTGGACACAAATTTTGCTAAGTTGCTATACACTTTCACTAAAACACTAGTATAATATGATATTCTCATATGGATTTTAATTATAAAAAAATAAATATATTTAAGTTGTGATCGGTACAAAATTGAAACTAAACGCATATTTCTTCTTAAAGTAGGCCGTATACTATTCAATTTGCAGTTGTCAAATTAGCTGTCAACTAAACTGATGTTTGACCACACACTATACATAAACAAAGTTGAAAGAATAAACTGCTTGAACTGTCAAGAGTATTGGGGCATATTCATAGTTCTTCGATTTAATTTAATCCCCTTTTAAAAGATAACCTGAAGTCTTACAATAAACATGACAGAAGGTAACCTGTTTTGCACTCCTATCAAATGTCAAAATTTAACAGATAAAAAAAAATTCTGCTTGTCAGTGGTTTTTTTATGAGAATTGTAGTAAAATAAAAATATGTTTTTAATTCAACAGAGCACCCAGCAGTTGTGGCTATCCTGGGTCTTATACATATTTAGACTCTGGATCAGTTGACTTGGGTTTAAAATGTGACTATGAATATGGCCCCATTGTTTTTATTCTTCAACCATTCTCTCTGTTTTATTTGTATTTCTTTATTTTTTCTTCATAATCACTTAAACAATTTACAATAAATAATTACGCTAATATTTTGCAATTAATTTATTCGTACCCATCTTTTAAACATATTAAGAAACTCGGGTTGTGTAACTTCTTTATACAATTTTAAACCCAAGTCTAACTGAACTGGAATTTAGGACCCAGGCTGCTCTGTTTAGTTAGAAACAGGCCTGTAATTCTCAAAAATAAAAAAAACTGTTGTCTTATTATTTTTTTTTTTTTTCTGAATTTTATTTTTGCTGTTTGCTTATTTTTGACGTTTAATAGAATTAAAAACAGATTAATCATACCTTCTGTCATATTTATTGTTGAACTTCAGATTATCGTTTAAAAAGAGGTTTAAATTACTAATGAATAACATAATGGAGTTTAATTAAGAAAAGATAAACGCAGAACTTATCCAAGAACAATAATTAATATACCCCAATATTTTTGACAGTTGAAGCAGTAGTCTTTCAATGTATAGTGTGTGGTCAAACATAAGTTAAATTGACAGCTGAGTTGACAACTGGACATTGAAGCGATGTATGGCCTGCTTAAATAGGAAATATGCATATGATTTCAATTGTGTACCTACCGACATAAGAAATATAAATCACAACTTAAATAAATTAAATTTTATGGTTTGTATTAATTTTGTCATTAAAAATTTCTACTTTGAAGGTGAATGAACATTAAAATTTGTTTTTTTTTTTTTTGTCACCATCATGTAAGAACTCAAAATTCCCTAGAAAGACGATCAACCTTGAGACTGATTTTTGATAATTTGACATTTGAAATAAACTGCCTGCCAAAGCCAATCACAATTTATTGACTTAATCCCTCTTACTCTCTAAAATCAAACTCATTAATAAATAAATCAATTTAAATAGCTCAAGGTTCTTGATCTTGATATCATCTTTCTTATCATCATCTCGCCTCTCATTGATTTAAAATTCTAATTTCCGAAGCGCGGCACGCGTAGTTCTATTTAATTTTTTTTTTAATTTTCCATTCCTCCAATATTAGTTAAAGAATCCAGAGCAATATAATTAATCTTCGTCAGTTCAAATTGCTTTCAATTACAAACGTCATTTTCCTTCCAATTTCCATTTGTTCAAGATGAAAAAAAGGAGAGAGTGAAGTAGAAAAAAAAGACTCCCCCCTAACATCAAGGCGATGACTTCTTATATACCAACCCACCCACCCGATTCCAGAATGTCCATCATCAGACAAATGTTGCAGAAAACTAAACACCAATCCCCATGTAAATTTTCTCTTTAGTCACAAGAACCCCTCTGGTTCCCCTGCCTTTTTCTTCATATAATGACTATGACAAAATACACAAATATCCTTTTTCAAAGGAAAAAGGAATGTTTCTTATGCAAAAAATGCGCCATCTCACAGAGTTAAGAGTGAATGAATATTTTTGGACGCAACGTCTCCAGGGAAACAGCAGAAAATTGTATGAAAATTGTTATAGGGGTAAACTGTAAACTGTGACTATTCCTTGTGATCCTGATGTTTGCACAATGCTTACTGTTCTCTAGGCCAACTATATAGGTACCAGGAAAAGGCAAAACTCTTGTTCATTCAACTGATGATGACTTTGCAGTAAAACGTTTATGAACTGTTTTTTTTTTTTGTTTAAGGGAAGCGGACAAAACAAGGATATGAGCTAGGAGTTATAGAGAAATGAACAAAATCACAGCTCACTGGCGATGTGAAGTTTTCCATTATTTTGTTCATTCATTCGTCCTACCGGTGATTTGATTTTCTGTCTAACGCCCTTCCACTACCAAAAAGGATATCTCCATCACTTAACCCCCTCCCCCCTCTCTCCAACCGACTTTTGCCGCTGCCGCCCATCAAAACAGAGCATCCAACAACCCAACCAAATAGGACAACTCGGAATATAGAAGGAAAATCAAAAGCAGGTTTTATGCTCCGCCGAATTTGTGAAATTCAATTTACCCAATGGCGCTTTTCCTCTCGTCTCGCATTCCTTTTATCATCATCATCGAGTCGAGAGTCCTTTTTCATATAGGTATACACACATAGGTTGGTAGTATGTACCGAGAGCCAGGACATAGGAAGCAGAAAATAATCATGTCCAATGAGTCGGCAATATTTCCAACTACACACAATACCATCACTGTTCTCGGTGCTGCCAAGCCAACTCAATATACCTATAGTGCGGGAGAAGGCCGCCAGTCCTGATGAAACAAGTTAAATAGTCAATCAGGACAATGATTTTAAGTATGAATATTATCATCATCAAAAATGAAAAGGGACGACACCGATTGAACTGCTTTATTGTTGAAATATTTCCTTCTTCTGTGTCAAAAAAAAAAGTTTCTTCTTCAAAGCAAAAAAAAAAAAACAAAAAACAGCAGCAAGGACTTGAGTTCGATTCAAAGTGAGAGTGAGCGTGTTGAACGAACGCTTACTGATGCTACTGCTTTGCCTTTGATTTTCTGGCAAATTTCATTTTTGCATGTCCGTTCGATTGGAAACGGAAATGACGATGACATTTAAAGACGAAAAAAATTACTTGACAGCGAATCAGGCAGGCAGCAGCCAGCATCAGGCAGGATAAAAAATAAAGAAAGAACAAAACACGTCTGTTTGTCGTTTAAATACAGGACGAATCAATGAATCCTTTCTCCTTATACTTTGTCTGAATTTGTTGTCTTTTTTTTAGTATAGGTACGAATAGCTCAAAGTCGCTGTCTTTTTCTTTCTTTGCCGATTGGTTATGTCATTTCAATTTGAATTGTTTCTTAAAAAAAAAAATAAAAGAAGTTGAATTTTTTCCCTCATTACGGTTGAATGGTTAATGTAAAAGAAGGCAAAAGCTACTGAGTATTGGAAGGACATCGGCATCAGAATCAGAATAGTCGTTGTTTTTTATATATTGGTGATGGGTGAAATTGGGGACAACGATGACGATGACGACGACGAAGAAAACAGTTTGAGAGTCAATTTCTAGAATAAAGGTTGGTAGATTGTTAATTTTCTTTTATGGATTTGTTTTTTTTTTTTTTTTTTTTTTTGTGAGTTTTCTCTTCTGAGTTCTGTGATGTCAATGTTTTAGGATTTTCCATTGACCCAATTTTCTGTGACGAGAAAACATTGCCAATTCAAGAAAAATCATCACTGTCTTTTTTTTTCTGGAGTTTATTTTTAGCGGACTGGTGATTAAGGATAAGACAACATAATATTTAATCGGTCCATCGAGATTAGTTGAAATGGAAATTGGGTTAAGTGCAATTATTTTGACCAAAAGGTTTTGAGAAGGCTTTATATAAAGAAGTGTCTTTTCAGTCGATTAAACTGTTATTGGACTAATAATTTATCTCGAGTTCTGATGGTTACCTACCTAAAAATTGTTTCATGATGTGTACCTACTTCATTTTGTGTAGGCAAAATAATTCGAGATTCACCCCTGAGCCTTGATCAATAGATACGTGTCTGCAGATGCAGACATCTTGATGGTTCTTTTCAGTCAACTTCTGGAGGTGTGATCTTCCATTTATTTCTGTAAAGTTTCCTTCTTGTGTTCCCTTAATGAATTCTGAATTTTCAATAGGTACAATGTTTGGTTCAATTTTGTCGCCAGTAATCTCTGAATTATGAACAAGATTCCTCAGAGAAGTTTTTCCCTGTTTTTTGAAGCAAGGCATTTGAGACTTATAACTTTCAATCATTTCTGTGTACATGGTTATTGTCAGGAATGAAGGGGACTGTATCGAACTGCATGAGTATTGCAACTCTGCAGTCGATGTATTGAGCAAAGTATATAAACTCTTATATAAAATTCCTTTGTAAAACTTAACGAAGGACCGAGAAGGTTCTGAGAATTGTGAACTAAATTTCAGTCTTTGAGCAGGCCTTGAGCAGGAACCAACTGAGCAGCGCGAGCAGGTTAAATAAAAGTGGTTTTTTATAACATTTTTCCACTATAATTTCTTGGTGTTTTATTTTTTGTTCTGACGGTTTTATTTCTACCTCGGAGTGTGACGGTTTGTATTATTCATCTTTAATAATTTCCCTGAGCTACGATACATTTGGTCCATGTCGAGCCGGATTAGTGTGCCAGTGCCGGATGGTGCAGTTTTGCCTTTTTAAAAAAAAAATTCAATAAGTGCATTGTGAGTGAGCAGCGTTTCGTTTATTACGAATATAAAATCGTGATGGTAAAATGTGCTACGATGAAAGTCACGTAGTCACAAAATAAAGCGAAATGTGCGCAGGAATCATGTCGAGACATGATACGTGCAGAAAATCATATCAACAGCAGGCAGTGCGAAAAATTGCACTACATTCCATACATAATCCTTATGTACATACCAGCATGTAAGTAAGCGAATAGATATTGTTTGTTGTTTTCCCCTTTTGCGAGCAGAGCGACCGATTCAAATTCAACAAGAATTAAGAGCAGGAGCAGGTAAGAGAACGTCTTTATTCCCTCATGAAGATATACAATTATGTGCAGCGAGTGAGAAGGATATACATACAAGATTGTTTGCCCCGCGCAGCAATTTTGAAAAAGAGAAGGTTTCGTCATTTTTAAAGCAGAGAGGTTAGTGATCGGTCGCGTCATTTCTTTGTGCATAAAATTAAAAAACAAACAAACAACAAACAGTAGTAAAATTAAAACAAGTCTAATCAAATATTATTTCTTAAAATTTATTTCTTTTAAAAAATTAACAACTAGGTAAGCTAATAACACAGTCCACATTTATAGCAGGTCAAGTGAAACATTTTTATTAGAAATATTATTTGCAAGAATGGTGGTTGTTGCTGTTTCATCTAGCAGCGGAGCAAGTTCTTTTTCCTTCTTTTCAGAGAATGTGCGCCGATGCTTACGGTTTGTGTGCAATGTATTTGTTTTATTTACCCCTTTTAGAAATATATACATGCACCATGCATGTGAATGAGCAGCGAAAATATGTGTGCAGTGTGCAGGGGCATGATATTTTTATAATTTATTTTTCAGCTGGAGAAGGAAATATAGCACACTGAGTGTGCGCATTCCTCTTTTGTGCTTGTGTGATGGAAATAAATAACTCTATATTTACTTAGCTTGTGTGATGGGGAATAATAATATTTCCATAGTGTGCTTGTTGTGAGAAGAGTAGTAGTAGTGATAATTCTATCTATATTGCATAACTTGTTTTAAATATTTTTATTTATTAAACAGCTCAAATAAATAAATGGTGATTGTTGTTGCTGCTGTATTGTGAGATAGGGGTTGAAAATTTTATCTTCTAGGTTACTTGAGTTAAGTTTTTTATGTCACCTTTTTCTTGCCAAGATATTTATTTGTCGAGACATACAAGAGAAAGGGAAGGAGGCACTTGAGCACAAATGTGCCAATCGCCATAAATCATAGAGCAGGAAATATATGTCGAGACAGAATGTGAATGGGAAGGAAGCAGGAGGAACTCAGAGCACTTGAGTGCGAGTTACCAAAAACAAAGAGAAGGAGTGAAGGGGGAACTTGTGTGCAAATGCACTAGTTGCCGTATACATGCGTTGATTTTCTTTTATAAAAAAAAAGGGGACATAGCAGGAGCAGGAAAAAACTTAAAGCACGACGGTGCTAGTTTTTTAAGAGAAGGAAAGCTTGCAAGCAGCAGGAATAAATATTTCAGAACATGAAAAGTTTAACTTTGACTTCTGAAGAGCAGGAAATAATTATTGTGAGTGCGAAAGCAGGGGCATATTCCAAAAATACTTTTTGGAAAAGAATATTTTTCTACGATCGAGGGGTATAAATTATTAGAAGTCAGCAGCAAAAGCAGCAACAATTTGCCAACCCATTTAATTATTTTTATTATATTATATTATATTATATTTGTTAAATACATTTTTTATTCTTTTTCGCATACTGGGAAATTTTACATTGAAGTACCTACTGCGAATTATCATTTATTTTATTACGTTTTTTCAATATTTTTTTTTTTTTTTTTTTTTTTTACTTCGGGTTAAAGCATTATTGAAATATAATTTCTAATGCAATATGATTTTCTTAATCCCTTTTCAGAGAAAAATAAGAGCAAGCAGGACAGTGATGGAAGAGCAGGAACGAAACGATAGATATATGCTTGATGCCGGAATATATTCGGTGAGCAGGATGCTGGCCTTCGTGGAGTCTTCAGCTTTTGAGACTTGTACGTTGGCAGCAGTGCAGGTCAGGCTTGAGGCCTTGCAGGATGCTTGGGCGCAGGTGAAGGAATCTGAGAGCAGGATTGCGTTGGCCGATGATTTATTGGTCAACACTGAAATGCAGCGCAGGATTGCTGATGTGGAGGTAAATTATTTTACCGCCTATGCAGTACTAAAAGAAAAGATGAGCGAGAAAAATCAAAGAGCAGGCATAGCAGGAATAGCAGGTGCAGCAGGCGGTGCAGGACAGCCCATCGAAGTACAGGTCACTCTGCCGTTCGCTCAGCATGATGTGAAAAACACCTGGGGCTCGTTCGATGGCGATATCACCAAATGGCAGGGGTTTAGAGATCGTTTTATTGCAGCGGTACACGACAATGATAAGATAGCGCCTGCCTATAAATTTTCGTACTTGAAGGCATCGCTATCAGGCAGAGCAGCGAAGACTCTCGGTGAATGGCAACTAACTGAGAAAAATTATTGTGAGGCTTGGAAGCGTATGAACGAGATCTTTACCAAGAAATATGCTACGTGCAGGGAGCTACTCAGGAATTTTTTCAGACTTCCTTCTTTGCAGGGTGCACCAAGAGCAGGAGAGCTACAAAAGATGGCAAATACAACGTACGAAACGCTTCGGCAGTTGGCAGCGCAGGGGATCCCAACAGATCAATGGGATATGATTATTGTTTATGTCCTACACGAAAAATTAGATCCAGAGACGGCATGCAAATGGGAGGAAGTGCGCACTTCTGAAGAGCCCACTTCGAAGGAATTTTGTGTCTTTCTAGACAAGCGCGCTGAGGCGTTAAGTGGAGCAGCGAGCAGGAAGGTTGAACAGCCGCTGACCTTACAACAGGCACGGTCAAACCCAAGCAGGCATGCGAGTGCACGAGCAGGAGGTAGCAATTCCCGGAGAGAGGAAGCAGGAGGTGACAGACGGTCATTACCATGTCATTCGTGCAAGTCTTTAAGCCATCCAATGTGGCGTTGCCCAGAATTTGCAGCATTAAACTTGCGAGCTAAGCAGGATTTCGTAAACAAGAAGTCACTTTGTCCAAATTGCCTCAAGACTGGACATACTCCAAAAGATTGTTTCCAGGGACCGTGTCTACGGTGTCCAGGGGGGAAGATGCACAATAGTGTGCTCTGTCCGATGAGAGTGCTTGAAAAGGACGAAGCAACGACCTTTCATGTGCAGGAGAAGGGTTGGAAGAGAAGGTATGAGCAGGAACGCGAAAATAAACCTAAAAAAGATTGACTAGTCGGTCCGCCAGAGAAACGCTCTCGGCTAGACAATAGCAGGACAATAAAAGCAGGTGTAGCAGGGGAGAAGGGAGCAGAGAGCGAGTCCGAGGATAAAATATCCTGGGGAGATTTTAAGAGGGCAAGGTGCTTGCCTATTAAAAGGCAAAATAAAGATATGAATAAAATTTATTTAACATCTTTCAATTCTAATGAGCATGAGAGAGAAAGGTTTACTTTGATGCCTACGGCACAAGTAAGAATAGAGATGGATGGCAGGAGGTATGGCCCAATAAGAGCGCTTTTAGATACAGGGGCACAACCTAATCTGGTGAGCTATCAACTTGCTCAGAAGTTGGCCTTGCCAAAGGTACAAATAGCAAAGAGAATGATTGGTGTGGAAGGCGAGCCTTTCAACATTAAATACAAAACCACACTTATAGTAAGTCCATGGTTTAATTCGCAGGTTTCGGTAGAGCAGGATTTCTGGGTACTGCCCAAAGAAGGTGAATGGCAGCCAATTGTACCTACTCACGATTTGGGATCGCCACGTATGGAAATTTCCGCAGGATTGCCACTTGCTGATCCAGAATATTGGAAGGCAGGTCCTATAGATTTATTGCTAGGGTGCAGGTTCATAGCAGAAACATTTATTTCTGTCTTAGGGCATCAGTTAGATGGAGTGCTTGAGATGGAAACTATTTTTGGAAAGATCATACTCGGACAGTATGAAAGCGAGAAGGATAGCATGGGCAATGAGCAGGTGTCACATGTCGTGTACATGGACAATAATCAACTTCATGAATCGCTTAAGCGTTTATGGCAGTTGGATGACGGATGGATGTAGAGTTCATGCGAGAGTACGAAAGAGCAGGGCACATGACACCAGTAACTGGCACAGTGCATGGTAAAACTATATACCACATTCCACATCATTGCGTCACCAAAAGTTTAGAGTCGTGTTTGATGCGAGCTGCAGGACAAATAAAGGCATTTCATTAAATGAAGTGCAAATGTTGGGTGAAAAGCTACAGAAGGATCTCCACGAAATTTTAATGCGTTTCCGCAGACATCGAATTGCTATCAGTGCGGACATTAAAATGATGTTCAGAATGGTGAAGGTTGTGAAGGAGCAGTGGGATTTGCAACGTATTTTCTGGAGAGAAGATCAGCAGGATATTTTGAGAGAATATTGGTTGACAGTAGTCACTTATGGTATGACCTCATCAGCTTACAATGCTGTACGAGCGTTAATACAATGCGCAAGAGAAGCAGAGCAGGAGTTTCCAAAAGCTGCTAAGGCAATTATGGAAGACTTTTATATGGATGACTGTACCACTGGTGCTGATTCCGAAGAGAAGGCGATCGAATTATCGAAAGATATCGATAATGTTTTAAAAGGTGCAGGTTTTGAGCTTAGAAAATGGAAATCTAATTCCAAGGCCCTAGTGAAGGATATGAACTATGAAGAGCAGGAGTCAATCTTGTTTCAAGACGACGAGAAGGCATCAATTTTAGGCCTTAAATGGCTGCTAGAGAAGGACCAATTCACATTTGTGGTAAAAACACCAGTGACTGAGCAAGCAATGACGAAGAGAAAGGTAGTGAGCAGTGTTGCGCAGCTTTACGATCCTAATGGGTTCATAGCTCCTGTTACGATCGTGGGGAAGATTCTTATCCAGGACATATGGCGTTTGAACGTCGACTGGGATGAGAGATTACCAAGAGAGTTAGATGAGAGATGGAGAGCTTTTTGGCAGGAAATAACATTCTTAGAGAATGTAAAGATTCAGAGATGGATAGGTACCTCGCAAGGCATACTGAAGGAAATTCATGGTTTCTCGGATGCTTCCGAAAGAGCATATGGAGCAGCGATTTATGTGAGAACAATATGGGCAGGTGGCAGGATTTCAGTAAATCTACTCACAGCAAAGACACGGGTTGCACCACTCAAAACAGTGACAATTCCGCGCTTAGAGCTTGCAGCAGCAGAGTTATTGGGACGACTAATTGTGAATGTCATCAAAGCGATGGAATGGGAAGGTATCGAGTATGATCTCTGGACAGATTCACTCGTAGCATTGCATTGGATAAATAAATTACCATGCAATTTGAAAACATTTGTAGCGAATAGAGTCTCGTCTATACAGACAAACACTGAAGTTAAAAGGTGGAGACATGTTGGATCGAAAGATAATCCTGCGGATCTCCTAAGCAGAGGAGTAAAGCCATTAGCATTGGTTGATAACAAGTTGTGGTTGCATGGGCCGGAATGGTTGATGAAACCTCGGTCGAGCTGGTCATCTGAAAATTTTGTCCCAAATGTTTCAGATGGGGGGAAGGATGAGATGAAGGTCTTTGTAAGTACGAAACTCACAGAACCCTTATCTATTTATGTGAAGTGCTGGAGAAGGAGTATTCCATTGCTTGAATACACGTCTACACTAGAGAAGGCCATAAATATAATCAGCTATGTACTTCGCTTTATTAATACAATCAGAGTGAAGATAAAGCAACGGAAGGATGATGAGAAGAGATATGATAAGAGACGGAGACGTTCTATACGTCAGGGGAGAAGAAGAGCAGGAAATATAGCAGGGGTACTTGATCAACCGTCTTCTGAAGAGAAGATGGAATCAATTGGTCACTTACTAAGAAAAGAGCAGGAAAAGTATTTTGCGAAGGAAATTGCTTGTATAGAGAAGCACAGGTGTTTACCTGATAAGAGCAGGATAGAATCCTTAAAACCGATTCTAGATGGTGAAAGGATTTTGAGAGTTGGAGGAAGGTTAGAGAGAGCAGAGATGGAATATGAGAGAAGGCATCCAGCAATCGTGCCAAATGGTTCTCGGTTAGCTTGGTTAATCATGAATAGTACTCATACAGCAACTAAGCATGGAGCGGTGCAGGTCATGACGCAATACATTCGTCAAAGATTTTGGATTCCAAAGCTTCGAAGTGAACTGAGAAACTATTTACATAAGTGCTTGGTTTGTGTGCGATATAATCATCGTTTTGAGATGCAATTGATGGCTGATTTGCCATCCGAGAGAGTAACAGCAGGAAAGGCTTTTCTACACACAGGGGTAGATTACGCAGGTCCGTTTGAGATCAAAATGATCGACAGAGCAGGTGAGCAGATAATAAGACAGAAATGTTGGGTTTCCGTCTTTGTTTGTCTCAAAACAAGAGCAGTGCATATTGATTTGGTATCAAATCTCACGTCAGTAGCGTTTATTGCTTGTTTCGAAAGATTCATAGCGAGAAGGGGCAGGTGTGAAAGGTTATATAGCGACAATGGTACAGCATTTGTCGGTGCAGCGAAGGAATTAGTGAAGGCAAAAGAGCGTTGGCTAGTGCAGGATACTTTATAACCTTTTTAACCAACTTTTATAACCAATGAGATGCAGCAGCGAGAATTTCCCACCATCAGCATGGGCGATGGCACGAATACTGAGACTGATACAAAGCAGGGATGGGCTAGTTAGAAGCGTGGTTCTTCAAACAGCAACCAATCAACTCACGAGGCCGGTTCAGAAGATCTGTGTCCTACCAATCGAAGAGCTGGAATGATTTATAATTATTATAATATATTTATCTTTAGCAGGAATATGTTTAAATAAAAAGTGAAAGGGTAGAAAACCGTAGGTTTTCGCCGGGACTGTATCGAACTGCATGAGTATTGCAACTCTGCAGTCGATGTATTGAGCAAAGTATATAAACTCTTATATAAAATTCCTTTGTAAAACTTAACGAAGGACCGAGAAGGTTCTGAGAATTGTGAACTAAATTTCAGTCTTTGAGCAGGCCTTGAGCAGGAACCAACTGAGCAGCGCGAGCAGGTTAAATAAAAGTGGTTTTTTATAACATTTTTCCACTATAATTTCTTGGTGTTTTATTTTTTGTTCTGACGGTTTTATTTCTACCTCGGAGTGTGACGGTTTGTATTATTCATCTTTAATAATTTCCCTGAGCTACGATACAGGGACCTTTAATTTTCTTCCGAATTTTAAACGGCTCTTGGGATATTTATTAATTCCTCGAACAAAAACATTTGCTTTGATTTGATTTTAGGTGGCACATAGGCTGGGAATCGAACCCAAAACCTTCGGCGTAACAGTCTTATATTATTTGAGTACAGTCGACTCCCTCTAAGTAGAATTTCAAAGTTAGTTAAGGGATTTTTGAAAAATTCGAATTAGAGATATCAATATTTTCTGAATTATCATCTTATGAAAACATTGTTTAAAAAAAATTACGAAGCAAGGTTGGCGCACGGGATACGACATAGAGAACTAGAGTAGGAGAGTGTGTGTGTATGATGTTTATACAATAATACGAGTTGCGGGAGGGTGATTTTTTTTATTTTGTTATCCACAAAAAAAAATCGACTTATAGCGATTGGAAATAGGCCACAGAATCGAATGAATGTATTTGGAATGTAGTTGGAGGGAAATTCGACTTAGAGGGAGTCGACTGTTTTTTTTTTTATTTTGAATTGGCTTTGAAAAACTTGTTAAATTTTTGTTACAAAATTTCAGCACAAATTCTTAACTGATGGCTTAACAATCATGTATCTTCTTTTAACAATTTATGGAATGGATTATGGGTATTTTCAGCTAAAAGGATCAGAAAAAACATGAACAGGCCAACAAAATATGGCTCTTCTATAAAGGATTTTTATTTTGGAAATATGAGAACTTGAATAGGTACCAGTAGATTTTTGCGATGCACATGGCGTGGGAACTTATTTTTGCTAACGTCAACGTCAACGTCAAGGTGTCTGCCAAAACTTTTTTTTACGTCATTCATAGTTTTTGTGGAAAACTATCTTCTTATAGGTCTTTAAAATTCCATACTTAATTTATTTAAGATGCCAGAAATTTTTAGAGTTAAACATAAATTACTCACGTTGGGACAACGATTCAATACTCAAACTAGCACTACACTTGGCAATCTGCAATCGGTTTAAGAATTAAGCTTCCAATAGTATTTTTGATTTAGTATGAACATTACTCGAAGCTCTAACCATTGAATTCTGAAGCACCTAAGTAGATTACAGAGATCAAAGGTAGGCAATTTTGCAACATACAACCTTTGAAAACAAATCACTTCAACTTATTTCTTGAGTTGCAACATAAATACGCTCTTTGAAAATGCTCTTGCCAAACCGTTTTTTTTTTTTTAATCCAAAATAGCTTCCAATGAGGGTTCTCGAGGTAGAATTTGTGCGAATTTGCTTTCAATCATAGGCATCACTTCACCTGCACTTTATTAAAAACTCCTTCTATATGCTAGGAACTTAAAGTAGGTAGCTATATACATAAGGTTAATCTCCCTAGCGCCACTCATCCTAGTTCGATACTTTATAGCAAAACTTCGACCATATTTTCAAAACTAATTGATCCGTGAGGTCAACATGTTTTCCAATATCCCTCTGACTCGGTCTCGTTTCTATGAAATCCCAATTAGGTTGGCACACGGAACAGCTGACACCACTCATCTAACCATAAGCATCGTCGTAGTCGTCATCGTCGTCGTCGACGTTAGGTATAACCAAACCGTCTTTTTTGTTGGAGTCGTTGGCTATTTCCATCATCATCATCATCGATGGTGGCATTCTTCGTCCTTGTTTTCGTCATCATCGGCAACAGAGCGCATATCACATCAGCAGCGACAGCGACAGCGACAGCACACAGACCGCGTAACATTTGACGCGCAAGTAAATTAGAAAATGGTAAAATGTTTTGGTCGCTTTTTCCCGGTTCCCAAGGCTTCGTCCTCGTCGGTCGGTCGTCGTCGGTCCTTGTCGTTTTTGTCCTTTTTTGTCAGACTACTGCTCTTGCTGCTGGTTGGTTCTGATGGTTACCCCTGTACGATGTAATTTTGGTTCGTCCAGGCGGTGTATAGCGCGGCGGCTTGGGTAGCAACGAAACATTCTGTCTACACTCCACACCGTCTAATGATTGGTTTTCGATGATGATTGACAGCTTTTGATATTAAATTTTCGTTTTTTTTTCTTTCTTTCGATTATTCGTCCTTTGTGTCCTTTATTTTGTTTCAATTCTTTTTTTTTTGGTACGTCGTCGTTTTTCGATACATTATTGAAGTGTTCGGCGGAGTTCTTTTTTCTATTTCGACGCGTACACATAACAGAACATCAGCTTTATCGAAATTAGCTGGGCGTGAAATCGAAATTATCATCAAAATCATGATGAGTGTGGTTGGTTGGTTGGTTGGTTGGTTGATGGTAAATGGCGCCAAGGACACCAAACCGACCGATACCATGCTGCTGTCCTAATAAAACTGAACAACAGGATAAGGATCTAAAATAAAACAACAACAAATACCTTCAAGTTGATGTGTTGATGATATTGAGAACAACTGCTATTGATGTTGTTCCTATTTTAAACTAGATGATGGACGTTTGATTAATAGGCTCCGATACTCTAACTTAGAAAAGGGACTACGGGCTTCTTGATACATTTTTAAATGCTTCCCTATAATTATATAGGGTTTGAGTTAGTGGCGCTCGAAGGCGTGTTCATGGTGATGTGGAATGTTTTGCCGGAATATTTTTAATTTTTGTTTGATGTTTCAGTTGTGAATTTTTGTTTTTAACCAAGGTGATAACAAGCAAGTTGGAAGGAATTGTTTGGGTTTTTTTTGATGACGTGTTATAATTTAGGTCAGGAAGTGAGAAAGGAAGTGCAATGTGACGATTTGAACAGATGCAAGGTTAGATTTTATTTAAAGACATTTGTTTTCGATATAAATGCGATAAATTTAAAGTTTACTTAAACTTTCGGCTACATTGAATAAAGTAGGTAGTCCGTGGCATAAAGGTAATGGTATAAGACTTTCATACCGAAAGTTTTAGAATTGAATTCCAGCCTTTGCCATTCAAAAAATAGAAATAATTTTATTTTTCGAGATGACTGCCTTTTGCGAGGAAATGACAAATCCTCCAAGGGTATATTTTGCTGTCACGAAAAAGTGTCCGTCACCTTAGGCGTTTGGATTTTGTAAAACATTGTTAGTACTTTCTTTTCCATTTATATTGAATACAATGCGTCTATTTGACCGAAGAAAGATTCAATTCTCAATTTTGCTTTGTAGAATAGCTGTAGGAATTTCCCAAGTCAACTTAAAGGCAAGGCAACTTATATTAGAAAGTCATTTTTCATCACTGTTAGGTATCACTGAGGGATAAAAAAGCTTTGAAATTTCCATGGATTCTAATGAAATTGTCCATTCACCGTGTCATCATACACATATTGACTTCCCGCAATATGCATCGGTCTTCCTTTATCTTCACATTTTGCTATTCCCAATTTCGCCCAGCCCCCTCAAAAGCCCAACGCATTGTCTTTCAGTTTGTATATAGATACGGCTCGCATCCAATGCTATTTTGATCACCATCAGCTTCTTCAAACAAAAGCCTTCTTTGTCTTCATGTCGGCTTTATCCAATATGCACCACACTCTGTATCCTGTGTTTACACTTTTTATCGAACACAAAAATAAAACAAGGATTCGCCAGCGCTTCCACTTTATTACTCTGTCATTGTCCTCACTATCATCTAAATACACTGACCATCCAAGCACGAGTCGGTTTAGCTTGAAAAGAAAAAAAAAAAAAAAACACCCAGAACGCATCCTAGAAAAGCCTCATTCTGCTATTAGTTTTTGAACAGAGGTCTTAAAATAGAACAAAAAAAAAGAAAAAAAGAATCTTCTTCTCCCACTCGCTAGATTGCCAATCAAATGGGAGTTGTTGTCGCCCTTTGTCTCTTTCGCTTCAATATATACAGATACACACCAGAAACACCCTATGATAGAGGCAATATCGAAAAATACAATAACAACGCGCGGCAAAAAAAAGGATAAAGTTCCGTTGAATTGTTGAAGGACATTCACAATAAAAAAAAATAACCCACTAAAATGGTTTGTATTACATCATTGCCTTAACAATACCAATCTAACTCCTGTCAACTCCTTGCAAACAAACACCCAGACAGATAGATCGATTTGTAGAGATAGAGCTACATATACAGAGATGTATAGAGGACGCTCTACAGCGTTGTTCCTGGGAAAAAAAATGTTGGGGCCATTTTTGGGGCCATTTTAACATTTTTGGGGCCACTTACTTTTTTCGTATTTAATAAAACTGGTATCGAAATTCGATCATCTGAGCGACAAAATATGATTTTACATATGGCTATTTTTACACAATGTAGTCGACCGATTCACATACTCTCTTCTTATGGCACTTCTAATAAATATTATCTTTCAAATGGTACCTATATTTTTTTATGTCGAGCGTTCGGTGAAAGTATAGTTAAAAGGAAAACGCTAAACGCATTAATATATAGATAATCAAATAAAACATTAGGTTATATTTCGAATTTTTGTATTTGTGTTTAGTATTTTTATAATTTAATCAATTTTTTTTTATAAAAAGCAACATAAGATATGTTTACATAAGTAGCTATAACATAAAATATTTTTAAATTATTTTAATCTATTTTAACATTTTTTTTTAATAATTCTGTAGGCGGAATAAAATTTCCACAGGTAAAATTTTTTAGATAACCTTTAAAGCTCATAAGAGCAGTAATGACTTCATAGCTGAGTCTATTTCGATTGTATGTTTTAATATTATTAAGAGCCGAAAAAACACGTTGTGCACATGCACTGCTATGAGGTAAACTTAAAATATTAATCGCGAAAGAGCAAATGTTATTAGGTATATATGTATATATTTTTCAATGAATGTGTTTAGCAAAATTAGGATATAGTAAATATCGATCACTTTGAAATTACCGATTTCTAAAATTTTAAAATTAAGTATGTTTTATTATGCTGTTCAACATTAGTTACTATATTTTGTGAATTTGACGATTTTGGGGCCATTTCGTGATGGCCCGGGGCACGGGGCCAAAATAAAAATCTTGGGGCCAAATGGCCCAATTGGGCACTTTAGCACAACGCTGACGCTCTATTATCCTTTCATAACCACCAACATCTATAGATACGTCAGTATATATGTATATGGTTGTGTCGAGTTTCGTTCTCGGGGGAGAATATACAAAACTTGATGAAGATAGGCAATCAAGGATAAGGATTCAAGCTAAGGAAAAAAAACAAATTCCGAGAAATTGTCAGCAAACGGTGGCGGCTACTCTACTATAAGTCGACGACGACGATGACAATGACAATGACTGTGATGACTGATGAAGAAAATTTTAATTATATCTATATCTCTTAACAACCATCTATCTCACAGTAAAGGATTTCTTTCTAAATCCTTTTTGAAATTTGATTTTTTATCCTTGAACTCTCATTGTGATCCATTTTAAGCTTAAAAGGAGAGAAATGACAATCCTTTCAATTTTATATTTTAACTAATTGATTGGATTCCAAGCAACGATTCCGGTAAGGATGAGAGGAATCCTTGTCTCTTGCGTTAAAAAAAAAAATGAAAAAAAAAAAATGAGGTAAAGGTGCAATGGGATTCATTAAACGAATGCAATCAAGAGATTCTAGTTATTCATGTCCTTCGGAAGAATGTTCAATGCAGATTTGATGAAGCGCTGTTAGAATTTTCAATTCAGTCGATCAAGTTCAATCGATTGTTAAAAAGCATTAAAGGGGAATCATATATAGGTTTGTAATGTACATAGAACATCTGCATTCTATAATAGTAATTTAGTGAATACCCGATGACATGATCATCAGTGGTGCATTATATTGGTTCTAAATTAATTTCTTAACCCTATTCTTTGAACAGTTGGAATGAGAATTACTATAAGGGTATAAAAAGTATATATATATATGAGCTGTTGTGAGAAAATAAGAATATCAATACTTTCAAAGGCATTGCAACTCGCATGACGAATTTGTTTTTTTTTTTTAAGGGAATTTAACAAATTAGTGAAGGGACACAATTACGTATGTATTTATCCATTTAATCAAGCAGATGCTGCCTTCAGGAGTGAAGACCATTCAACGTGCTTGATACAAGGTGTTTTGCATAAGAAAAAAAAATAAAAAATTCAATCTATTTTCCCCCGTTTAGGTGGCAGGGGCAATTTTCTAAAAAATTGACTTAAAACGGAAAAAAAATTATTTAAAACAACGATTAAACTTACAATGCCATGCTATAACTTTTTGGAAAGCCAGAAATCTCTTATTTAATTTTAAATTAAGTTGTGTTAGTGAATTGTTTTCGAAAAATTAATTTGAACTCGAAATTATGAAAAAAAAAATAATTTTTTTTTTCAAATTTTTTGTTTTCAAAATTCAATGCTCTTATTAATTTTCAATAAAAAACAGACAACCGGATGCTGAAATGTATCTTAGTTTTTGAGAAATTAAAAAAAAATTTAAAATACCTACTTTTTTCCAAGAAAAACACTTTTTTTTGGTTTCCCAAGTTTGATTCACTAAGGTAAATTATTAAATTGGCGGATTATTCCTTTTTAATTTTGTATTGCGTAGCATCCGGTTTTTAACAAATAAATAGCTTAACTTTTCAAATGTCCTCCAAATAAATAATTCTGTAAATATAATCTTTCAAAACCAAAAAGGAATATTAAAAACTTAAATTATTTTTTTGATTTACCCAATTTCGACCTACCCATAAGTAACTTAATTTGTTTCAGTTTTTATTCCATTGCACCATATAAATAGCTTAATTTTAAATCCTTTTTTTTTCAGTATTTTGACACTGTGAAATTTTGATAGATCCCGTTCATGTAATTCAATTGATGAGAAAAAAATATTTAAATAGGGTGCAATTATTTTTATCTCCTATTTCACCCTATAGAAGGCTTAACTCAACTTAAAATTCTCTTAATATTAAATTTTAAAAACAAAAAAGAATATTTAAAAAATTGAAATTAATTTTTTGATTTATCTATCTATCTTTTTTAGTTGAATTCATTTTTGTATTTTTCCCATTTTACCCTATAATAAAGTAAAATGTTAAAAAAGCATTAAAACTTTTTTCCCTCTGAGGAATCATGTTCTCCGTATATCGTTTTTTTTTCAAAATGTATGTGTGTACCTAGAATGCAATGTTATTTCAAAATTTCATGACAATCGGTCAAAAAGCTTTCGGATATTTAAGATTTTGAACAAACGGAAATTTACGGTTTTATTTATTAAAATTAATATATTAAAGATATTTAATTTAATATTTATATTTAAGAAAATTTAATAATAAGAAAATTTTAATATTGTTTTAAAAATGTTACATATTTCCCAATTTGGAAAATATTCACTTGTACCCGCTTTTGCCTTATACAAAAAGAACTCACCACTTTTATCCTACGACAAAGTAACGCCAATTCGTTCATTTGCAGAACTGAAACACAAACAATATTAACAATAGGTACAAAATATTTTTTACAGTAAATTGTTGGCCCACTCATCTCAAGTTTTTAATCTAAATTTTAAATTGAATAAAAAGGCCAATTTCGTACGCATTTTCTACGTTACGGATTTAATTTAATTTATAAAATTGTTTATTATATTAAATCTGCATCAAAAACCAAAATAACAAATTTAATTTTCTTTAAAATTATTTTTCCTTCATAATGGGAACATATAATTATTCATATTTTATGACTTCTGTTGTTAAAACATCTCTTCGGGAACATACTTTCTTTTTACGATGGACATTATACGACCTAACACCTAATTGTCAATATGTCTTATAATGTTCTAGTTTTCAAAGTAAATTAACTTTTGTCGGCTATAAAACTGCTAACAAACTATAACCTAAGCTCGAAGTACCCTTTAAAATTTTAAAATAACCCCCAACAAAAAATAAAAATACTCTTAAAACCACATCACCCCCCTGATGGAATCATTAAATTAAAGTTTACGATAAAATCTCACTCAACCCTGGTTGACATTTAAGTGTCAAAAATTAAATTTTAATACTCAATTCAGTTGGCATATATACTACCTAACCTATACAATATGTGTGTATGTAGATATAGGAAGAGGTGTTTAACTACTGAAAAGAGCTTAAGCCCACAAAATACGCCCCGCAAATATCTACTTTGGGGCGAGTCATAAAACCCGCGAAAATTAAACTGATTCCCATAGCTGGTGATACTGATACTATGATGCTGATGACACTGACGGCGCGGCGGCGGCGACGGCGGCGATGTGCGGTATAGAAACTTGATGTTTTTGTTGCATTAATCTAAAAATTAACAACCCACATTGTAGTTCGTAATAAACAACAACAACAATACATCAACAACTCAGTGTAAAAGGAGAGTTCAAAAAAGGATTCCCTTCCTTAGTTTAGTTTTTGGCACACACATATTATGCTCGTTCGTATTCATAATGCAACATGGCGTTGATTAACTTTCACAAACTTTAAATATTTCAAAAACACTCTCATGACTCATTCAGCAGAAACATTCATACAGGAGTATACCTAAACTCTCTTATAGTTCGTCCTTCGTCCTTCGTATGTATGTAATGTAATGTATATGTTAAATAAAAAAAATAAAATATAAAAAGAACTTCTTAGCTAATGGAAGAAACTTGTTTCTGCATTGTGTCCTTTTGAATTACTCACATGATGCATGCATCGGCGAACTATTATAGAGCTGCTGCTCCTGCAGCTTTTCCCTTTTTTTATTACAAAAGGATGCAGAACAATAATAAAATTAGGTCAATAAACTTCATTTGTATATAGTTTGGTCATTTGCAGCTATTTTTTCTTATAGATAAATAAATAATACACTTTAATGGATCCCGCCGTTGAGTAGAATTCACACAAAATGTGTAGGTGTGTGGGGCATAGGTATAAAAAAGGGATTAAAAAACAGGTCGGTTACGGTTAAATTATGCCTTTTGAAAAGTAAAACTTGTAAGTTCAGAAATTATGTTCTGTTTGTTGTTTTTTTTTTTTGTCTGCAGACTAAATTCACATAGATCCTTATTTGTGTTTCTAAATAATTCATAACTGTTAAACAAGGAGAAATACACGATGAACTTTATATTTATGAGAAACAAACCCCAGACATAGCATTGTTCCTCCTTCATCTTCTTCTTTTTCTTCTACTTTCCTGAAGACTTTTACCACGCTGCTGAGTTGGTTTTTGTAACAACTGCTGGGAATTACTTTCGCGATGTCCTTATAGCCTTACGCCTCCTGGGTGGACTAGAGTTGTTTTTTTTTTTGTTTGTTTCTCAAAAATGGCGATGTCCTTAGAGTAGGTAGGTAAAGTTAACTTCAAGTACCTTACAAAAGAAAAACCAATTTAATTAGTATTTATGATCAGAACATAGAAGACGGAAGGAAGAAGAAGATGTCCTTGGAGATGGTTTTAACCAAAAACATAATTTAGTTTACAATAATGTCGGACACGTGTTTGTGCTTTGCTTTAGTTAATTAAGCTGTATGTCCTTTCGGATGATGGAAGGATTTTTATTTTCTCTATGTACATACTTTGTTTGATGTTTGTTATATCCTTTGGTACATAAATTGCTATTGCGTGACTTTAGATGTAATATCCTTTTGTAAAGGGAAAGTAATCTTTCTGCATTTTACGAAAATAAAACACAATCGGATTTGTCAGTTTGATGTTTTTTCCTATCTAAGTCACCCTTTTTTCTCTTCGCAATTCAAACCAGCTATATATGTATCCTTTTTCGATATTTATATGCGATAGGTGCTTAAGCATAAAAGAGAACGAGGATTATAGTGTCAATGAACTTCTTGTTATTTGGACAAAAAGTAAATCAATTAATAAAGTTAAATTCGGAAAATCTGTATGGCGTGTTAGATGTCAATTAGTCCTTGATAAAATCAAAACGATTTCAGTTGAAGTTTTTTGTTATTGTTTATTATACACAGATATATATGTGTAAGGATATTGGTAGCGCACTAAGAATCATGTAATATCAAGGACGAAGAATCAATTATATTATAGAAAAACAAAATGGAAAAAAAAATAGCAATGAAAATGGATTTTTTTTAATGTTATTACGTCTAGACGAGTTTTTTTTTTTTTTTTTTTTTTTTTTGTATAGCTGTGCTTTCGTCGCATAATTTTATATTAATAAATTAATGAAAGTATAGAATTTGTAACTTCAAAGGACATATGTACGCAGCTATACCGTCCTAATGCTATATTTTTGATGGAAATATATTATGATCAAAATTTATTATATGCATAATTAAAAGCAGCATAAAATTTGAATTAGCCTAATGCCTTTTTGAGTCCTTTGATTTATTTTATGTAAAGCAAATGAATAATTGCAATAGGATTTAACATTTTAATTAAAATACAGTCAAACTACTCTATTGGGAATTCACATGAGACCAGTAAATTACATGTTTTTACAGAAATTTTGATATTTTTTTGTTAACTTTTTTTTTTAAGAAATCATTGATTAAAGATTGGATTACATTTTTCATTATTCTTCCTCAATGAAATCAACCAATACATTTAGGCCCAATTTTGTAAAGCGTGATTATAGTTTAACTCATCCAATTTAGTGATTTTACTCTGAATTTACTAAACAGATGTTTTGATGATCCATCATCATCCGAATTTGTTAGATCCATCCATAGGCAATATTTTCTGAAAAACTGCTTGTTGAGTTAATTGTAAATAAATGGAGGTATGCATTTTGAATTAATCTAGTGTAAGTTAACTCTAACTTAGTCTGGATTAACTTTCATTTTTATTTAATTACTAGCAATTATATTTTCTTGTTTAAGGGGATCAAACACACACTAAAATAGTAAACGAAAAAATTTTTAAGATTATAAAAGAAAATCGGTGGTGGAACAGCTTCTGTTGAACCAGAGCCTAGTGAATTACAACTCTAAACCATTCCCATGGAGGGTAAAGAAAATTCACCGTTTTCAGGAAATGGTTATGGACAAAGACTTTTTTCCTTTCAGCTGGAACGTATCCTGAGGAGTACCAAATTAACCAAATTAATAGACAGCAAAGCTTACGTAGTAGTTTTGCTAAAATGGAAGAACACCTCTTCAGATCAATGTTTAATATACAATCTGTTCCAGCAGTTTTGTGTGTGTTGAGATGTTTAAGTACTCAAGCGACTGTACGGTACGAGTTGGAAAATTAACATGGTGCCATGGTTTTTAAGTACAGGTGGAGTCCTGCCGGCCATTAACTGGCAGCGTAGAATTAACTGATAGTTGTTCTATCATATCACATAGTCATTGTCTACATAAAAACTAATAACAGAGAGATAAGCGTGGAATTATGCGTTTTTACTGTCTGTAGGATACTGCAGTATTTTTTGCCTAATTTTTTGTTCTTTGAATTCAGAATTGCAGTAATCATTTCCAGCTTTTATTTGATCAAACTAAGCTCATATACAATACTATAATATTTTAAGGTTAGGCTTCAGAACAGAAATAAAAATATATCTCCTTGTATTAAACAAAAAAAAACTTTTTTATAAGCATTCAATACGAAGGAAAATCCACTCACGTTGATGTAATCAATGTTTAATCGAAAACAATTTTGACTAGAAGTAAACCTGCAAGCTATTTGTTTTTTTTTTGTCTGTCTGTCTGACCCATTCCAACTTATACATATGTACATATATGTACATATCTCTAATGCTTCTATCACAAACATCACATTTCGATTGAATTGATAGCCTTTTGCTTAATTTCCCCCCAAATCGAATGATTTTTAGTTCTCAATATGGCTGAAAGAAATCTAATGGAAATCATCTGAATTTCTTTGTCTGTTTCGTCTTGTTGACAAACAGAAGTCCTTAGGTTTTATTTTTTTTATTTCCATTGATTAATATAAATTCATGATACGAAGAAGAAAGACAAGCAGAATAAGCAAACGAAAAACAGCAACAACAACAACAACAAGAAAACTCGCTTTCCTGTCCGATATACATATATGTTTGTAGAAATGTTCAAACGCTAAATGTCCTGCGAGACCGTTAGTTCTATATATCTATCTACCTTAGGACGGAAAAAAAAATCAAAAATTCACTCTGGCATTCGGAAGTCGGCTGACGTACGTGTGTTTCAGTGTCTTACGGGAGGAGGGTGGAAATAAGGTGGCAATGATATCCATACGATCAAAGGAGGCAACTATGGAAAAGGACACTTAAAAGAATTCTTGGCCATAGTCCATGCATGAATCCTGTTAGCTAACATATCACATTAACATACGAGCCGTTGACTATTACCACGCCACCACCACCACGAAAGGAATATACAAACGAGGCCCCCTTCTCCATATGAGCATGGGTAACCCCAAGGGCAATTTGTCCATAGATTTAATGGTTGGCACATCCTGTTTGATGATTCCTCACACGTCCGATTTTTTTTTTACTTCTTCGCATATTATATGTATATGTGCGCAACTATCTCTTCTATATAGTCGAAGGATATTTT
The DNA here is from genome assembly GCA_951394125.1 of Epistrophe eligans. NCBI lineage: Eukaryota > Metazoa > Arthropoda > Insecta > Diptera > Syrphidae > Epistrophe > Epistrophe eligans. The sequence goes on from OX596031.1 coordinate 4,365,093, forward strand.
TTTCAACGGTACGTGCCTATTAGTGGCCCAGCAATGTCGCCATATATCCTTTTTAGACATTCAGATTTCATTCCATTCTTGGACTTCCATATATAATATCCCGACTGAGACTTGTGTGTATACTGCCACAGGATATAAATGTGTGTAAGGAATATCATAAAAGCGATAGCCATCATATCAAAGGTGCTATGCTGTATGTAAGTGTGTGCGTCAAAAGATTTCATGTCCTGAATACATATATTTCTCCAAGCAAGATTTTCAGCCCTAGAAGATAAACGTCGTATACCATACCTATAAATCCTGTTTGGCCGACCAACTCCATCACATATGGTTTCATATCGAAATTGCACAGAATCATCCTCAGGATTCAATGATTTTTGCGTCGTCCTTTGGCTGATGCACTCTGCACAAGCAAATCCAAGCAATGAGTGTATGCGAATCCACCTCAATCTAAATCCAAGATAACATTCCAATCCAGCACAGTTATCGTATAACTCTAGGTATATATAAATACCTATACCGGTGGCAGTTAGCAATCCTCCAGCCCCAGCAGGAGGCGGCGGCGTCCAAGGAGCAATGATTTTTTCTCTTCCAAAAGGATATGATCACGGTACTCTCTGGGTTATACCTATTTTTGGAGAGTTTGAGTTTGCTTCCGGTTTTTAAAGTATAGGTAGTCTATTCCGGAGGAGATTCTAGATTCCAACTACAGGAGACGTGATGAATTAGACTTGGGATGCACATTCGTTCGTTGGTATTTTCTGCCATTTTCAAGGATCTGGAATCAACAACAAGGAGGCAAACAAAAAAAAAAAAACTGAAGAAAAAAAAATATCCTTCATCTATCTACAATATAAACGAAAGGATGTTATGGTGATATATGCTACAGGAATCTCAAAAAAGGGAATACCAAAAGTAAAACACAATTTGATTGTCCTTGGGGATACCGAAAATTGTTCTGATGCTGTGCATCGAATGTGGGTCGTTCTTGTCGTCATATAGTCATCTCTCTGTTCAGTAGTTGTCGTTGTCGATCCTCTTCGTCACTATATCGTTCTAAAGGGAGAAATGCAACGGAAGTTATCCTTAATATCGTTGAAAATGAGGTGCTTGGAATGTAATGAGATACCTTCCTTAAAAAGGATATATACAATTCTGCACAAAGGTGCGGTGGTATAAAGTGATGTGATGGTCACACAACATGAACGTTTTTCTCAATAGGATGTCCTTGTATGGCAATTTGATTTTATAGTTAAACCAAGGTATGGAATTTCTATATATCGATGGATGGGTGTGGACTGTATGAACTCTTTTTCTATATAAACCTCCTTGAGGATACAGTCACTTTATATCGAGGAATTGATGGTGTATTTATTTTTGTTTGTTATAACAATAGAAAGAATAGATATAATAACTTAAGGGAGGTGGGGAGAAATAATTTTATGTATAATGCTGGAACAGGTGATTTTCATCTTTTGTATGGAGCTTTTGGGATTAAAAGCATGATAATATGTTATTATGTATACTTAGAGGTGTAAGTAGGTAACTAATGTAGGTACTGACTTTTTGGAGGTACTGATGTCAAATTAGTTTTGAGGGCTTTTAAAGAACCTTCTTTCTAAGCTTCAAATTCAACCTAGGAACACCCATTTTGGTCGAAGTTCTGTTTTAGATTCTGTTTCTTCTGATGGACTTGATGGCATCAATTTTTACTTGCAAGCTAGAACTTTAATGGGTTGATCGATTTTTAAATAAGAGCTTGCTAATGTTGGAATGGAATTTTTAATGTTATCAGTTTTTGCACGTCCTAGAAGTTTGTCCTCAACCAACCTACATATTATCATCATTACCTTTAAATTCATCTGCTCATAGTCTGAGAATATTGGAAATTGATTTCATCTGTTTTTGGAGACTTACTTAATTTTTAAATTAGGGAGCTTGTTTATGATGAAATAAGTCAACAAATTAAACTATGAAAAAAATCTCCAAATTTGGAGACTTATTTCATTTTTCTATTTTCAGCGATTTTTGACTTCTATTGATGATTAATAGTGATTCTTACGGTTTTTAAGGACAAAATATATTCAAATATATGAAACGTGTGTATGCTAATGGGTGGAAAAAATATAGTGCTCTTATAAAAAAATGTAGGATTTACAAAAAAAAAAAAAAAACATCTTTAAGAATTTTTATTTTGACGTATAGTTAAACAAGCATGAAAAGAGGGTGTGGCAAAGAGCGGAATTCTAAAAATAAAATAAAAATAGTAGGTTTTAGTTTCAATAGTGCTCAATTGGATTATTGATAATTTCAGTGGGTGGATTATGTTCAATAAAGTGAGCTAATTTACAAAGTTTCAGCTTTCTTATTATTCCTGAGAACATTGAATTATAATTATTTAACCGTAAATTTCCAAATTAATATCGTTTTGTTCGGTATATAGAATTTTTATATTTAATAAAGCTAAATTTTCTAAAAATTGAATTTGTATAAAAAGTGTTTCCCCAAAACTATGTACAAGAAGTTAAAAAAATTAAAATTTGTATGGATATAATAAATTCCAATTAAAATACCTTCTTATAATCAATAAATATTTTAAGAACATCAAAAGTTCTTTAAGAATAATATTTTTATAACACAATAACATTTAAACACCACAAATCCACCTTAACCTTACTTTTCTTTAATTAGCATTTCAAGATTAAACTTAACCTCTCTTTGTGTGTTACGATGAAAAGGGGACTTAAAACTTTCTTTATATATATTTATAAAATAAAACTCCTTTGGAGATTTTAATGCCTTGCCACATCATTTTGTCAGACAGACTTTGGAACACATTTTCTCAACTTAAAGGACACTTTTAAGTTTTGTACATCAAAATTTACTGCAAATCTTGTTCTTAATCCTTCGTCCGTCTTCTATAAAGACAACGAAAAATCCTTCCTTTCCTTTTCATACATACAAACACTCTTGACTACGTAGATACTATCAAAATGGGTTTTTGGTGAGAAAATTCAATTAAAACCAGAAATGTCTCACAATGTGCAACTAATAGAGCGCACTAGAATCTTACAATCGAGCAATTTAGGACAATGGTCACCTATTGCAATGCTCCACTTTGACTTTAAATATCCTTCGGTTTTCTGTATAGTTTTATATGCTATACAGGTATGGGCGCGGTAGAAGCATCATATCCTCCATCTATACACGCCACAGAGAGAAAGGACGAAATGTCCTTGGAAGATTTTGTTGTAGTATAGAATATCTGAGGCATTGTGTTGCAGTTATTGCATTGCACAATGAGGATTGTTCAATATGTTGAGAAAACGTTCATTGGAAAACTATTTTCATTGAAAACCTTTACCCATTTGTTCAAGTACCTTACCTTACCTACCTATATCTGGCAATAGCGCATACAAGGATAATGGCGCATTACATTGGAGGTTTTCCGTTTCGTATAAGTGAGTACATATATATCACTGCGCGTTGCTATGATGCTCCACCAAAGAATATTACATAAAAGCTATTGAAAATCCAATAAGGACATTTTGTTCTTGGGTATATGGATATAGCCAAACAACTAGAACAACTAACTATCATCATCAACATGAGTACCCATACATACCCGTATATCTCCCGGCAAGTTATACTATACAATCCTTTATATATATGTACCTACTTCTGAAGAAAAACATTAAGGCATCCAGATCCAGGATCTATCTATCGCTCCGCTAGCCAGGTGCAGTATGTGTTGTGTAGGTATAGCATCCTTTTGGACTCTTGCGGAATCCCTTTTTGCAAAATGTGGCTGGAGAGAAGAATTTCATACGAAACGCGCTCGAAGCAATTTGTGGTGCACATTGTGGGGATCCTTAACGGCTGCTTAACCTTTAATGATGCGAAAGGATATGAAAAAGGATTTCCACTCCCTTTTGTCCTTTGCTTTTTTCAATTTTATTGGTTCCAAGGTAGGTAGGTAGGTATGTCTTTCAATTGTAGGAAAAGGATATTTTCAGCAGTGGTTGGATAATTATTATTTGCGTAGCTGTAAGTATATTTTTTTCCGACCTGCATTTTTGTATTTGGAAAAATCACACCACAAGACGGAGAAGGGATACGCTTTGCTTAATACCTTTTATATATGGTAGGTAGATATAGTCAAGAAAGGATTATATAACAAAAAAGGTAACATATTTTTTTTTGTATATTTGGATGTGGGTTTTAATTTAATTCGATTATTGTCCGATCGTTAAACCTTGAAGTGCATATGGAACCAAATGCTCGATCGGTTGGAAGCAGAAAGAAGACAAACGAATAGGCAGGATGTTTGCGTAAGGAGATTAAAGTATGATCCGGATTTTGAAGGCGGGTTGTTTATAATCTTAATATGACGAGTGAAAGGTGGGAAATGAGATCATTTAAGGATCACTAAATCGGTTAACAATTTTCTAATTCTATCAAATAAAAGTTTTTTTTGGAGGATTACAAATTTAAAAAGGAAAAAAAATAACAAGATTTCTAGACAAATCAGTCCTTCTGTGTTCTGTGATGAATGAATACATCGGGATTCAATTTACTGTAAGTTAATCGTAGTCGCTATAAGTTAACCTTTATAAACTCTTAACATTATAAATCTTTGCTGGTTTTTTTGACAGCTACAGTGAATGTTCTTGATATGAAAGTTCTGTAAATGCATTTTCCTTACTTTCTGTCTTCTATCTTCTGTCTTCTGTCTTCTGTCTTCTGTCTTCTGTCTTCTGTCTTCTGTCTTCTGTCTTCTGTCTTCTGTCTTCTGTCTTCTGTCTTCTGTCTTCTGTCTTCTGTCTTCTGTCTTCTGTCTTCTGTCTTCTGTCTTCTGTCTTCTGTCTTCTGTCTTCTGTCTTCTGTCTTCTGTCTTCTGTCTTCTGTCTTCTGTCTTCTGTCTTCTGTCTTCTGTCTTCTGTCTTCTGTCTTCTGTCTTCTGTCTTCTGTCTTCTGTCTTCTGTCTTCTGTCTTCTGTCTTCTGTCTTCTGTCTTCTGTCTTCTGTCTTCTGTCTTCTGTCTTCTGTCTTCTGTCTTCTGTCTTCTGTCTTCTGTCTTCTGTCTTCTGTCTTCTGTCTTCTGTCTTCTGTCTTCTGTCTTCTGTCTTCTGTCTTCTGTCTTCTGTCTTCTGTCTTCTGTCTTCTGTCTTCTGTCTTCTGCCTTCTGTCTTCTGTCTTCTGTTTTCTGTTTTCTGTCTTCTGTCTTTTTTTCTCGGATTAAACTATTCTTTTTGTCTGCGGCTATGACACGCGCAATAAACAATTTAATTTTTTAGCACACAATAAAAACATTCTATAAAGTGTCCATACTTCAAAAACTTCCATAAAACTCTGATTTAACGACTTTTAGTTTGTGTTGTCCTTTGTTCACAAGCAGAGGTCATTTAATAGTGTGTTGCTAACATTATAAACTTTCGCTCATCCACCCGCCTCCGCCTTCTCATCTTTGTCATCATATATCGTCCTCTTCCATAAAATATATATCACCATAAAAGAGCAGTCACGTGCCTACATAAGTGCAAATTGTAAAATTGTTATCTCTAAATGGTTATTCAGGACATGTTCTATTAGTAACAAAAAAAAAAAAACAAAAAAACAATATTAATCCGGTTCTGTTTCACTTTCTCGCCCACACTCAGACACCATACAGATACAAAAGGGGACATCTCGCTTATATAATATGAAGCTTGTTGCTTTTCTGATTTTTGTTTTGTTTATTTTTTTTTTTTTGAAAAAAAAAAACAGTCCCTTTGGTAGGCACTTCTGCCTCATTTTCCAATCATAAATCAAAAATGTTTACTACTTTTAAGCAAAATAACAACAAAGTTAAAACAAACGCAAAAGGAAACAACGGTAAATTTTATGAGTTTATGATTTTATGGTGCTATAAAAATATTTATGGCATAATAAGTCATTTGTTTTTGCTTTTCATTTTTTTTTGTTGTGTTTGTTGTATTTTACTTTTGCTTGCGTAAACAAATGCTCTCCCAATCTCTTACATTTTAAAAGAGGTGCTTCCTTCCAGCAGCGGACTAGTTTATGAATTGTTAGGCCTATACAACTACTGGGGCACTTTTTCATACAACAACGAGTTTTGAATATATTTTTATATTCCAGGAGCGGATTAAGTAATTGAAAGCAGAATGTAGGTTCCCATTTTCTGTAACTAGCGTATCGATAAAATTCATCGAGAAACATTCAAGATTTAGATTTAATCAAATTTTTGTATCATTCTCGCTCTTTTTTATTCAAATCTATTTTTTAGAATGTATGCTAAAACAGTATTTCAAAGGGCCGAAAAGTCTCACTCACCTCACCTAATCCGGCACTGTTTTCATGTAATCCTGCATAAGCAGCGTAACAGAGTTAATTTTAAAATCGGGTGCAAAATTAATATACACACAGTGGACTTTTTGAAGAGTATCTGTATACTCAACCCAACCCAGTCACTCCTTTTTCAAAAAAAAAAAAAAAAAACAGCGCCATAACATCAGCGAAGGGAAAGGGAACTTTGATTGCAAAAATAATAAACTCCATAGCCATTAGGGAAGGAAAAGAAACAAAATAAAAAAAAAATATTTTCACATCCTCAGGATGAGTCTTCTTCTTCTTGGTTTTTACTTTCTATACAGAAAAAAAAAAAACACAACAACCAGGATAGTTGTTACTCTCCATCGCCATAAAATCCTTACTGGAAGGATATATGGACAAAAGGACATGATATGCAGATGTTTCAAGGATCTATCTGGCGTTATTTTGGTTGTTCTTCATCATATTTATGACCAGTTTATTAAAAACGAATTTTATTTTTTTTTTCAAGTTTGACACAAAACGAAATTAAATGGCGCCCAACAACCAAAGAAGATCACCACCACCACCAACCGAAAGGAAAGTTTTCATCAATTGAGAGCCAAAAGAGAAAACTTTCTCAACTAAAATAATGATAATTCGTTTTGGGATTTTGATTGTCTATATGCATACATATAGCCAAAATAAAGTATATGAGTTTGTGATCCTTTGAAAGGGGTAAACACCTCCCGGAAGGATATGAATCATAGTTACTCTACGGGCGAAAGGTGCATAGAGGGCATATAGCTCTATGTGATGCATGATATTCTTCCTACCATAGAAGTTATCCTTGACTTGCAGCACTCTAAGGGAAAACAAAAACTTTTAACATTTTATCCCCCACATCATACTCCTTCGGTACATGCCAAGAAAAAAGAAAGATCCTTGAAGGAACTTATGCATGGTAAATTTGAAAGAAAGTGCTTGTTTTTGCAGTTTTTACAGGAACAAAACAGTGAAGCTATTCAGCTAGAAGCTAGCACAGCAAATCGTTGCGATAATTCGCCACAGTTATCAGGGGAGGAAGAGCAGCAGGAGGTAAATACCGCACCCACCCTATATACTCTGTCCTTGTGCACCCTCTTGGGTGTGATATGCATGCAATCTAACTGAATGTGCCATTAAGGAACTTTTCATCTACTGCCAGATTCGGGGTATTTTCAAGGAAAAAATGTGTGTACATATATGTGTATGTGTGAGTGTGTTTGCATGCACCTCAGGATAATTTGCAACAGTTTGACTATCTACATAGTCGTGGTTCGGAGAGAAAATATACATATATATATATAAAGTTGGCTTATAAGAAAAGGTCCTTTTTTGGCGTCACATGGGAGCGAGCGGGTTTATTATTTCATTGTGATTTTTTATTGCTTTACCGATATTGGTAATGGCCACAAAGATGGAAATACTTTCGTGCTCTTTTTGAATATTTGATTAGAATTGCTTGAATTTTGGGAAGGAAGTTTTTGCATAAAAACATAAAAACAGGGGCGGTTTTCTTTATTTTTTATTTTTTTTGTTAGAAAAGCAAATGGCCATCTAATATTTTAAGTGAACTGTTATTGTTGGTTCGTTCGTTCGACTCTGTGGCAAATAATATAGAATATAGAAGGTTAAGCTGCGGCAAATAGCAGAACAAAATTGCAGCAGGTGGTGAATTTAATGTCGATTCCGCAGATCCAGATGCAAGGACAATATAAGACGATCTTTATTGTTCGGTAGTTGGGTTGGATGTTTTTTTGAGATATTAAAAAGTCAAGAATAATAAACTTATTTAAAAATTGATTTTATAGGTTAGGTTAAGGTTTAAATTTAAAATTGAATGACTATGACTGTAGAATGTTTTTTTTATGACAAGATAAATGTTATAAGATGCTTTTCATCAAGCATGATATATACGCTTATCCATGTGCAGGTTCCTTCCCTTAACTTAAAAAACTTGGACGATTCAGTTTGACATATTATTTTATTTTATGTTGTTTTGTAACAATTTTTCGCTGGTCGACCGTCTATTGGTCCACTGTAATTCGAGTTATGGTCTAAACGGATGAACCGATTTTGCTTCAAACTTGATAAAATAATTTTAAATTGATTCTAGAGATTTCTAGATTCTTATCAACCATACAAAAATATTGGTTCATTCACATTTTCTCGTAAACGGCTCCAAACTTCGTTTCTTAAATGTCCGAAGTGATTGTAATGTAACAGATCTTCAGTCTTGACGTTTTTTGTACAATAATAATGTAATAAAAAAAAAAAAATATATATATATATTGTTGGGCGCCATTTAGGAGAAAATCATTAAATGAAGGAATTGTAACTATTTAATGCATACAGTAAATACAAAGCTTAAGACAAGTCGACTCCAACTTTTGTTCAAGTATTTGGAAATAAAAAAATGTGAAAAGAAGAGAATGAAAGCATGACATTTATATTGAAGAAAACTTACAACCAGTACTTAATTTTTAATTTTATACAAATTTCTAATATATAACCTCTGAGCCTTAGATCAGAGTCATATTTTCCTATCGGTATATATATTATCAATTTTTTTATCTTCCAAAGAACCCAATCCAATGTTAACAAAAAATAATCAAATGACTGATCTTAGATTCCAAGAACCCTTTCAATTTTATTGCTTCCTTATATTGAAATCAGAAGAAAAAACATTTAAACTCAATATTATGCTTCATTCCAGCACGATTATATAAATGTTGAATGCTTCAATTTTCATAAAATCAAACTAAATGCCACACACGACATACATCAACCATCACGTGATGTCCCAACATTTCCAATAAAATAATAAAAAACAAAATTCCATCTAAAAAATAAAAGTAAAATTTCACTTAAAATGCAAGTTACATTTGACAATAAATGTCAAAGCTTACCAAATTGTCAACTTCTCAGAAAGCCTATACTCTTTTATAACACTCTGAAATATCTAATGTGTATTACGTACCTATCTATCTACTTCAACCACTTTATAAGCAACTCTTGCCTTATACTCTTGCTGTGCAACTCCACCTTCTTTAACCATTTTGTCAGTTTTTCAGTTTATGTTCGTTTTTTTTTTTTTTTTTTTTTTGTTGAAACGTCAGACTTAAAACCTCAGTCACGTGTTTCTTATAAAGGCCAATTCACCAAAAATTCATTTTGTATGTTTGACAAATAAGAATTGCACCACTTTTTATTGCGCCTTTAACGAAAAAAAAAAAACACATCAACATCTCCCAAAGTCCCGAATACTTACTTCTTTTTAGAAAGTAGCAGATATAGACAGAGAATATGGCTTTGACAGTGCTCGCCTTTGAAGAAACACCTTCTAGAAATAATTGTGTACGCAACGGGGGCTTATATACCTACATTAGAGTGGGACGAACAAAAAAAATGTATGAGTTTGCTGGCAGGGGGAGGGGGTACTGAATAGAAAGGTACTGGATATTGGGGGTGTGTATGAGCGCCACAAGTCGTACGTGCCTTTGGTTAAGCAAAGCCTCTTCTGGATACTAATCCACTTTTCATCATAAGGACAAAGAAGAGGACGAGTTGCATTAAATATTCCACAAACGGTTTTGACGAAATTTTCAAACACGTTATTTTTTTTTTTTTAAGATTGCGATAACATCTTTTCCCGAGGACTACTCTGTGTATAGGTACACCTACCACGACTTTCGGGAAGACCTACTGTTGCTTCTCTGGAAGCAAAGAGAGTGTGGATGAAAATAAAAAAAAAAAAAAAAAAAAAAATATGACAAAAGGGTGCACTTCTTCCGTAAACCGTAACCTCTGTCTGCACCGAGCGTCCTCGACGCGTTATCAACGGAAACCCATCTGAATACTAAAATATTGACTGACAGCGAGAAGGGTTCAGCAAAAGGCAACCTCTAATGGTATAAAGGGTGGTGTGGCAAGGTAAAATCTTAACTGCCACGCCACCCTGCGATGTGTTTGAATTCCTTGTAAAACTAATTTTTTCTTTGTCAAAGAGAGAAAGAGATTTCTATCGCGCTTTGCTTAAACTACCTGCTGCTGCTACTGCAACCTATCAGGTATTATATATAGGAAGTGTATACGCTGTACGCTTCCTCCTGTCTTTTTTTTCGTAAGAATATCATTTCATGATGACAGAGGATAATGGGGGATTATGATGGTGGCTTCTTTCTAACAGAAGGGTTATGAGTTCGTTTTCAATGGAATAATGACACGAAGATTATAAAATTTAATTACACAGTCATGGGATATTAATTCTTATAGTCTATAGGTATGCTAGTCAAGCCTTCGACAAGCGGCTTTGGATGGATTTGATGATGAATGAATATAGGTTGAATAAATCGAAAGGAATTTTTTTTTATTTTCGAAGCATATAGGTAGAGGTATTAAGGTATCAACTTTGTTATGATAAAAGTAAAGGCTCAATTTTTATTAAGAATTCACGTTTCTTTAACAAATATATTTTAGGGAGTTTTATGGAGTTTATGAGGAAATACTTTACGTGAAGGCACGCGTAGGTCATATCGACTTTTTTTTTATTTTTAGCTTAGCAATGTACAGAAAATGATTCAAGTTTTATTTCCAGAAGAATTGCAATTTTACTTGTTTATCGATAAACATTTTCTTTAGTTTTTTTGTTTTATTATTAAAATCAGTGATCCGGGCATTTCGCTAAATCTTTAGCTACCAAATAAGCGTACGAACAAGCTTTATTGTCGAATTTAGGACGATTCTAATCGACACGAGATAAACCAGCCCTAAATGCATCCCGAAAAATTCACTATTTGTAGCGTATTTTGGTCTGGCGAAATTATCGTCCAGTATTTCTTGAAAAAAAGAAACTTGCATTGCCAAAACCGTCAACAGCGAAAGCAACGAATCGATGATAATGATAACCAACTTCCTCGTAGCCTTAACTGGATTATATATATGGATACCAATGACAATCCTACTCTTATCATAAATTAAGAATAGCTTAGGATAAAAGAAGAAAAAGATGAGAAAATAGCACCACTATAGTCTTCAATTCTTGATAAACTTGTCATTGTTATTTTTTTCAAAAACCATCAAATGAGTAAACATTTTAAACTACCTATGACGGTGGTCCTAACGCAACTTATGAATGACTCAATTCATTATTATTGAACTTCTTCAGGACATCCGATTCAGGTCGGAATTGTGAAAATTCTAAACAACTTCATCGAAATAAAAATGAAAATTCATTCAACTACATTTATACTTTTATTTTATTACTAATACCCGAAATGCAGGTGGTCCTTATGTCCTGATGGCATTCAATTTATCAAGATTTTATTGCCACACAAAACTCAAACAGGATGGCATCTATGGTCAAAATAAATTTGTCACTCATTTCTGACGTTGCATGAATGGTAACCACTTTTCGACTCTTTTATGTGCGTTTATATTTATGTATGTATATTGCTTTATGATGACGATCCGGAAGGAATAATAATCAATTTCCAGTGCAATTCTTCTTCACACATACAAATACCAACACAAAAGCATCCTGCACCTCAGGATGACATTATCTATACGTCCACATCGTGGTGGTCACCCTTGTCACATACACTCTTTTCCCAAGTCGACATTGTTGGCATATGAATTCAATTTTCTCCATCAAGGGTGACTACATCAATCAGGATTCTGTATCCAACGCAACAACAACAATAATAAAAAAAAAGTAATTCGAAAAAACACAAAATCAAATATTTACCTTTGGCCAAAGAAAGGATATTATTAAAAAGGAAAGTAACGAAAGTGGATTCTCAAAGGATGTAAGGATTTCAATTTCATTTCTTATGGTTTTCGTTTATTTTATTATTTTTTTTTTTCGCCGGGACAGGATATTTATACTGCAAGAGACAACAACCCCGAACCGTGAGGATCTGGGAATATCTATAGGTACAGCCAGTAATAAAAAGAAGTGGCTGTGGCACCCAAGAAAAGGACAATCGCAAGTTGAAAAATGAAATAAAAATAAGAAAAAAAAAACTATACCATTCCACAAGAAGACAATTCAAACGAAGTACCTTCATATTCCATAAGGACACACACACACATACAAACACAAATCAAGAAGAATTATTTAAAACGGAAATACCCGCAACTACTTGGCCTGAATCTAATTCGGAAGTAATTGAAAATTTATTCCTTATGGGAATGGGAATATCTGTAAGAAGGATATACTTTTTTGTTTGTATTTATTTATTTGTATTTATTTTTTTTGAAAAGGTGTGGTCCACCCTTGTCAATGAATTAATTGCCGCAGTATGAGATTTATTTCAATTTGTTCCAAAGGTGTCACTGATGGTATATTTTTGTCCACATCTTCGTTCGCCATTGCTGGTTGAAGGGAATGCAGTTTTTGACTTTTTGTTTGTTTTTTGAATATAATCCTATGGAATATCAAAAGGTCTATGAGATTGAAAAAAAATATTATTTTTCCATTTTATTTTGTTGTTGTTGTTGGGTCCTTTGAAATGGATATATACAATTTATATCGAATCTAGGCATTGTAAATGTGAAATGATTTAGAAAAGTGAAATAAAATACAAAAAGTCATTCAATTTCAACAAGGACTCCCTAAGGACATTTGTAGATATTTTTCTGCTTTTGATATCTTCCTCTCAGGATATGGTTTCAGTGTTTTTGTTCATTTTTGTATACAAAAAAAATTTGATTGCAAACACCTTGATATCTGAATCAAATTCGACAGGATAATTGCGTTTTTGTGTGCGACTTTATTGTCAAGTTAAGTTAGGTTAGGTAGACGTTTACCTATATCGAGATGAGATACTTCGTTATTCAGTGATTTTTTCTCTCTGGCCATACACTCGTATATAGGATTAAATGAAAATGGATGCGGTGCTGTGGTTATGGTGATTTGTCAATCAAAAAATTTGACATTTTTCGTTTAAACTTCTTGTTCAGAAAAACACGCGAGCTATGTCATTTGTTTTGATTTAGTATAGAGAAAAGAAGATAGGTCCTTTTATGTATATAGACATCCTTCTTATTTATCTGATGGCATTCAATCTCTGACTCTATCATAATCCTTATAGCGTGACACGCGGCATAAAATTGAAATTTCCGGCGGCTGCATGTGAATATATCCTGTTGTCATTCAATCATCATATGAAGAAGATATACGCATAGAAGAAGAAGAAGCACCAGAAAACATAAAAAACAAATTATCATGAGATTTTTCTCCTTCGAATTTATGGGTTGCATGTTTTTTTTTTTTTTTTCTTTTGAAACCGACATCAGACCATTTGTTGAGAATTAATTACGAGGAGCATGACAGTTCGATTAGTATTGTCAGTCCTTTTGGCTTTAAATGACAGGATGCAAGTGATTTGTTTTTTCTCTAAATGGAACATGTTATTTGTGGTGACTTATTTGTAAATCTTTGATAGGTATGTGACATTAAGTACCCATACCGAACAAATGATGTAGGTGCACTAAGTTGACTTAAGCGTGAGAATTTATCTTCGAAAGACTTGCGCAAGAAAGTTATAGAATTATAAAAATAACCTGAAAAAAAGATTTTAAACAAATATGTATTGGTTCAAAAGAAAAAGCTATAGATAACAGAAGAGGAATACGAGTTATACCATTTGGCGAAAGCGTATCCAAGATTTTGATCAGAGGGGTAAACTTACGTCTGTAGATACATTGAATTATTTTTTAAACAAGTTATTGATTGGATCAAAATTTCTATAGGCCAAATCCAGATGGAAAGAAATAAAATCATGTGACAATTTCATAATTTCCGGTACTAAGTCAAGTTTAAAAAAAAAATAAAAACATTGAAAACACTTGAAAGAATAATTTTTTGCATATAAAAAATAGTAAGAGTCTGTTTTACAAAGTCTGACTAAAGTTCTGATTAGTTATCCGACACATAAATATTGTCACAGGGCCAAAAGTCCACATCAAAAAAAAATATTTGTGGGATGTACAACCCATATTTAGGTCGTTCAAATGACAATTGCGAATTTTTCTTTTGTGGCCTTATGACCTTCTGGCAATATTTCTGTGTCGAATAACTTATCAGAATTTTTCTTGGACATTGTGAAGTAAGCTCTTACAGATCTAATTTTGAGGCACAACTTGGTTAAAGAGAAGAAACAAATTTTGCTGAAGGGAGGTCTTTTTCCACCCGTTTATAGGCGGGAAGTCAAATTTTCTAAAAAATCGATTTGAAATAGAAAACGAATAATTAAAAATCAATGGCAACACATACTACGTCATATTTTCTATAAATTTTTATGTAGAAATCTGTATTCTAATTTTTGTTCTTATTCAAATTTTGTCATTGAATAGTTTTCGAAAAATTAATTTTCAAGCTAAAAATTTCAAAATAATTTTTTTAAGAATTTCACATCTAAATGTGTTATTTTTGTTTTTAATAATTAATAATTTTTAGTCAAACAAAGAAAAAAAAATTGTTGATTTCTATATCACTTTCACTTTGTATTTCCTTCTCTTGCCGTCAGAGACCGAACCTTCCATTGATACTGTTCTATTTTGATGAATATATTATTAATCTTGTACAGCCACATTAACAAAAAACGCTCATTCCACCTTTTATCCAAGAGTTTACTAAACCGGGGAATAAGAGTTAAGCTATGGGTTAAAGTTTTCCATAAATTAAATCATAAGCGCAAAGTTTTAAACGATTTAGTACGATGTTAAAGCATTTTTAGTATGATAAAACTGCTTTAACATCGTACTTAATCGTTTACAATTTTGCGCCATAATGTTCGTGGAAAAATAAAGTGACATTTACCAAAAATTAAAGAAAATCTACAATAAATAATATGCCTGTTTGGTAACTTGAAATTTTCACCAAACTTTGCAAACTTTGGTTTTTTTCGTATGGGTTTTGACAGCAAATTGTGATAATATGTAAAAAAAAGCTCACGTTATCAAACACACCCAAGAATTCTATTCTCCATATATTTCTGTCAAAATTATTATCATTTTTCAATTGTTTGTGTTGTGTCTGTTTTGTGTTTTATTTTTATTTATTTAAATGGAAAATTTAAATAAAAAGAAAAAAGAGTGTGAGTTGGAGTACCAACGACAAAGTAAGTAAATAAAGTAGACCATTTCTAAATTACGTTTTCTTATATTTTCTTCAGAACCTGCTGAAGTAATTGCACATAGAAAATTAGGCACAATAGAAAATAGATCTGTTGACACCAACATAAATGGAAAACCTATATTTCTTCCTGAAATCCTGCTCCGTATTTAACACTTGCGTTGGATACCCGGTTTTGTATATTTTTTCATTTTCTGGTGGGTTGACGGCTAATAGTCCAATAATATAGGAAATGGTTTAAAAACTAGAGAAATCTAGCAGACATTATTGTTTTTATTCAAAATTAAATTAGCAATCTTTATTTATTTTTTTTTAATTTCATAATAAATTTGACAATTGCTAAGCCACCTTCTTCGGTGGTTTAACTTAGTAAACTTCACTTAGTACAAATTTTGTTTTATTCATAACATTTTGCAGTTAGTCCTCGGAATAAGACATAACCCTTCGCTATCCCACGTTTATTAATTTAGCTGATAAGGTTTAGTTTGAGAATCAGTTCTGCACTTTTGATTAAAATAAAATGTGTCTACCATTCTACTTTCCTTCTTTTATGTATGTATGTATTTTTATCCACGTAGGTAGGTATACCTATTAATACATCATGCTCTTAACACATCCGGAAAATACGCTGACAACTCCATCCGTCACCTATATATAAAAGAGAATCTAAGAAGTCTCTTTGCAGGTAATAAATTATTTGCTAGTCCCTATAGTTTCTTAAAAAAAAAAACGTTCGAAAAAAAACCAACTTCCTCAAATCCCATTTCCCATACATCCGTTGCAGTTAGCACCTACATTATACCTATTCTTCCGGTAATGGTTGCCTATATCAATAAATCTCATAAATCGGGATTTCAAAGATCAAGGTGGTCGAAAGTGACACAAAAGAAAGGATACCTATACTTTTTGGTAAAAAAAAATAGAGAAAAAAAAATATAAAAAAATATGTCACACACACACGACACATCTAACTACAATTTATGGCCATTTGTTTTTTATTCCCCTTTCATTCCTTTTTTATACTCATTTCAGCTCATCATTACACAGCTAATTAACATTTTATCAAAATTATCACAGGATAGGTAATTCCTTGGTACGGGTACGCGCGGGAACTACGGTTCAAGGAATCAGTAAAATCGTAAAATCCAATCAAGACCCTCAAGGGAAGTTATTTATGCCACCCCTTTTCCTTTGGGATGATGGGCCATCTGTGCAGTACAACTCAGTAGTTTGTATATATGTTTACTGTACGTGTACGCGACTTTGACTTCTCTAGGTCTTTTCGCTTCCCCAAAAATACTCACATGATGTGGTTCAGTGTATGAGTGTGTGTAGGTGTTAATGAGAATTTATTATGCTAATAACCCGGTCTTTGGCTTATTCCTTCACTAACTCTGGTACTTACACCACCTTCCTATAGCTAGGTACATTCTTTTGGTCCTTTGAAAAGATGCCGTCGTCGTCGTCGTTGCGCGTCGGTCGTGTTGTTACGTTTGTTCGTTGAGTTCGTTCTTCCTGCCAAATGTAATAAAAATATTTTAATAAGCCTGAATCTCGCGATAACACCTTCTTATTTTCTGGTACATATACATATGTATGTTTGTTACTTTGTCTGTACAAATTTAATGCATGTATGTAGCGCGTGGTTTCTGTTATACCGAAAACCAAATATTATGGGGGATAGTCGCACTAACCGTTCATGTTCTTTCCCTCCCTCGGCACCACCGCGAAGCGTTGTTAGATATTTTCTATGAAGTTACAGCCAGGCTATTAGCAGATGTAATAACGGGCTTACATTATTCGTCGAGGGTATCGCATTCATTTTAATGGGATGCACTGCAGATAGGACGAAGAGAACGACAAAGAGAGTGAAGGAATATCTACATACATATATAACAGGACGAATAAAGGATTAAGTGGGAAGCTTATATACATCTACAGGGGTGTGGGGGTGTTGAAAATTACTTTCAGAAAATTTCGTGTGCATTGGATTAATTCGGATTATGTCAAGATAATGTGTCGTCGTTTCATTGCGCTATACCTACATAATATAGAAGAGCTGCACTGTGATATTGTTGCAGCAGAATACAGCGACTAAGTAGCAAGTATTGCAGACAGGACTCTCACCAGTTTTATAGGAGTTGATGATCATGATGAAGACTGGATGGCACTGCGCTATAGCTGATGGGTGGTTAGGCGCGGACAAAGCTGCGGTTAAATTGTACTGCTATGACCGCAGTGATGATGGTGGTGCATGGAGGTAGATAGATGTTGGAGGTTAGCAAACTAATTGCGGATTTTGTGAAATTTACTAGAAAACCACAATTTGGTTGGAATAAATCTCCGAATGTTTGATGTTTTGGTTTAGGCTTTAGGTATGTGTGTGTTGTGTACCTATACTCCAAATATGTTGCAGAAGCAAGTTGGAATTGTATCTATTTTTTGTAGAGCGGTCAGAATCAAGCTCTGTGTTTTTGCTTTTTGACCACAAAAGATGGGTACACGTTGAGAGTGAACTCCTATAGTTTGACGAATAGTACCTACATTTTATTTATTATTAAGTTGCCTAACACTATATTATCAATCTTCAGTTGCTATTTGACAATTAGCATGTCAAATTGTGTGTTCTCTTTAAATTGATGATTCAGAGAGGGAAGTACCTACTTTTTTTTAAAGCTCTTCAGCAATTTAGCTTATTTAACGAAGCCATAAAACCAGAACATGGGCCTCATTGCTGAACAAAATTTTAGTCGAAAAATTTGGATGTTCTTCAAGCTTTTCAATTCCAAAGGACCAAAGACTGAAATGATGGTTCCGAATTAAATATTTTTATTATAAATGGATCCGGGTTAAATATTTTATTATAAAATTCGTAGCTCACTGTTAGCACAGTACACAAATCTAAGGTAAAAATTATTGATTGAGTACCAACAGGAACTCAACGCGCATCAATACAAACAACAACAAAATATTAAAATAAGACAAGTAAAGAGGCACTGGATCAACCATTTTCCCATCGATCTTGACAGATGCGCAGAACTGAACAAAAATAAGAACGCTAATGATATTAATTTTAATATATGTCTATAGGGTCTAGGGTTTTCCAGCCTACGCCGCCTAAAGAAAACCAGAAATATTTTTCAGGGTTTACTGCTTGCGAGGAATTAAAAAATCCTCCAAGAATACCTCTTGTCATGAGAAAGTGAAACAGAGAGTGCGACACATGAGGCAGTATGGAAATGATAATTTCCCTAGTGTCGCCCTCTATATTTCGATATTGTTTTGATGACACGCATCTCTTAGAAATATCTATTCAATTAATCTGGAAAGTTAACTTGTGATCTACATTGACTGAAAAACATTTTCCAGAAGTTAACTCGGGTTTAACTCTGTTACCAGCTTTCTAATATTTATGATTTTCAAGGATTCTGCCTGTGTGCTCTTGGATTTTTTAACTGTATCATTCCTTCTTTAAATACTCTAACCAATATGGAAGATTTTTAAATTTTGTAAAGTAATTTATGGAATTTAAGTAGGTAGTATTGAGCGCTCCAAAATTTCAATAAAATGGTACCTTACCGAAAAAAATGAAAAGTCAGATTAACAAAAAAACTGTAAGTATAGGTACCCATTCATTTGAAGTGCATGGTTAGCTTGTTGCAAAGAAAATAAAAGCCGCTGTATATGTTGAAAAGTTTTCCGAATCCAAGTAAAACAAAAGAAAATATTGTTGTGTGTAACAATTTTTGTTTTTCAAAAAAGAAAACTAACAAAAGGAAACTAACACAAAAATTGAAAATGAAATTTGTCGTCCTGTTCTTCGATTGTTTCCTCTCTGGCTTGGCTTGGCTGGTTGATTTTTAAATTTCTTTTCTTTTCATTTCTTGGTCCAGTTTGCTTGGTTGCTCCTGAGTCCTGATGGCTGGATGCTTCACTATATAACTATAACAATATTGTTTACTCTTTCAATTCAAGAATTTTTATTTGTTGCGCGCTCTTATGGTCCACTAGAATTGATATCTACTAGCATCATATTATATTGTTGGTGGGCGGACATGTGTATCTTGGAATGTTTTTATTTTTTGTTTTCTTTTTTTTATGAAAATGGAAGAAGAAAACTATGTATTTGTTTTATTCTTTTTTTTTTGTATTTTAAAGCTTATCCGTGCTATATACAATGTCCTTCCATACCGCAACACAAAACAAGCAGACTTCTTCGTGGACTCACATTGGGCGCCAGTCAGTATTTTTTTTTTGTTCTGATGTGTTTGTGTTCAGGAACAAGTTTAACTGCAATTGAATCGTCATCATTCCAGTTGAAGAGTTTTTCTCTTTACATATGTCATATAGATTCACCGATATATGTATACCTATGTATGATTGTTTTTCTTGCCGGAGTACATGCTTCCGCACCATTCTTTAGTTCTGGAAGTTTTCCTTCAATATTATACTATTGTAAGATTCCAATATTTGATTTGTGTGTGTTTGGTAGCGAAGGCGGGGGTAGCGGTGGTTTTAGTTGAGCAAGTCCAAGAAAGAAGCACCAGCAGCACGCTTGTTTGGTTGACATGTGCCAAAGGACATACACTCGTGTGTATAAAATGTCAAATACGAACAAACAATTTGTGCACATAAACATTCACTTGTCATCACTGCTCAGTTGGGAGTTTTTTTTTTTTTATTTGTTTCTTTTTTTATTTTTTATATTTTTTGAGATGAGTATTGGTATGGTATTGGCGAATTTAAAAAAGAAAACATTTTGTTTTCTGTTTGCCAAATCGAAAATAAATAACTTATTATCCTTGCGCTGGTGATGCTGAAGGCGCTTCTTACGCATTCCAATACTCCAATTTTTTCCTCTAAGTTACAATAATTTTATATTTATTTTTGGAAGGAATTTTAAGAAATTGATATGTGCCGTAAGGTCCCCGATCAAATAGAGATGAAAAAAAAGAGATCGAGAGAGGGAGAAGGTATTGAAAAGAACTCGTGTAATTTTAATCTACCCCCAGGGGTGTATGATTGTGCGATACCAGGGCAAGCAGTGTTTGCGAGTTGCGAGACAAAAATTCGAAGGACTTTTAAGATAATGTAAGCGAACACAATTTCAAGGAATTATTCAACGAGCTGTGAAACCATCAGCAGTATAGGTCTTTGTGGAATTATTTCGTCGATGTTTAAAATACTTTTGAAATTTATTGTCCTACTGGGGATAGAGTTTTGTGATATTTGGATTGAAACAGTTTGTGTTTTTTTTTAAATATACATATATATTTTACATATAGTCCTTAAGGAGTGTAGTGCATATAGGTACTTTAATTCAAACATGAGGTCCAGATCCAGAACGATGAGGTAATTTTTTTTTCACTTCTGTAGCAATTTTTAAAAAAGAAATTTTATAAAAAAACGAGCAACTATAGGTTTCTAGTTTTAAGATCGGGACGAAGGCTCTTTGAAATATCAAAGGTAGCTTCTACGACCGAAGCACAGGGAGGAGTATAAATATATTTAAGCAGCATTTTCAGCAGCTTCTGAATTGGCATCAATTTAGAGCGAAGGATAGGGAAATAAGAGAACCAACAGACCTATATATGTATATCAATCAGTATTATAGGGGAAGAAGACTTAGCTATTAAAAAAGCTTACAAGAACAACAAGCCGCCACCGATTCTAATGGATTATCACCGAAATTCTTCAAATATGAAGAGGGATGTGTTGCATCACATCATCAGCCAAGTACCTATGAATGGAAGGAAGCTTGCTTGACGACTGGACTATCAGCTTCAGCTCCATATGCCCCATTTTCAAAATATATAAATTAATAATGTGAAAAGGAAAAATATATATCCCCCATCTCAAATGGTATTCTCCAGTTGAACAAATTTAATTCAACCAGGACACGAAAATTCAATTAATTTACTCCAAAGGATTACTTTAAGGTATATTTCTACATAATATATAGAAATCTAGAAAACAGCTTTTCAATCAATCCAAGCAAACAAACACCCACTCAATCAAACTGACAACTGCGTTGTATATATGTATATTTGAAGTATAAGACACATGTATGTAGGTATGTGTATATGTGTATGTTTTGTATGAGCGACAACAAAACTATAAATCTTTTGAGTGCTTAAGGACAAATTGCCTAAATGCCCGTAAACGATTCCAAATCGTCGTCGTCCTCTTTGTCCTTGCTTGATGCATGTATAGAGCTCGCCCTTAATGTTTAAAATCCCTTTGATAATGCAGTTATTTACCAGAAAAGGCGTAAGAGAAAGCATCCAAGAGTGTAATATGTTCATTTGTTTGTAAAATTATTCACCTCATTTAATGCTTGTTCACAGTAAAGGAGTGTAGCAGCAGCAGGAAGAAACAAACCACATAAACATAGATAAGATACACACTCATCTACCCCCTTCCCCTTATCTGTTCTGATTCCTCACAAAACATGACAAAAAAAAAAAAAAAAAAAAAAAAAATACAATAGAAAAGAAATAAAAGTTTCCTTAGCTATAGTTTCGAATGTTAAATATTCTAAGCCCCGAATGTCCTTCTTCGCCCATCAACCAAGGCAAAATCACATTAAAAAGAATCGAAACCAATTCAAAGGAATATTTAAGCACACACATTCAAACACTTTGTATGGAACGAACATTTTTGTCCAAAGAAATACACAAAAGAAAAGCACAAACCTCTTTGGAAAGAATATGTGGCATCAGGACAGGACATGGACATGGACAGGGTATATAAGACAAAATTTATAAGAATGTCCTTGTCTCTCTAAATTCTGCACAAAATTTAGTCAATATTTAACTTTCAATTGTAAGTGAATATATGGCCATCACATAAGGACATACCATATCCTTCTTTAAGTCCAATAGGTATAAATATATGTACATATATCCTTGCCAAGGACATCGAAATGCATGCATATGCATTTAAAGTTAAATGAAATAGGGCATTTTTGAAGACTTTGTATTTTTAGAGCTTCTTAAATGCTCTGATGCTGCATCAGTGCATCCATCGTCTCTTGTAATTCTTATGCATACATAATTCCAAAAGTTGCTAAGGATATTTGTCAGCATCAAATAAAAAAGGACTTTTTTTCGTATATACCTATGACTTTATGTTGGTATGATAAAGTAAAGTCAAATTTTTGAATAAATGGCAACATTTTGTCCGACATGTCCATGTCCATGTCCAAATGTTCGATTGTTATATAACCAGGAATAGAAGACAAATGTCCTTGAAGGAATATAAGAACGACAGCTTCTATACCAAACCACAACTAGAATAGAAGTATGAGTAAGGAGAAATAAAACGTCTCGTCCATTTGGTTTGACTATTGCTGTCACAGTCAGCAGTTTAATTTCCAAGCCAACGCGCGATATATTCCCCATGGAGCCGTCCATCAGGACTCAGGACATATACAATATATACATTATACAAGATGAAAAAAAAGAACAAATTCTCATCCCATCGCTTCAGGGAGAATAAATATGTATGGGGTGTAGAAAAATAGCAAAGAAGTTCAAATATTTGAGTGACTTAACATTTCATATGCACACCCCAAGGGTTTTGTCGTATCCCGTATATATAACTGCGACAAGGACACAAGAAGAAAATCAAATTTTCTTCACTTTATACCCATAAATAAGTACAGAAGAGAGGGTAAGGAAGGTATAAATATATGAAGCATTTATCCAGTTTACTAGAACCAGATCTAGATCCAAAACCAGAATCCAGCATCCCATCAGAGCGCACCAAGAATCCTTTTTGCCTGATGTCAAGTTCTTTATGTATTTTTCTTTCCATCATCATCACCATCTTCTTTATCATCAGTGTGCGGGATTACGAATGTTTCGGAGTGATTAGAATATAAGGACGACCAAGCATGAGACGTGTCTTAATAGCCGTTAGCGCAAGGAAGCATTTTCGTAAATATTTACACCGAGGTTGCAAAGGAACACCCCCCATTCCCAATCTTTATTTCTTCTTGTTGACAAGAAAAGTGCAAACTCACTTAGCCCTTCGTTCTAGAGTCGTCGTCGTTGTCGTTGGCATCGTCTTCATCGTTGTCCTTGTTGTCCTTGATGTTGTATCGTATCGTATCGCATCGCATCGTATCGTTTGGCGTTTTGTGTTTGGAAGAGAGATGAGAGAATTTGTTTGTCTGTTGCTGACGGGCGCAAACGGCATTTGCATTTGAGAATTTTTATATATAAAATTGTACAAGTACCACGCCCGGTAAATTGTATTCCATTACCATCACCCCTTAAGGGTTTGTTATGTGTGATCTTGTTGACGTCTTCTATGTTCCATCACACTGCTGCTAAATGCAATGAAGATTATATTTACCTATTCATCATATACATACATATAGACATAGGTACTTGAGAATGAAGAAAAAATAAACTGACATCGCGTACTTCAAAATTAATTTCAATTAATTGATGAGGAGTGTCCTTTCTGCAGTCGGTATTTGTATTAGAAATGCTTTACAATAAGAGGTAAGTGTAGATTTTCATAGACAAACCTTCTTTAGATATTCAAGAGTTCTTCAAATAAATTATATACTATAATAAGACCTTTCAATTTGTATACAATCAGGATAACTTCAAAGCCTGATTTCAGCTACATGAAATTTTCTGGCGATTTGTGTTGATATGTTAAGGAAAATTATTTAAGAAAATTATCTGCTGATATAGAACTATGAAAAGGGAGACATTTTATTTCTTTAAACCTAACCTTAAAATATTGGAAGAAATATACAAATTGAATAAAGTTGCCAAATATTCATCAAGCAGTATTTCCTGACTAGCTGGATTTGTAAACCTATATTTTTGTTTATTGAAAGATTGACTAATTCTCTTCTTCTTCTAATCTGCAACATATTAAAATCTGAAATAACGTATCGATAAACTTTAAATTAGCTTTGATATTCCAAACCATCTTGTAGGTTGAAAATTCCATTAGAGAAAGACTGGTTTGCGATGTTGCCAAATGAAATCCTCATTTTGTCAGACCAATCAAGGACTTTCTTTTCTGTGAAATTTCCACCTTATCCAATAACTTTTGACTTGATCTAAGGTCCACTTTCAGCTTTGATTTATTTTTCGGAAAATAAAGCGGATGCATCGCAGTTTGAAAAAAAAAAAATTAACAAAAGTCAACAAAAATTTCTTCTGTTCAATAATTCCTAAGCATTTCTTGATATTGATATGATTTGAAGAGTCTTAAATTATTGAACGTAGAGTGATGTCCCAGATTTTCCTTCTATGAATTTATAAGAAGAGTATTCTCGAAGGTATCAGAAGCTGTATTTATTTTGATTTTGACATCTAGGTCACATATCGGAAGAGAAGGGAGTTGTCCCTTAAATTTATAATATATTTAAATTTAATAGGTGCGCATATAGAAATGATTCCGCTGATGATTCATAAGCATTTGCGATTTACCTGATGTTGTAAGGCTTTTTGAAGTGCACAAGTAAGTCCTCCTTTGAATTATTTATTTTTTAAACCCTCCCTTTTTTGTTAAATTTAAATTATTGAAAGATGTTCCGGGTTGTTTTAAACATTTTTTCAAGTTTTTTAACCTTTATCTACAAAGTTTCAAAAGTTTTTTAAAAAAAGCTCCTTCACCCATCCTTTTTTTTCAAAGTTGAAAATTTTGAATATGCCCCAAAAAACTTATTTTGAAATAACTTCTTAACAAAATATAAAAAATTGAAAAACCACCAACGACTTACGATAATTATAAATCAAACTTCTGTTTTCGACCTATTTTTTTTTTAATTTAAAATTCAAGCCCTTGGACATTTGTTTCTCAAAATTGATTATCAAGAAAAACAAGCCCTACCTTTTCAAAATAAAAAATTTTGAAAAAAAGTTCGTCGTCATCGCTGCTCAGCGTCTCTAGAGCTCATCGTTGAACCTTCTTCTATACACACTCCATTCGCACACTTAATAATATACCTATTTACAAAATCTTTAAAATCAAAATTTAGCACATATAGTTGCCTTGAACGAATTTAAAAAAAATGAAAATACAATTTAGCGATCATGGTCCTAACCTTAGTTTAAATTAATATTTGTTTTTGAGGTCTGTCCCATAATTAAAGTAAAAAAAATTCAATTTCAAAGTTAATCCAATTAAAAAAGGTTAATTTTTTTATACGAATTACTTCCCACCCTATATAAACTTAACATGTACCCAGTTACAACCTAATTTGAAAAGCCCCATAAACCCCTTCCTTCGCATCTTGTACAGATATAGTGTACTCGTAATACCTATACAACAGGTAATAATTCTTAAAAATTATTCGCAATTAACCTTCTTTATATTTAATTTCCCGCTTTGAACATTTAATGCCCCATTAATTGCAGGTGCATCCCTAAATCAAGCTCCACCTCTCTGCTCGCTGAATATGTAGTTGTAGCCTGTAGGTATGTTAAACAAAATTCAAAAAAAAAAAGAAAGAAAAGGTCACAAAACCTTTTCAAAAGAAGATAAGGAAAAATCTAAAATCCTCACACCATCATCCTTTTTTTTCTTTATATTTATATGGGTATAGGATGAGTATAACGCCTCATCATCAACATGCTCCTAATTAAAAGAGACTTCAATTAACAACGCTCTGTGTGCTGTAATCAACATTTCCAACCGAGGAATTAGTTGCTGTTGCTCAATGCTCCCTGTGGCTGCTGATACTGATGTTGGTGGTGCTTCCCACTTCTAAACAGAGGTCCTGTTTTTATATATTCCTCAAGCCTATATCGGTGTCGTCGTCATCATTGTCGTCGTCGTCGTTGTCGTCATCGTGGTAGTTGGTCGTAGTGTCGGCTGTTTGAAAGTGGCCGACATAAAAGTCACTACGCTAATTTACTCCACCCTTAGTTCACACCAAATGTACGGCCTACTTAAGGCTTCAAGCTACATCTTTCACTTGTTCGTGCTAGGTGAATATTGTGGGTGTTGTTGTTGGTGTCGACTGTCGACTGTCGGTATAGCAGTGGCAGAGGTATAGTGGTATGTGCCGTGTCGTTGGCTTCGTTCCTTTGAAGTGATTCCCTATTTAAGGCCCACTACCGATGATGACGCCAACGCCTCAACTCGTTACAGTTAATATTATGCCCCATCCCTTTGTTATTCATCCACCAATCCCCTCTCTTGCTGTAGCCACCCTTCATCCACCATCAGTTGGGCTAATTAGGGCACAAAGCAGGATCAGCCCAAGCCAATTCTAGAATTTCATTGCAACCATTGTTCATTTTGTCATTATATGTGTATGTGTGTGTGAGTGTTTGCTGTATCGTGTTGTATACAGGGAGTCAGTCCTCAGAGTCCTTGCCATCTTAATTATTGGCAATTTAATTTTATTATTATTGGACCGAGTGTCAAATGGGCTATAAAATTGCAATGCAATGTTATTGTTATTGTTTCACTTTGGGGTAATTCTTTTCCTGTGGGCTGAGCTGAGGCCTGAGCAATGAGCGTGCTTCATAGCTGATAGCTCTTGCTCCACATTACTGCTCTACTGCTCTTCTCTATAATATTGCTAGCGGCTTTGATTCTCTGATTTTCGAGCTTTCTTGTTCGTCTCTCTCTCTCTTTCTCTGGACTTTCTCTGGTTCTCTATCTCTGGGTCAGCAGGACGAAAACATAGCACATCATATTCGCATGACATTTAATTAACGTTTATCGCACCGTTTTGAGTAACAGTAAAGGAATTTAGTTTGTGTTCGGTTGATTGGTCGAGTAATTCATTAGAATTTGAGCAAGTTTTCCTTGTGGGAGCTTATGTACATACATATATTTAATCGATGAGAAAAGAGAGATACGAGTATTTGTTGTAATATTTCTATACTATTAGATACCTTGCTCCTTGTAGAGGTATATGGATACAGTTATACAATAATCTTGGTGGAAATTATATTTCCATGATTAGGTAATCATTTTGGCATGCTTTTAGCATCGAATAACCTTGCCAGAATTCAGTGAATATTAGTTCATTCATTAATTTATTTTCCGAAACTATATTATGCATATAGCTAATGCTTATGATTAGACCTTGTATCCGTAAGCTATTATACTCCAATAGAAGGTCGTATCGCCAGTAGCAGTTTTGTCAAACAATCAGGCCAAATAAAATGATTATTATCTATATAAATATGCAGGAGTTTTAAAGTCAATTTTTTTTAATACAAAGGTTTCCAGAGTTCTCAGGAAAATTCCGGAAAATCATCATCGGTTTTTATATGATAGAGGGATGAGAACTATTCAGTTCCAGGAGATTTTTGATCAGAATTAATATTACGATAATAGGGAAGATGAAATAAAGTAAATGTTGCAAATTTTGTCCATGCGTCGGTTTTCTTTTACATTGGTATATTCCATTTCTGGACTTCTCCCGAAACATTTTTAAAACTTTTTTTAGCCCAAAAATAACGGTACTTTTCTGGAAAATCGATTTTTTTTCTTAAAAATGGCTCCACAGATTTTCTGAACATAATTCTCTTAAATTTAATAAATATTGGTGAAAAATTTTGTTCACAAAAATGGATATCAAATGGCAACTCCCTCAGAACATTTTTTGATTTACGGTTTTATCGAAAATGGTTCAAATTATTTTGATCAATTTTTTTTTAAGATGTTTTTTTGAATTTTTAAAATAAATAAAATAAAATAAATCTTTCGATTTTTATGAAACTTAGCTCTGAGCGGTTTGTTATCAAAATTTTCAAAAAAGAAAAAACAAATTTTAGATCAAAATTATTTTTTAAATATTTTTTTTCGAAATTCTGTTTTTAATTTCGCACTAATCAATTCTAAAAAAAGACAAAACAATTTTTTTCTTAAAAAATATCTGTAAAAATAATGTTAAAAAAAACTCTTTTTTACAAAAAAATTTTGAATTTGGAAAAAAACTCCAAAAATTCTTGAAATATTTCCAAAAAACCGTCTGGTTTTTATTCCTAGTCCTAAAATGGTCAGAATTTAGTAAGAAAATATTTCTTACATTTTTCCAAGAAAATTATGGCGTTATTTCCAGGAACCTTAATGCTCCCTTTCTTATAATTCACACTCAGTTTTTACTAATTTATTTATTTACATTTATGCAAGAGTAAATATTATTATTTGATCCACAATTTATTGAATTTTACCATAATTTTTTGTGTGAAATAATTTGCAAAAATTATATAGAAATTAGCGCCACCTTGTATACTAATAATTAAAATTTATCGTGCAAAATAGTCTGAATAAATACCACACAGAATAGAATTATTATCCATTTATTACAAAATTACTAAAATAATTCAACAACATTAAAGGGGCTTATCATATAAATGAACCATTTTTGAATACAAATTCCCGTTGGCATTAAATTAGTCTAACTTCAAAATCAGGACATGTTTAGAGCATTTTGACACTCCATTCGGGCTCAACGAGGACACCACGATATCATTTTTTCAATGACAGTCAATTGAATCGATTTAAAAAAATATATAATTTAATCAGAAATCCGTCAGCGGTCATGTTTTAGCTTTTGATATCACAGCCACACCACACCGCACACGCACATACATATATATCACAAAACAGGTATGTCATGCTGGATTTACCCGGACTTCATGTCCGTTGCGTACTTTCGCCGGAAAATCCCTTATATCATCATCACATTCTATTAATTTGTACAAATCGTTCAAAAATTGAATGTCATGTCCGCCCATCACATCAAATCAGCCCACATGATATCCTGGATTCGTGCGGCATATACAGGACTCAACATATATAAAAAAGGACCTCCTCTTTTTAGGTGGGTTTTCGTTTCGGCCTAGAGGCTCCGGTGGTTCATTTGAATATGATGAATTGTTTTATGATTTATTTTCGAGGAAAGTGTACAGAACCAAAGCAATAACGACGAGGACGACCAACCGGATGAACGAACGACAACAGTGACTGAATGAGCCAGTGTGTCATGTGACATATGGAGCGATTCCCAGTTGAGCTTGCAGCTAATATAGGAATAGGTATATGTTAGGTAGGTAGGTTTATAACATATATATAGACAAAGTGAAATGTGGGTATGTTAAGGTATGAATTTCCGGAATTCACTAAAAAAAAAGAAAACCATCAGTCCCGAAAACAATGCCCTCCGTCTGTTTCTGACATTTTGGCACTGAATTCTGTGAAGTATTCGAATCTCTCCAGCCACAGGATGCAGCAGTATTTCCATCTATTCAAAGTGACCCTCTGGGCAGTGGAAAGGCATTATAAACAAGAGAACCCCAATTGATCAAATGACCTCCGTCCATCATCTCTAGGTAGATGCGTTTATGAGTATTTGTGTGTGTATATATGTAGTCATTGGAGAAGGAACGTGACGAAAAACTGCTGGGAGTCTGTGAAACTATACTAAAAATGAGTTTTGTCCACCTGAGCCTTTCCACAGGCGAAATGAGAGCGGCAGCATCAAAAATCTGGTCGCCCAATTAAATTCCGATATCTTCCCTCTTGCATTGCCATCTTCGTCGTCGGTCGGTCGCATCATCCTCATGATGATGGTCATTCTCGTGTGGATATATATGATGTGGTCCTTTTTGTAAGTGAGAACACAGTCATCCTTGGGATGATGTCCTGATGTCCATATGCAAAGTAGACATTCGTGTTCCATCTCAAGAACAGATTTAATCAATTTGGAAAATGTTATGTGTTTTAAGGATAATCCATTTTCAAAGCCTTGTTGTGGTACAACTTACAGGATATCTCCCAACGTTTGTCGTCGTTGTCATCGTTGTCCTCGTCCTTCTGATGATGGTCACCCACCATCCATACATCCATAAAACTTCCTTCACCATCAGAGAAGGCAAATATTATGCTCTCTCATGTTGAAAGGAAGATAGAAAACTATATAGTCCTGGCAATCATTCGGGACATTTCTGGGTCAACTACTTCGGAGTTCTCCAGATTCAAGTTGTATTTAAGTGGAATATCCTTTAACAAATTACCGCTTGGGTATTTAATAATATCCTTGTTAACTTATGTGTGTGCATGTGTGTGTTTAGCTGCATGTGCAAATATCAAATACAAGCAAAACGATATATGTATATGATCTCCTTAAGTTTACAATATTCTATTGTCATACCGGAAATGCAGTTAATTGGAAAAGGACCAGTCTTAAGTTATAATAGCTTTTCATTTGTTTAAAATTCCAATTTAATACAAGAAGCAAGACTCTCTGAAAAGCTATAATTTTGTCTCAAGGATTCATTATGGTTTTACTTTCAATGACCCAGTTTTTTTTTGTGATTTTTATTTTATTTTCCATTTAAATGAAAGGATGATGGTAAAATTTTAATCGGTGGCAGGTGTGGGTGGAAGAAATCTTTTTTTATTTTTTGTTGCCTTGGAAAACTTGAGTCCTTGTTTAACAGAGAAGAACATGAAATAGTTTTTGTTCTTGATTTTCATATAACTGATGTGCTTTATCTGGTCAAATGTATATAACGTTTGTGTTTGTGCATAAATGTGTTGGAAACAATGAATTCAAATTGATGCCAAGGTAGTGTGGTTTCTAGAGACTATATATATACCAACCTACTCTTTCAGACTGCTGACCTACTATTGAAATTAAATTTAAAAGCCAGGAAAATTAAGATGATTGGCTTAAACATGATTTATTAAAATTTCGTTAGAATAACTTCCATCAAAGAATTGAAAGAATTTGTAAAGGAAGCTCAATACAACTTTGACATTGATAATTCCGTTGCCGGAGGGATTCTTTAACCTTAATTAACAATTTTACTCACTCGTTGCAACAAAAGGAAAGAATTTGTGATATCGTCGCTATTAAAGAAAACTGGCATAACTCAAAAAACTTAAATCTTCAGAAAACTGATTTAAAGTTTTTTTTTACTAAGCCAATTTCACACAAAATCAATTTTTTAATAATCCGTTTCTCGGGATTCTGAAGGGTTAGAGTTATGCCGACTTTACAGAAATAAAAGAATTTTTTTTTGTAGCCGATTGGCATCAGTAACTAAAAAATCGAGTTTTTTGAGTTATGCCAGTTTTCTTGAATAGCGACGATATGTTTTAATTTCAAGGCAGACTTTTTTTTTAAATTTCTGGAAATTATAATGGCAGGAAAAAATAGAGCCAAAAAAATCTCTGCACTAAGACAGTAAGTCCATGATTTAATTCTGGGGTAAAGTAATAGGCAATCGGAATAATTAAATTAACTGTCGCAATCGAATATTGTTAGTAAAACTATATAACAATAAAATAGTGAGAATCCTTAAGAAGCCGCATGGCGTTCAAAAGATTTAAACGTTTCTTTTTTTTTCAGAATTTGATCCAAAAAGTCTAAAGTAAGCTGTGTAAGAAACTTCCAAGATATGTGAAAAATACACTCAGAGATAAAATCAATTAAAATTAACAAGAAACTAACCAACTACATGGTTGTTATTTTCAACACGGTTGATTGTGTTAGATACAGACTACCAGATTTTTACGTCAAGTTGAATCAACCAAATTAATTGTAAAAGCTACATGACATCTTGTTACTTTAACAAAATCTAAAATAAATAAATCTATTAAACCAACACGAAAATCTGGATAAATTAGCATCACCTATTAAATTACTTGTGGGTAAAATTTACAGGAGTGAAGGTAAAATAAAACCAACAGCCATGTTAAGTTTGTCCACAACAGGGATGAATTAAAGAATTTGCAAGTTAACAATCTTAATCTGATCAGTTTACCTAGCTCCTTGTCTTATTTAACTAAGTTCCTGGTTAAGCCCGTTCATTAATAGCTCGACCCAAGTTAAAACTAACACTGATGCTAAGATGTCAAATTATAAAAAATTGTTTTATTTACAAGAATTTCATGTTAAAACAACATGAATTGTTTTTAAATCAACTACAAATTTATCAAAATAGCGCCATGTTAATTTAACCACTAAAATAATGTTATTCAAGTTGTGTAAGTTTCTGAGTTTTATGGATCTTTATATTTGCCTTTTTTATGCCCCTTGTTAATTTAACAAGACACATGATCAATTTTTATCATGACTTTTTTCGCTGAGTGTAATCCTTATTTTAAGTGGTGCTTAAACATAGTATGTTCATTTTTTTTTGCATCAACTGGGAAGTGGGGGGCCTAAAATCAAGTACATGAAAAAAAATAAATAAAATTGAAGTAACGTTGATTTATTGACGAAGTTCTAAATTTTTAAACTTGATTTTACGTTAGATTAAAATTTGAGTTCATACTTTTATTTCTTCACACATTTTTTTTTCACGTTAGACTTAACCAAAACAATATTAAGTCAATATAACGATTTACCCGCAGCTTACTAGAGAATAATTATTATATTTTTTCTATAAAAATAAAAAATAAAGGAGCATCAAAATTTCATAAATTTAATCTTTTCAAAATGACTTCTAGAAACTTTATCACTTCATCGATTTGTGGGAAAAGACCAAGTGACAAGTTGTGACAGATCAAATTTAGCAAAGTACAAATTTTCGTAACGAACTTAAATGAAAAAGGGACAGGCCACCCATCAAGTATACCAAGTGACCAAAGAAATAACACGACAAACAGCTCAGTTCAAAATTTACCTTAAAGTGCCTTCCAGTTTTCTAATTTAATAATCCAAAAAACCCCAACAAATTGAATATAAGACCCAGTTGAGTGTCCGTCCTGGTGCGAGCGTTTATAGAAATTTTGAAATAAACTTTTTTAACCACGAACGTCCTACTCAAATCTAGACGCACAAGGAGTAATCAAATCATAAATAATACCCACTCACCTTCAACGCAATTACAATTAACAGCAGGGGTGTTCGTCCAACGCAAAATCTTTCTCCTAAAAAAAAGAAGAAACTTACTCGTTCTTCGCCATCAGGTTGGTGAAAGTTGACTTTCCATTAACAAAAGTGTGATAATTCCATAACTCCATGGGGTCTCTCCTCTAACGACGACGATGATGACGATGACGTCTTCGGTGTCGCACCCACCAGATTCTGTCGCATAATGACCGCCATGATGGTATCCAACCCCCTCCCCACCACACCAAAAAAAAAACTAATGACACAAAATTCACTTCCATTCATCTAAAAGCATTTACACAAATGAAAGCAAGAGCTGTAGAATGAATTAAAAAAAATGTATGAAAGGATCTACCTTCCATACAACGAAGAACGAACCAAAATGAACCTCAAACTTTATCCTTGCATCCTTCCGGCTTCATTGATTTCAATTGAAATTCCATCTTAATTTACCATTAAAATAGAGAAGAGAAATGAAGAAAAAGGATACAAAACCCAAAGCATAAAGCAAGGCAAGGCAAAGGCAGCAAAACACAGACGTAAACATACATAGCTTATTCGCGCAGACAAAGCAAATTTCATGGAACAAACTTTTACCTCGTCCTTCTGCTGCCACATTGCACACACACAACGTGATGCCTCAGTCGACTCCTCCAATCTGCAGGCTGTACTGCCTGCTCCCGCGCCATCAGGATAATGACTCAGAAATTGCAATTGTTGTGTGTACCGAGTGGATCCACTTTTTATATAGCCAGGAGCAGCACCCCAGCTACCCAGCTCCCAGCTTTTGATTCTGTGTGTTGTGTCCTTGTTGTTTGTCTAGGCGTCCCTGGCAGTCTTGTTTCTGTTGATTTCCCGTTTTCGTTTTCCAACATTTTCTCGTTCCCTTATGTTGACAAAACTCATTTTTGACGTTTGACTAAAAGTTGCTGCTGCCTCTGTTGATGTACTGCTGAACGGGGATATGGTATCATAACACCCACACAAAAATATATATATTTATATGGGGGTCCTGTTCATATACAGAGATTTTAGTGTACAATTTGTAATTCCAACCTATAAATAAGGATGAGAGGGTGAGTTTTTAATGTATTTTAATGAAAGAGTACACATACCGCCGCACACTGCTCAATGTCTCTAATGACTGTGGAAATATCGAAATTAATATCCTGCCATCTTTCATCAACATCATCAGCAAGGATGATGGAAGTTTGTCGTCAGCATCATCCATTCAAATAATCATCATCAGTGGCATCAAAATCAGGATCAGGATCAGCATTTAGAAAAAGAAGAAGAACAACAACAATTTTAGTCTCTCCGAAAATTGGTCTTGGCTTGGTCTCTACTTTCGTGTCGTGTTGTGTATCGTAAAAGTGGTGGAATGGAAACGAAGGTGAAGGTCGTCCTTGCGCACTACTGCACCCGCATATCTTCTTGTTGTGTAGTAAATTTAATTTGTCAACTGCAAAATAAGGGAGATATTGCACACGACTTTATTATATTGAAGAATGTATGTATATGTATGTACCTACCTACCTAAAACGAAGGGTTTTTGTGTGTTGATTTAGGTGAGTAAATAATACCGTTATTTGGTGGATTAAAAGTGGGAGCCTTGAACGAAACTCTGTCTATCTCTTTAAGCCCCTAGGTATATCGGGTCGGGGATGATGTTTAATCAAGTTTCTATTTGAACAAGGAAAATCCTTTTAATTTGATTTCAAGCAAAGCCTAAGTCATGAGCTGTGATGTGCTTCGACTTTATATAACCTCTAGTTATGAGGGTTCAATTGTTTCAATTTGTTTTTTTTTTTTTTTTTTTTCTTTAGATTTTGCTGGGTTTTGATATTTTTATTTTTATTAAATTATTTGATGATGCTGAACCAAACTGCATTAGTTAATGAAAAATTGCCATTTTACGTGTATCGAATTGTTTGTTCACTTTATTTTTTGGGCAATAAGGATCGAAACGTCCATCAAATGAACTTGCATTGTGGGAGTTGAATGTATATCCATCATACCTACACCCACATATACCAATATAATGCTGTGCTGTGTAGATACTCAATGTGGTCATCAATTCATTAGAAGTGAAGTGTACACCCTTTTAGATAATTAAAGGACGACAAACCCCAGGAGCATGTAAATTCATACACATCACATTGGCTAATGTAATTAATAGTCATTGATCAGGGATATTTATGGAAAATAATGAAAATTTATTTGGAATGTGCAATATATATATAATTTGCATAAATTACTTTCGATAAGTTTTAGAGCACCATAGGGGTGGATGTGGGGAATTTACCTATTCCTGGTGCGGTGGAGTTAAATAAATGAATAATGTTCCTGATGAAGTGGTAATTAATAGCTGCAGCATATTATTAGCTAAATTGATGATACGAGTATTTTTTTTTTTTAATTTTGAAAAAAAGTCTTATTTTAAATTATGTATAATAGAAGTTTAAGCTGAATAGGTTTTTCGATAGACCAAGTGTTATTAAGTAAAGTGTCTTTTGGAATTATGGTAAATGCGTTGGGCTGTCATGCTGAAAGTCTGGAATCGGATCTTGGCATATGCGATCTAAGAAAAGTATCTTTTTTCTTTTTTTGGAACACACTGCCCTTTGCGATGGAGGTTGGGAGTGGATAAGACCTTATGAAATCTTTCATGGCTTTCTTTTTTTTTATGAAATTAGTTGAATATTTTTTCGCTGTATTTTTCTAAGCATTAGGTTGTCTTGTTGAAAACCATAGACACATTTTTAACATAAGCAGCGTACCTACCCTACCCAGGACCGGACCAACCATATGTGCAAGATGTGCAAATACACAGGGTGTAAAATTCTGGGGGCGCATAACCCAAGAGCAGGAAAATGTAATCTGATCTTGCGCAAACAAATGTGTACTGCCATAAAACTTGTCCAAATTTTCCCAAAATAACATCCATCACAACTGTGCTAAGTTATTTCTTGCACACTAACTAACATCACCTACCGGGGATACCTCAATAAAAAAATGCATTGAAAGTCTACCTCCTGGGTAATGTGGAAAAGTCTTCTGCATGTGTATCAGTGTATTTATGTGTGCAAAAATATAAAAAAAAAGCTGCGCTTTCTACAAATTTTGCATAAGGCGCAAGTTTGGCTGTGGGCGGCCCTGACCCTACCAGTTACCACAGATAATAGAGTTACAAAAATATTTCATTCGAATTTCAAACGAATTTGATCAAAGTGGGACGTATTATTTTGTCCCACTGTCAAGTCTGAGTTAATTAAATCTGAGTCGTCAGTCATATCTAAGTAGAATATTTTCTGATTTCTGAAAGAAAAGTTTCCCGGTGACCACGCCCAATGTAATTTGAAGCGAAACGTTCGGGGTGAGTACTACATTGAACTCGCTAAATATTTAATATTTATAACGTGGCTATTCCGAGTAATTAAAAAAATGTCTGATTTCTGAAATTTCAGAATTTTTATAATTTTCTAAATATCTAGTTTCTAGTCCACCCATAGAAAAAATCAAGGTAAAAATTGAACAAAGTGTCTTGTTAAACAAACAAGTTACACTTTCCCACACAAAGATGCAGAAAACTCAGAAACTTAAACGGTTTCAATAAAAATTATATTTATTTGTTTATAGCACTTAGCATTTTTTTGATAAAAGTTTAGTTGATTTAAGAAGATGTCATGTTGTTTCAACATGAAATTCTTGTAAATAAAACAATTTTCAAAATGTTTACATGACCCGCAGTGTAAATATTAACTAAATAATTTCATGTTTTTTGAACACTGCATATTGAAAATTTCAATTTTAATAGGATAAACCTATTTATTTAACCATTTGTAGAGTTGTTTTTACAATTGTTTACTTGATGAACTAAAAATTGTGTTGAACGTGCAACTGAACGTTGCACATTTTCATTTTAACATAACATCTGTGAAACAAAACTTCATATACTACCTGAAAATATTGTTGATTCGACAGTATATCATTTTATGATCCTATTTAATTATAAAATTTATTGTAGTTTGAATTTTGATTCTTGCTAAGTGCTCATTTGGTTGCTAGGAGATAACGAAACCACTTTCTTCAAAATGTCGTTGTTAAAATGTATCTTCATTGACCTTTGACAGGCTTCTTCATTTTGATATCATTTTTTGTGTTTTTTGGGCAAACTAAGCCAACAATAAAAATTATTATCAGTAAGAATTCTTGGGCTTTCGATTACATATGCGCCTTGAAACTTTAAAACAACTTTCTATTTTGATGACACACTTTGGATAATATGCTCCGACGCTTATTTTCTCACTGGGTTGGTTTCAATTGTCATATAATTTTTTTTATTTTGTATAGAACATTATTACCCAATTTTGGGTTTTTATACCTGTACTTTATTTTAATTCTTTAATTCTATTTATTTAAAAAAAAAATTCTCCCAAAAATAAATTTCGCGCTTTTTTCTGGATAAAAAAAAAGAAAATAAATAAAAATAGTCCATGATGATACTAAACACTTGCATCACTGGTCCCTTGATTGCTTTTTTTCCATTCACAAAAAATGTTTCCAGATTAATTCACTTTGACTATACATACATATATCAGCTGTGCGTTACAATTTTTTGTTTGTTTGTTTTTTTTTTTTGTTAAACAGAATCCACTAAAACTGTCTTCATTATTCATCCAATATCCATAGATTCACATGTAAATTATTCAAAAAAAAAAAAGAATTTGTCAAACAGCTGCACAAGTGAACCGTTTTACGCTTTAATAGAAATTAAAAATAAAAAAAAAAAACTATCTACTGATAGAATTACAATTCACTAAGTGCATTGACATTCACTGCACACACATATACCATATCATGCATGACAGCACATCTGCCAATAAAATTTACAATTTATACAAAAAAATTAAAATGGGGTCAAAGGATTATATTATCCTAAAAAATAAATCGCTTTCTGCTCGTTTGCTATATTGATTCCATTTACAATATTAAAAA
Organism: Epistrophe eligans; assembly: GCA_951394125.1. Taxonomy (NCBI): domain Eukaryota; kingdom Metazoa; phylum Arthropoda; class Insecta; order Diptera; family Syrphidae; genus Epistrophe; species Epistrophe eligans. The sequence continues at coordinate 4,403,422 of OX596031.1, forward strand.
ATCACACAGACCGAGTGTAGGTACTGCTCTCGAAAATGTTTAATGTTGGCTCCAGGTCCCAAAAAAAAAATGAAAAAAATACGTATACTCATCCCTTTACTCTTTCCCCCATTTATGCTCATCGCGATATCATAATATACGAGTACTATGGTCTGAATCCACAAGCCAATCCTATTAATTCGTATGTCATCATATATCACCGAAATAGTTACTTGGGTGGGGGTTTTCCCAACCCTCATCCAATTAGCTACACCAAAACAAATTTGTATGACTTGAAGCCACTGTGTATAATGTGTATGACTACATACTACGACTACCACCAGCACCACCGCCAAGAATATAATTTTCTTCGTGAAGGGATGTGAAAAAGAAGACACACCGAATATAAGGAGCAAAGAAAAACTTCATAAATACCAAAAGAGCACTAAATTACCAAACGACATTGAAGAACATAAAGAACATCTTTAGCTTACATTTTTTTCTATTCCACATATTCCATTCAACCCCCAAGAATTCATTGGAGTTGTAGTTTTATTTCTTTGGTTGTTTTTTTTTTTTTTTTTTTTTTTTGGGTTGGATTCTTGGTGATGATAATAATAATCTAAATGCATCTTCTTTTTCGATGTCTTCCCCCAGGAATAGTTGTGAGTGACTTTTTCCAGTGAAGTGGTATGTATACATTATAGTACTCCTGCAACCCCATGGGAACCTGACAAAAGGACACATACCAGCAAGAAGGCATTTTGGAACTCCATCTCTTATAAGAAACACAGCGATTAGAACGAGACATCTCATCCCATCAATCATACACATAAGGGATTCCAATTCATACCGAAAAGGACATTCTTATGATTAAAGATGGATGTAAGAAAAAAAATTAATAGATACGTCATTGCGATAATTTTTATTGCAGTCATAACGACAATGTCTGTGATATGCTTAGTGCAGCAGTGGCAATCGAAATGACAAGCCAAATGGAATGAGTATGTACATATACATATAAGGGGTATTATGTGATGTATGTGACGTGGCTTTTGTATACTGCGCTAGGGTCCTGTTTTTTTACATCTTCTTCTTTGGCTGATAGCAGTCACAACTGTCACTTTAGGATGAACTTAGAGAGTTGTACTCTTTTTTAAGAGTTTTTTTCCTTTGACACGAAGTGTTTCATCTGAAAGAATAAAAGAAAAAAATCAGTGGATCTCTTCAAAGTGTATTTGAAGATTTTTAAGAGTTGCCCAAGAGTAAATTTAAAACATAAAAATTCCAACGAAGAAAGATTGATACATTTTTTCCATGCACAAATACAGAAATTAATAGCACCTGAATGAAGGTCAAAAATGGAAGTTTTATTGAAACAAATCCATATAATGTTTTAAATGTCAATTTATCTTTTTTTTACTTTTTAAACAAATAACTCATTCATACAATGTTTTTTATCAATTTTGGATTTTTAAATAAATTGTTTAAATATAAAGTTATGCAACTTAATTTCGTCGGTCAAAATTTAAAACTAATTGAGTAACAACAAAAGAATGTTGAAAAAATAAGATTGACATATTAAACAATAACAAATTAAACCTGTTATTTCATCTCGATTTTAGCACATTCTAATTGGGAATCTGACCATGTTAAATGCTCCAACAAGAACAACATCGAAAATTTTACACATACATTATTTGGAAATAACCTTTGGTATTCAATAATAATCACGTTGTTGCAAAACGTGTTATTATTTATAACTGTTAATCAACAATTAAACTTTTTGGAAATACAGCTGGTGAAATCAACTTCAAAAATAAAAAAATAAAATCATTGTAATGGAATTTTATATTACTATGTTGTTTATATAATTTTGATTAAAATGTACAATTTCGACTCTAACAGAAGATTTTTGTCTACTTTGACACGGTCAAGGCAAGACAAGACAATCTACTCTTGTGTCTAAGTTAGGAAGCTATAAGACAACAATAAACAAGTTTTTTGAACACATTTTCCAAAGTTAAACAGTTGTCTAAAGTTACACAACGTTTATAAATAAGACCATCAATTTTTTAATTTAAAAAAAATTAAGAAAATTTGATTATAAATAATTTAAAAAAAAAATTGAACACACCTCCATTGATATTTTAATGGAAATAGGAAAAAACAAATCCTGCATATTATAGCAAACAATAACAAAGCGAATTCGGAATTTTAATCAGCTCTCAAATAAAATTAACAAACTTCATCAGATGAACACATTTTTTTTTTCTGAAAATGTTGACTTAAATTAATTTGGACTATAATAATGTGTGTAGGTATGTATGCATAAATATATTTTTTTTCTGTGTTCTGAACTCTAAAAAGATTTTTGTTTTGTATATTTACAGAAAAAAAAAAAAAACAGAATACGGAATTTTAGATTCACAGAATTTTAAAATAGAAAATTTGCCACATATGCAAAATTATTACTACAACGCATTTACCTAGCCATTTACATAAATAAAAGCTACATTTTGAGCAAACGGAAACTTGAAACCAGAATTTCGAACCACTCCCATTTTAAATTAGCTGACGGTAAGGAAAGCTTTAAAATTCATTAAAAACTTTTGTAAATGATGTATGATACTAATAAATAAATGAATAACTTACTTACTTACTTATTTCAAATAATAAGGGAACTCTATCGCTGTTTCCAAACGTGCAGATTGTGTGAACAAAATTAAATTTAAGACGGGATGGGTTAATAGGCGTATTTTTTTTTCAAGTTCAAGGGAAATTGCACAAAAAAACGACCACGGAGAATACAACAACACCATCACAGAAACAAAATGGAGTTTTTATACAAACTATCGATTACAAATATATATAATTAACGCTTCCACTGGTAACACAGTTTTTCTGTGTGCTTCAGTTAAGCCCGGAGAATTCTCTGGGTTAAGCTTAGCCCGCAGGGGATTAGTTGTTGTTTTGCAATAAACATGGTCATTTTTTATCACCGACGCACGTCGTTTTTTTCGTCCAATTCTAAATAACGACCACCCTGTTTTTAGATACTTATGAAATACACATTACTTATTATTCTTATCTGGAAAAGTTACTTACCCTGAAAAAAAAAATTAATTTCATTAAAAAAGTGCGCATACGCCAGAGTGTTCTTTTTTTAACCAAGTCGCTTTTCCTTGAAATGGTTTAACATTTTGATTTTGAACATTTGTCTGCATATATTTGTAAATAAATTGTTGTACATACATTTAAAAGCGGTTAGCATTAAAAGGTTATTTTTAATTGTGTTTGTGTAAAAGTAATACTTATCTACTCGTAGCTATTCAGCGTTGATTGGTATTTATTAATTTTTCGTAGGCTCTTATTACGATATTTGTTATATATTTGTTATAGGTTTAAAAATATGGAAAAAAATGTATAGTAAATGGTAAAGACAAACCTTGTTAAATGCAGCGCGATTGTGTCTTTTCGTCGAGAAAAAGGTACAACAAAAGAATTAAAATGAAAATTGAAGTAAATTTGGACAAAAGTCTTTTTCTTGAATTTTTGGATGCATTTTATTATTTCTTTTAACAAAATTCCCTTCGTAACACATAACAAAAAAAAACTCTTGGTTAAATAATTTCTCCCATTTATTTGGGCTGATCCAACCAGAAATTGTAAGATTTACAAATTGTGCTCTATTTTAAGTATATAATACAGTAAAACCCGCTTAAGAGAAACCCGCTTAAGAGAAAAACCCGCTTAGCTGAACAAATCTTTCATCCCCGAGCATTTTTCGACCAATCACCTATAAAACACTCCGCTTAAGCGAAACTCGCTTAAATGAAAAACCCGCTTACCTGAAAAATATTTTCAGTTAAATTTTATATTTTTCATTGAAAAAAACCCTCTTTAGTGAAAAAAAAAAACTGAATCGAACAGAACAAAAAATTTGCTGAACGCTTTCACTTCTTTTTTATTTTTCACCTCCACCATTTTCACCACAACCATTTATTCTCGTTTTGTAAACAAATCGCTTTTTGGTTTGGCTATCAAAAATCCAAAACAACATTTCCAATGTCTCGAAGAGGTACGCAGTGTTGTGCCATGTAGACTATAAATGTAGACTACACGATTGTCTACATGTAGACAATTCAACGTAGACAATTGGTAATTGTCTACATAGCAACGTCGACAATGTAGACAATTCATGATTTTTTTTATTGAACAGACATTTTTGTTGAACAGAGTATAGCTGCCAAACATTCCTATTGTTCCTTGATTCGTTTACACAACAGATTATATTTTATTCTAAAATAATAATGAGAATTTATATAACTTATGCCTTCGAAGATGGTTTTCAGCAGTATTTAACAATTTTTTATTGCACACCGTGCAAATAGCTGAATATTTTTGTTGTTGGCTTTTACAAAAATAAAGCCTAGCTCATCAAACGCGTTATTCTTCGTCCTTCCCGACATTTCAGTCTTGGTTTTTAAATAATACTTTGACTTTAAAGCTCTTTCTGTGTCCACTCCACGCGTTATTCTGAAATGAATTTTATTGATTTGCAATTTTACAAAGGTGACAGCAATTGTTTACATGATTGTTGACATTGTCGACATTGTTTACATTGTTGACATTGTCGACGCAATTGTCTACCTATAAATGTAGACAATTAAAGTCGACACGTAGAGGAACAACACTGGAGGTACGTAATTTAACATTTCTTAAAAAGAAGATTACACATTCAATAAATTATTTTTGTGTTGCATATTAAATCGTTGTTGGATTTTATTTAATTTTTTTTAGGCAACTCCAAAAGATTAATTCAATTTTTGTTCTAGCTTTAAATTTCCGCTGAATGGAATTTTTAAATCCGCTTAAGTGAATTTTTTTTCACTTAAGCGGGGTTCGGTTAAGTGAAAAACCCGCTTAAGTGAAAGAAATACTGTGACATTTTGCCGTTTCTCTTAAGCGGGTTTTTCTGTACTACCAACTTACGGAAAAAGATTTTCAGGAAATATGTTTTTTTTTTTAGCAGTATACAACAAAAAATGGATCCATCCAAGTAATAATTGTTTTTTCTGTTTGGTTTTGCGAATACAATTTTGCATTGCAATGTTTTGACTTTATCCTTATTGTCTTGGTAAATGAATGAAGAATTTTTAATTTATTTCTATTGGGAAATTCAATCCCAAGTCTCTTTACTCTTATTCTGCCTTGTTCGTTGATGTGTGTCGAGTAACTTCTTCGTTTGTTAAAGTGTCTTTGCAGTCTCAATCGTTGAGTTCTTGGTAAAAATCTGCGAAAATATGGTAATTATTAAAATAGCTGGGAGTAAAAAAATATGTCATGGTTTAGTATGGAACTAAGATCGATTAAGTTATTATATTGTTACTATTAAGCCTCCATAGGATCTTCAATAACTAATTAAAAATTAACGAAATAAAGTTTTAATAAAAGTTGAGATTATGGTCGATTATAAAATATATAGATTGAACGAAATCTAAGGCTTTATGATTGGTAATTATTTAAAAACAGTTTAATGAACGCGTATTTCAAACGTATGGCAACCTTGTAAACACCTATGATGTGCTTTAACTGAATCAGTGGCCTTATCTTCACGTCACAGTGAACAATTTAGAGTGCGTTATATTATGTGCGAGATATAAACCCACTACTGGCTGTCACAGCTTATATTCACCGGCTTTTAACTCCTCCACATACACACCGCCATCGTTATCATCATCACGTACTTGAGCGTAAGTGGCAACTGTCTAATTTCAAACAGTATTTACACACATCCTCTCTAGTTGCTTTTGCTTTCAGTTAAGAATAAAAAAGGACATTTGAATGAAATTTCAACTGTCTGCGGATTGTAAAGCAGCAAAAAGCAGCAACATTCAACAAAGAGACACAAAAAAAAAAAAAAAAAAAAACAAACAAAAAGGAAACGGAAGTAAAACGCTTCACCAAAACACCAGACAGACAGGAAAGGCCACCTTTTTCCTCATATCTCAATGTATCTCTCTCGCGCTAACTATATTCTTTTTCATTCTTTCATTTTGCTATTTAGTTTGATCCTTTGAAAGTGAGCGCTTCATCAAAAAAGGATCTCAATTTGTTTCGAATTATCCCTTTGTGTGCGCAAGAAGTGGTAATAGCGGAAACTGGAATTTAGCTGGTAGCACAAAATGTCGAGACACTGAAGAGTAAGAGCTATTCATTATCTACTCCTCTCCTATACATATATAGACTTTCATATAAATACAAAACTCCTCTTTTGTGCTATGCAACATCAGAGTTGCATCGCACAGTTGAATGTTTGAATCTCTCCTTGTGCAAAGCCTTTATACAATGAGTTAATTGACATGAAATAAGAAGACGAGCATCGCGCGCCTCCTACACCAAGAGCAAGAGCAACAGTAGTGAACTATACTAACTACTACTACTATGACTACATAACTCTTGCAGCACTTGGAATGATTAATTGTTCTTTGCCTGTGAAACACTCCGATGATAAACTGCCAACATAAAGTTTTTCATCTCGGGAGATGAGGTAAAATACATCAAACAAAAAATAAAAAAAAAATATGTAAGAATAAGGACGAAAGTTTGTTGTTATAGAGTTTTGTTGTTGGCTATTTGTTGCCACGCTAAAAAGTAGATACAAAAAATTTAAGAAGCACAAAAAAAAATAACTTACCGTAAATTTGCATTTTTATCAGGTAAGTATGAGTATAACTCTAAAGTTACCTTCACCTCCAACCATTCCCATGCGCCCAGTGTGCTGGATGGTGTAGACATGGCAACAGGATAAATCAAGGATAACGACACGATGCGGTGGTGGTGGCATAAAAAAGTTTATCTTCTTTCATACTCTCTTGCACTCGTTGTATCCTGCTCGCTCCCATATACCTATACATGCTCGAATGATGGTAATCATTTGATTCGTTGGCATGAATTGATTTATGTCCTGTTAGCTGTTAGACCTGTCCCGTCTTAAGCTCAGACACCGCTACAACATATTGAGGCCATCTTTCATTATATGCATTATTTTGTCATGGCGCGATGCAGGAGATACCATAAAGTTGTTGTTGCAACTAACTTTTGTTGCATCGTCGTCGTCGTCATCGTCTTTTCGCCGTGGACAATTTTACAACCGGAACGGCCAAGAATGTACAATTCGTGTACATCTACACTAGACCCAAAGTAGTTACCTCTAGTCAGTAAATTTATGTGGCAACATTTTAAAGTTTTATTACTTTGAAATACAATATCTACTTTGGATGAATTGGATGGTGCAATGTAATCAGTTCCGTTCTGTATGTCTATATCTATCTATCTGTATGTTGGTATGGTTGCACAAGTTGTCCTTCTGAACTGTTGGCACAGATAGTTAGCAATTGCACAAACAGCAGGAAACGGAAAAGCAAGTAAGTCATGCCATGTTTAATGTATTGTCAAGTTTTAAGTGTTGTTGCTCTGTATGGATAGATGTAAGGAGCTCATAATATGAAATACATATCCATATATATATTCCAAACCTACATACATATATCTAGTGTGGTGTTTAAGAAATCAATAATTGGAAGTGAACTAGTTTTTGATTACCTTCTGTTTCTTAACAAAGGATATGAAGTCATAGGTAGGTATTTATAATTTATTCTATACAGACATAAATTTAATGGGCTAGAAGTATGATAAGTTTGGATCACTGATAAATTCATACAATGTGTTGCAATCCTTTGAATTGAATTATCTCTAAATTTATGGTCCTATGGGGAAGAAAAGTTGATAAGCCTTTATGAGGGAAATTTAATAGGTTAAAATTTTAACTTAAATATATTTTTACAGTAAATTTTACAGTTATAGCAGATGTTCACTAAAAACCATAGACATTTCTATTCCTCCTTAAGTCTAATAACATTAAAAAAAATTGGGTAATTGTTGCCATTTCTAATTCTTGATGAAAAGTTTAAGTCTTTTGCAGACAAAATTTCTCATCATAAATAAAAGAAATACTGATAAATTGTAAATTAATTACACGTATTTACACGGCTCACAAAAATGTTCAATATTAGTATTTTGAACTGTTTGCGTTGATGATTGATACTTCTATAGTCTGTATCCCTATGATTACTATGGTTTTTAACTTGTTTAAATTGTTTAGAAATATAATAAAGAAGCTTTAAAGAGTTTTAATCTTCTATTTTTTTATAAATACCGATTTTCAGAAGCAAAATATAACTGATAAAGATTTCATTAAGAACATTTAAGAAGTTATAATGTCACCTCATCCTGAAAAATGCCTTCTCTAATAAATTTTTTATGGAGCTTTTATGGAAATTAAATTTTTAAATGCTTAAATACTTAAATTCTTAAGTACTTTATTGTTTCTTTGAATCAGCTAAAAAATTATAGAAATTATTTAAACTGTGCTTTAGACCTCTACATCTTATGGAAATACAAGAAAAGGGCAGTGGAAGTAAATAGCTCTATAATGCTTCTATTTTGAATGAAAACGAAGTTGATATTTTTAATAAACTTAATAAACTTACTTTACAAAAATTTACGACAGACAACTAAGCAAGTCAAGCTCGAGATCTTGTTTATAAGACAAAGAAGTATAAATTTCGTATGGTAAGTCATAAGTTTTCAATAATTGATAATACTTTAATGTCTGATAAAGAGATTTTTTAAAAATTTCCCTAAAATATGTAATTGTTAAAATTATGTTTTATCCGCAAAAAAATAACAGAAATAATTTTTACTATGTTTCAGACCTAATAAAAAGTTAATAGCTCTATAATGCTTCCATTACGAACAAAATCGAAGTTTCGTAATTTTAACTTAAATTTTTGAAGTATACAACAATTTTGCAACAAACAGATGAGTATTCTTTGTCATTTTATTATTAATAGTTTGGAGGATATATTTTTTTTTTTATATTATAAGTCATTTTCAAGATTTGGTAAGACTTTGGTAAGGAATTAGGTAAGGGATCATAAAACCTTCGGTAATTTACCCCTTCTGCTTACTAACGAAATGTATCCGAAGCTTTACAGAGACTAAATATTTGAGTTTCAATGTATGAAAGGAATAGTATTATTTGCTATTTCTCTGCATTTTTATTTTGTACAACTTGTTCATAAGCATAAATAATTGGAAGTTTAAATTAATTTTTTTTGGTTTCTTTTATCAGATTATATAAGGAAAATATATTCATTTGTTCTGGTTATACTTAGTTCTTTGCATTTACATCTATTTAAAATTTCTAAGGAAAACCCTGCTAAACACAGAAATTCTACTTCAAATAAGAAATATCCTAGAATCAAAAGAGAAATATTCGAAACGAAATAAAATAATAAAATAGCTATAATTGATTTTGTAAACATAAAACAAACCTAACAACTTTGATGAATACACATCAATACTATATAATAGAAGGGTTAAGCAATGCGAACAACCCCACTTCAAAGCTGTTAAATATACCAAATATTTACAAAATTAATCATTTCTTCAAACAAATTCAATTCTTATATATATATTTACAATCTATTCCTATAATGTATTTTCTAATGAAATTCCTTAAATTGCTTTCTACCTATACAAATCTATATAGACATTTCAAAGCCATCAAAAGCCTACTCAAATTTCTTACATTGCCAATAAATCAAAAACCCATCAAAAGAAAAGCATTAAGAGAATTTAGTTTTATCCAACAATCAATCGAACTTTGATGGTTCTTCGAACAAAAGAAAAAAAGAGTTTTTCCTTATCCTTTTTTCTTTGGTTATATTGTAGAAAAAAAAACCAAAACAACATCAACATGCATATGAGTTTTAGCCCCAAATACCCCAACGACAACAACAAACATTGCTGACCTTTTTTTTTCATTCTTTGTTTTGGGGGATCTTCTTCGACATACCCCCAAAGATGTCATATCAAATCATTTCACATCGATTGAAGTCCAATTTTCATTCTTCAATTTATTCACGCACAAAAGACTGACAGATATACATATAAACGTCTATATCTATACGACTTGACTCCATACCTTATCGTTTCTACTTAGTTCGTCCTTATTGTATATTCTTTATTCTTTTATTTCGATCCATGTTTGCAGTTATATTATTGTTGTTGTTGTTTTATTTATTTTTTTGAAAAGGTTGTTCTTTTTGTTGTTTGATTCCGAACAGGTACAATTTGTCAAAACAATTTGATATCCTTTCGCTCCTCCACTTCCATCAAATATTGCCAGACTTAAGGATATGGAAAAAAGGTTATAAAAGTATTCTCTTACCGATACAACATTTTATGAAATTTGATTCGAATTTAACCATAAAATGAAGAAATTGAACCGAATTTTGAATGAATATTTACAAAAACAACAACAACAACAATCGATGTTTATATTTTTTTTTTTTTGTCCATTACAACATCAGAAATATTATTTTACAAAAGCGAGAGAAACAAGTGGAAATAAATATCAACGTTTAACATATCCTTGGGGATGTCCTTTTTTTTACAATGTTTAGCTTGTTCGAGTATTGAATGATAAAAATATGCCTATTTGAAGTGGAAACAAGAAGTGACTTGTTTTGTTTTTTTTTTTTATAATTTTCGCACTAGAATTCCAGAATATTGTTTTTCGTCATTGTCTTGGTGATTGAATTTGAGGAAGAGATAAAAGTCCTTTTGCTCAACTTTAGTTGTTAGTTTTCATGCTTCGGTTGTTATTGGATGTATCTTCCTTCCAATATTATTTTACACATCAGTAATCATAAAATCTTATATTATTATAATGATACAGGGTGATTCTCATATGAAGTTACAAAAAATTTGAGTTTTTTTAAATTTAATTTTAGATCAATTTGATTCGATAAATAGTTTAAAAAAAAATATATTTAAAATAAATAATATTTTTAAAATAAATAATAATCAATAAATAAAATAATAATAATCAATAAAAATAAATAAAATAAGCAAAATAAATAAAATACGTAAATAAAATAAATAAATAAAATTAAAAAAAAATAATAAAAAAATAAAATATATAAAATAAATAAAATAATATATAAACATTTCTAAAGAAATATTTCTATACTGCTATTCCTGTTTTTAAACATGTTTTTAATATAAACAAATATTGATTCCCCTTCCTTGTTAAGGTAACATCGGAAAGTAGACAGACTACCCGACCTACGACGTTCTGCGACATATTATGCGAATCGCCCTGTATGGCCGTTCGGCGTTCATGTAGTATTATAAGGACGAGATGTTCATATCCATGTCATCGTTAAGTAACTTGCGAAACATTGTCTGGATCGAGGAAGGTTGTGGATTGAGGGACCAGAGAGGCAAAAGGGATATTTAGGAAAAATGAAATTCCAACTGCCATTTTGACAATTGCGTTAGACTATACCAGCCACATTTATGTGTCCTATATATAGTATACCTACATAGACGAAGAAAATCCCCTTCGCACTATCTACCATGTCATGTCCCATATGTGTCACATGTAAACCTTACGAAGGCAATATCCCTTTTCCTTTATAGAATTTCATTGTCTTGCCAGTGTCTATCTTACTGTCTGTCTGGAATGTTCTATATAAACACACACACACATATATAAAATACACACAATTATATAAAGTGTACATGAGGGCGAAAAAATTACTTTCATATACAGCGAGGAGCCTTTAAAATTCTTCACCAAAGCTCACGAGAATCTGCACTTGCATTTAATGTCCTGATAGCATCAGTTATTCCTTCATTATACACATATTCTTTTATTTCATACCTAAGGTGGAAAAAACCTATGTGAGACACATATTCTGGGTACACACACATATATATAATTGCACAGTTGGGAGTAGCACTGTGATTTATCCCCATACCCCCCAATAACATAGAAGTATAAACCGTAAAACATTTAAGGCACCCAAAAGGACCTCTCGTCGTAAATCAATGCCTCATCCTTATTTACAGTGGGAATGACGACATTCATTCTTTCAACCACCGCACTTCGCCACACCAATATACGCGAAGGCCACCTCTCCCACCAACGCCGCCGCCGCCGCCGCCGCCGCCACCGACCACCCGCCCTAAAAGTCATGTTACATTGTCATAACGTCAGTTCTTTAACTCCTTTCAAGCAAGGATTACTAGGTATATACATATATGCCCACTGCTCAATGTAGTTATATGATATCGTATAGTTGATTCGGCACAGAAGCAAAAGCAAGTCCTTTTCATACTGCCCTATAGGGGGGAATTTACTGTTAATTGGCGGTTAACTAACATGAACTTTTGTTGGAATCCTGATAGGGGATACTGTTTTTCTCGTTTTTTTTTTTATTTATTTCTTGTTTTTTTTTTGAAACGTTGCTTCTACAGAGGATACGGTATTTTATTTTATGTTTGAAAAATGAGTCTTATATGGGTGATAGAGGGGCTTTTATGGCATTCAAGAATTACTGCCGAATAAATGCAGAAAAGTGGTGTTTTGAGGAACTAAATCAATTTTAAAGGTTATTATATTTTCTTAAAAGTAAGAGCAAAAGAGACTCACTGGGGTGCCTATATTTTTGGTTCATTGGTTCATACAAAGAAGATGAATTTATATTTTTTAGCTAAGAGAACATTTTTGCAACCATTTTGATATAAATCTTACTAATAGCTGTAAAAGTTAGACTCTTAAAAAATGTTTGTCTTTATGACTATAAGTAAGATCTTTATTCTTGATATTTACATTACAAACTTTTCATATAAGAATTATTATAATTATGATGTTAAATGAGTTTTTAAGTAGGTAAACGTAATTTTTTGTTTTTTCTTAAATCTTATATGTTTTTTATGAAGATATGAAAAGAATGGAACGTCATCATATGGAACAAATAAAATATAGTTTCAGGTTGTTTTTTTTTTAATAAACTTTATTGCTAAAATAACTTCCTTAATTAACGCATTTCTAGTCCCAAATTATAGTTTTTGACAACTTTTTTTTCCAATATACAAATTTTGAAAACCTACGAATAAGGAATTTTTTAATTTTTTGTTTCAATTTTATGTTCAAAATTTTAATATTTATTCTCATTGGTTTATTTAATTTCGGCTTCAAGAAGTATTCCAATCATTGTTTGAATGTTGTACTACTGGTCTTCTTATTTTCTAAAAAATCGTTTGAAAAAAAAAATACTAACTCGCTGGGCCCCTATTTTCACTCAAGAGTTTTATTTTTTATTTAAAATTCAAGATTAAAAACAAATATTTAATTGTTCCAAAATTTTATTAAATAGGTATAATACCAAGGAAAGAAATTAACAAAATTTATTTCAAAGCAAACATTAAATTTCATTTAACAATAGAATATTATTGCTCTAAAAAATATATTCTGATGTTAGATTTTCCATATAAATATAATCCCCAATCTTCCTCAAAAGTCGATCTGGGTAGTAAGTGAGTATGACCTTTGAACCCACGATATCTTCATTATCTTCTTTATAAAGAACTGCTTCCATCAACCTTATAAATTTTTATATTCCAATGAATAAACTTTTATACTAAAAGCAAAGCTATTCATTGACTCATCAGGCATCCTCATTTATTTTTTCTTGTGATTTGTAAATTGAAAATATTTTTCAATGTTGTCTTTTATGCTTCAGTTCATATTTATTTCCTAAGCTTTGCCAAAAATATATCCATATGCTTTTATAATAAAAAAAACCACACAAAATCCACAGCCAAAAAAATTCCTTCAAGCTCATTCAAAAATTTACCTTTTGCCTAAGCAATGCATACCTGTAGGTACATACACTACATATTTAAAATACAAAAAAAAAAAAAAAACAGACTCTGTAGTGCAATGACTTTCATAATACCAAAGTAGATATAGGTAGTGCGCTAAAAACTTAACCAACCCTGCACCACCGCCACCACCGCCACCACCGCCACTGCTCATCACCATTCAAGATTTATCCTTCGTGAACTTCAAATGAACTCTCAGTAGATGAAAGTTAAAAGCCGCAAAACCACAATTTATGTTATTAAACTTCTTATTTTTTCTTTCAAAAAATTACCTATCTTCAAAAATAAAGAAAAAAAAACTTACAAAAAATAACCAACACAAGAAAAAGTAAAAGGAAATTCCACAAAGATGTAGGTACCGAGGATCCCATCATTATCGTAAGATGAATTTGGCTCTTCTTAGAATCAAACAAAAAAGAATATTAATAAATATTTTTTGTACATAGCTATATCTCACAAGGATAATTGTAATTTATGTGCTTCACGGTAAATTGACTTTTTTTTACACCCTCTATACCACTTCCACCGCTAGTCCCTTTTGGCAACAAAAAAAAATATTGCCAGGCAAAACCAAATTCTTTTCAATTGCTCATTGCCATTACTTAAGAAGCATTATCCTTTTTACGAGCTCCGAGTATTCATACACTTTACCACTCTCCCACTCTTTTCTGTCTTCTGAGTGTATCCTTATAACATCAATGTCTGCTTTGAATAAACGTAAAATTAATTTTTTTTTGCTGCCCCTTGCGTGGGTGCTGAAATGACTCTACAATGTAATGTCTTGGCAAAATCCATCCAGATGGTCCTTTTTATATATGTAATCTGCACCAAACCATGGAATATGGATAAAATCCTTGAACAATTGACCACTTAAAATGAAGGAAGAACAAAATATAATAATAATATTAAAATGAAGAATTTAAGACTTGCAATAAGACTTATCACTTGCTCGGATGGAATTTATGAATAATTGAAGCGCGGGCAATTGATCCTTGTTTCGTTTCGTTTCGTTTCCTTATTTTTTTCTTCCTTTTAACAAAAGCAACATGAATAAAAAATCGATTCGCTTTGGTTTTCTCTGCAGCATTCATCTTAGTGTATTGGTTTAACGACGACTCATCCCGACAAACAATTACAGGCCAGAGCCACTTAACAAAAGAAAGGACCTCTTTCTCCTAACTCAACACAACACTAATAAAACATATTTTTTTGTTGAAATTTTTTTCTCCTTCGATGACTTTTTAAATAAAATTTAATTGAACTTACAAAATGATTACCCGTCGACTCTGCAAGAAGGGGGACAGTCGAAAAAAAAAATTAAAGAAAAATATATAAAATACAAAGGATCAACGAGAAAGAGGCGAACAATGAGGCGAAGGAGTTTCTATTTTACAAATTTTACACACGAGTGCATATCCTTTTTGTTATATTATTACGCTCTGTTCTACTTCTTGTTCTGCTTTATTTTGTTGTTGTTGTTGTATTTCCAAGACGATTTAATAAGAATATACCCAAAATGACGACGAAAAAATGAATCAAAAAAAAATATGATCCTGTTGTACATTTATCAAAGGACTCTCTTGTTCGATGGTTCGGTTTGTTTCATTCTCATTTTCCACTTAATGTGTATACAATGAATTCGAGAGTAATTTTTGGATTTTTATTTTTGTGTTCCTATATTTCTGTCCTTGTGATGATGATGAGGATGATGATGATGGTTTGTTTTTTATGTAAAAGGACAAAAAAAAAATTATTGAAAATGAATTGATTTCATCTATGGCATACCTATCTAAATGAAAGGACTCCCTCTTCAGAATTCTTTTTTTTTGTTTACCAAAGTGCCCTATGTCCTTTTTTCTATGCATAAACATGAAAAATTGTGCCTATTTTTTTTTTTTTTTTTTGTTTGTGGACATTTTCTACATTTCAATTTCTTTTATTTATTTTTCATTTATATTTTTGGGTGTCCTTTATGTAGCGGTAGCATGAAGCAGCGGTGCGGTATGCTATATAGTAGTGTTGACATAGGCCAACCGAGACCAGACGACAAAACACTTGACAAAAATGGGATTTGCTAATTTATTTTGTTGTTGTTGATTGAATTAGGACTCCTGTATATAAGTTTTCAGGTAAAAGGATCTGTCTAAAACACACCCGGTCATGGGACACACACAATACCAACTCTACTATAATGTCTCATGTATGAGTTATATGTTGCAAATAAAAATAAAATAAAAGAATTTGTCAAAAATTGATCACAAATGTCAAGATGCTTTGTCAAATGCGAAGAGAAATTTGATGAATACCACATGGAAATTCATTATCCTATCCTGCATATAGGCTTAAATTAAAAAAAATATGTATGTTCTTGTTGAGGGATTAAAAGAGGAATGAGATTATAAATTTGTTGCAAATTTTAATATCAATTGTTGTGATACTTTTTTTTCAAGAAGATGGTTTGATAAGCTATAGTTACGACTTGTGAAAGATGAGGGTGAACAGATGGGATGTTGGTGTTTTGATCCGTTTGTCAATTGCTTGAAATTGGATTCGAAAAAGAATACTTCCTGCTAAATTGAATTTGAGAAGAGTTTAAGGATCGAATGGCTGAATAAGTGTACCGAGTTTAAAATGAAATTTGAATAAAAACGGAAGATAACACGAAATTAAGAGAATCAATACATCAACAATGAGATATATTGTCCCTTAATATGTAGAAAAGATTTTGAAGGACATTAGATTATGATTGATCGGTACAATTTTTGTATTGCTCTTCAAAACAGACAGTGAGAAATATTGGAGCCAAATTAATTCTATTTACTGTTTCTTAGTTTATCAGTACCTGGTACCTCTGGAACTTTGGTAAATTTATTACCAAGAAAGAAAGCAATAAGAAAAGTCGGAGTGGCGGTGGGCCGATTTTACCAAAAACACTTTACGAAAATTTTCTTGTTCATCAAGACAAAAACCTTAGAAATTACATGCAAATAATTAAAGCCATTTTCGAGAACCCAATAAATAAAAAGTAGGCAGTGGGTGGATTTGATTTTTTTCGTCATCAGAACAAGCTTTACAAATTTCATCCAAATAGTTAGAGCTGTTTCTGAAAAATCAAGAAACAGGAAAAGTGGGTGGATTTTGCAAAAATTTTTTTCTAAATTTTTATATAATTTATCAGAACAAAGTCTTGCAATTTCATCTTTATTATTTAGGTCGTTTTAAAGAAAGATAACCGTTTCGGACTTTTTCCGAGAAACTAAGAAATAAGAAAGTGGTCGTGGCATTGGGTAGATTGTACTAAATCTAATTTTTATAATTTTTTTCTCATTCATAAAAATAAACTCTGATTATTTCATCCAAATCGTTAGAGTCGTTTTCGAGATTTTAAACCATTTAAATCATTTAATATCCGTAAACTTGAATTTCTTTGTGAAGTGGAATCTAGCAAATAGCAGGAACATTGCGAAATCCTACAACTAGATGCCTGTCTGTAAATCATATTTTTTCTCATTACTTCTGAGGTGATATCAAAAATATAGTCTGGCTGGTCTTGTCGTTAACATAAATATCTCAAGCAGTAATCTCGTTCCCTTTTACATACATACATCCATTAACAACCCTCAACAAATATTGTTCTCAATTCAATGTATATTTAGGTATAGGTTGGTCTGGTAGGTATACTCCCAGTTTTCTTCCAAAACCGCTTTCCATCAAAATGCCTTAATGCGTTAACGACCTCATTTACCCATCTGATACACCCCCGGCAGCATTATATCAATTTAGCCCTTTGCCTCCAAAAAACCAATGATGTTAACGAGATTCAAATGTCCCATGTCATCAGCAGCTGCCATCTGCAGACTACAAGCTGGAATATCTGTCCTACAAGCAGTATAGCAGCAGCAGCAGCAGCATCGACAACACTGTAGTTGATGTTGCAACAGCTCCTTCGTCTGCATCAGACATAGGACTCGTGCCGACAATCAATGTGATGGCGATACAAGGACGACACTCGAAAACGATATAATGCAAGTCTCAACGATGACGATAACAATGAAAACTCCTACTTCACAGACTAGGAGTTCCTACTAGAAGACCAACAACCGATATGTAGCTGTTATGTCTGGCAAGCGACAACATTCTTTATTCTGACAGACATCAGGATGTTGTCCCAAGAAAATCCATCTCAAAGGATTGTAAAACATTAATAGGAGCGCCAAAATAAATCACCGTTCCGTCAAAATAAACACACAAATTCGACACGCCATAAGCAAAAGGACAAAGCTAAACATCATAGAAAAAAAAAAAAAAAAAAAAACCGTCATAAACATTATTCAAAAGGACATAAAAGACATTTTCCCCCTTTTTTTGTGTTGGTTGTGTCCACAACAAGGATTACCACATTTTTCGCGCTAACCTTAAAAAAACCCAAGGAAATTGTTTTTAATTACATTGTAGGAGTGTCCCTGTACGGGCGGCGGTGGTGGCGTGACCCCCAGCAGGAGAGAAATTAATAAAAAAACAAAAAGTGCCTTGATTCACTCACTCTGTTTCAATTAGGCTCAAAGGAAGACCAGGAAGAAAAAAAAATTGGGGTAGAAAACGCCTGTGGTAGATATAGGTATATAGCTATCGAATAAATGCGTGGTCGAAAAAATATGTCTTTACGTCCTTTCTGATTTAGACGAAAACGACTAAGGATACTATAACCTTTCCTTAGGCACAAATAAGTAAATGTTCTGCAAAATTGACACGATAAATAGAAAGAAATCCTTTTTTTTTCTTCTTGCTTTGGAATACCATATCGGGGATGTCCTTTCTTTTTTGCAATATCCGGGCCAAAAAAAGTATAAATTTTCTCCAATGTCTTTGAGATCATTAATCCTAATCGTTGCTTGTGGGCCTGTGAATCCTTTTTTTTTTTTTATTTATGACTTTGGTGTCGCCTCTCAATTTGACTTTGGAATTTTCCAAATCAGCCGTGGGGGCTAACTGACAACTCGACTGAGCGATGTCCTTTCTTTTTTTTCTATCTGTAAATGGAGAAAATTCTAAGAAAACCTCGAGGGTTATGCGCGAGAAGTTAAAAAACTTCGAAAAAAAAGGATATAAAATCTCTCTCTGCGGGTCGCTTAAAACGTTTCATTTCATTTATCCATGTTATTTTTGTGTTGTGTGCTTTAGCCTTTTTGCCCCCTCAAGCTGGGTCGATTTTTAGCTTCTCTTCCTTTCTAACAAAAAAAAAAAGAAAACAGCCTATCATCGGCTCATTTAGGCTAAAAAGGTCCCTTGTCCATAGTCCATCATTATTTTTCTTTTTGTTTTTTTTTTTTTTTTTTTTCTTCGACTTTCCTTTTCTATAAGAAACGAAAAAAAAATTGAAAATTTATGTATATCCTTCTTAAAGGAGAAAATTTAAAATTAATCTTAATTACCAAAAGGCTGAGTTAGCCTATTCTTTAAGCCTATATTCCAGTTTGTTGTCCTATACAGAAATATCTACAATTTTTGTTTCTTCGTCTTCTTAAACTTTTATATATGTATGTATGTATTTTGGCATCTTTTTGGAAGTTGGGGACTAGCTCTAGAGTGGTGGAGAGTGGAGTGATGGATGGCCTTGTTTATAAAATTTGAACTTTTCTTACAAAAAAGACTTGAGGGTGCGATAGCAATGGTTTTCTTCCTTCGGACGGGATTTATTTGATAAAACTTTAGTCATGGTTGAGAAGAGAGAAAATTGAAAATAAGAGGGCAACTTATAGAAGTATATATAAGATATATTATAGAAGAGGTTATTTTGAAGGTTCTTTTAAATAGTTCAATAATGTTAGAACATAATATTTAACAAGAATATATTACTTTTTCTCTAAAGCTTACAGAAATAGTGGAAATATAAAATTGTTTTAGTCTGCCATTTTGGAATTTCCTTTTTCTGAACAGATTCTCAATCAACTTTGTTTCAACAGCCTCCAAGTTTGTAAAAGTAGACATGCTGAATTACAGCTAAAGACAATTGCAATCAAATGGTAATATAAGTGTTCATTTTGGATCAAATTTGATTTCATTGCTGAGAGCAAACATCAAACATAAAATAGTTAAGAAAATTTTAAATTTGTTTCCGTCACATCACAGGAAATAGCTATAACTTTAACTTTTGAAAATTGAACACAAACTCACAGAGTCTTCGAGTCATATCCGAAGGAATATTACAACGGAAGAACATTTCATCCATAAAATTGCTCGCGTTTGTGTAATTTTTCTTTTTATCAACTGCGTTCCTATCAAAACTTTAAAATATTCACATAGAAATGTTTCCACACAATTCTAGGTACTATTGAAAACTTTTCTTCTTTATGAATAATCATCAATAACAACACTTTCAAAGGAAGCCAATGTTGCTAGAATATCATTTCGATAACAATAATACTTGACAGTCTTGCATAACTTCGAGAAACTATCAAACATACGCTTAATTCAAAATATCAGTTCAAATCTTTGTCGTTATTCGATTCCTATGGTTATTTTTTATGAATCACAATGAATTTTTTGACTCTTGGGGTTCCAAATAGTTTAGCTCTCATGCTAAAATAAACACACATTAAAGAAGTCCAATCTTTTCCAGAGAATATTTATAGAAAAAACTAATTCATTAAAACAATATCGACCCTGAGTGGTAACCCTTTGGCACCTCTTTTGAATTCTCACAAAACAAAAACAATGCATTCCTCCAAGTAGGTGTACTTACTATATAAAATGTTACTTGTGAATTTTCAATTTAAAACAATATTCTCTTTAGAGAATCTCTTAAGCATAGATAAATATTGAAAAACAAACCCAAAAAGCATTTTCAACAAAAACGATGCAATATGCCAATGTAGGTATTTTTATTTTATTTTTTTTTTTGTGGGAGCAAACGTCAAATAAAATGGCGTAGAAAACGATTTCCCTAGGGTGATTGCAAGGTTTTTTTTTATTTTGACTGTAGCTTTGTATATTTTTGTTATAGGTAGAAAATAAGTTTTTCCTTTTCTTTTTTTGTATTTCGTTACCCTTAACTACACAATAGATTAGAGAGGTCCTTATAGAGCCTTTTGCAAAACCATTTTTCACGTTTATATACCTTTATTCCAGCTCGTCGTTCTCTTGAGCTTCGTAACGTCGTTTTTTTTTGGGGAAAAAATCGTCGCGTCGCCCCTAGCAAACCGACATTGGATTCGGCTGGATTATTGTGTGCACAGTGCGAAGTGTATACAAAATTCAGAATCAGTTCCTAATTCTCTACGGGTACCGTATAGACGTATACAGTCTCTCTCTCTCTTTTTGCCGGTTTATAACGATCCCCATCAAACACTCACACCTTAAACTAAAGGAACTCACTCCTAGTGCTTGCTGGCTGCTATATTCGCGAAACAATCGAACCAGAATCCTTGTTGTGTCTGCATTTTAGCTTGGATGTATATTAGGGACTTGGGTTTCGTTTTCATCGGATTTTCCCAAAAAAAAAAGGTTCAAGAGGGCTTATTTTTTTTTTGGTATGGTAGGATTCTAGTACCAGAATCCGGCAGGGAGAGATTTTATGGAGGAATGCAGCCAGCAAGCCATTTATTTCACTTAACGCCGAAGCTCTCGAGTCGCCTTTGGCATTTTTCAAGAAGGACCATCATCATGGATGGTATATAAATGCAAAATGCATCACCCACCTCTAACTCAACCAACAACAAGAGATGAAGGAAAAATAAAAAAGAATTCCACATGGATTGCCACCGTGAAATCGAGTGCCAACTATCAATACGGCAAATCAATGGTTTAAGGATAGACAAAGCTGGGAATCCACATCATCGAAGAAAAAAAAAAGAAAAACATAAGGTTTAGGAAGAGAACTATAAATAGTAAGAGGGATGCCAAAATTCTATTTTGGGAGCGAATGTAGCTTAATCTTAGAATAAAGTTCAGTTAAGCTATTCGAGAATTGGGATTCCAGAAGGATTACTAGTCCTGATGAATGCATTAACAATTTTTTTTTATAAAACATTTTATATCTGAAAAATTCGAGTTCTAGAATTCCCACATGTCGAAATTTTACAGTAACATAAAATCTAAAAAATTCTAAGGCACTTGAACTATTAGAGGAATTAAATATGTGTGACACCATTTCTGGATTGTTTTTATTTTGCTTTTAAAAAAATGTCAGTCATTAAATTTTCATGAAAAACACGATGTGTGAAACCAATTAATCATTTACCCATTTTCAAAATTAAAAAAAAAACTACATAATTCTTATCAAATTCTTGTACCTATCAAAGATTTCTATCTCAAAAAGTCAAATGAATAATATTATCTGTTATCTATGTAAAATAATCAACATATCCGAAATATTCTTTGACACGTGACACACATCCAATTTTGACACTATATTAATTCCATCAGGATATACATGTACTACAAAGAAACTTTAAATATAAACTACATAACAACTTGTCCCTCTGTCCCTGTATAATCATTAGCAATAAGGAAGAACATTTAAAAAGGGCATTATCTAATCTATAGGTGTATAGGAATAGGAGACCATCTGTTTAGGTTTTGTCTTTATCCCCGCTCAACATAAAATGTCATGTTTCAAAAATGATGAGTTCCCCTTATTCAAACAAACAGTGGTAAAAATGGAAGAAAAATTGTCTATTTTGGGGCGAATCATATTATTTTGGGAACATACAAAAGTGTCAAAGACAATTAATTGTCATATACTCGTATAAATGGAAGAAATAGGAACTTTAAGAGGTGCAATTCGAAATAATTAGGCAGGTTAGATGACTGATCTGAACATATCAGAACATTTTCTTTGAATAAAGATCAATGTTTTTAGTTTGATGAAAAAACTTCAATGTCAGGGACTTCAGGTTTATTTATTTATTTTATGAAGTTAAAAATAACCTAGCTTAACAAAAATGAAAGAAATAGAAGATATTGGCTAGGTTAGGTTAGGTTGATTGTTTACTATTTTTTTCTTACAAAAGAAATTTATTTATTTATTCACATAGGTCGCTAAAGAAATCAATAAAATGAGCTTGACTTTGATAGAAGCAAGTACATATACATAGGTTGTGGGAAAGCGATTTGACTATTCGACTATACATGCCATACTGTATAACAAAAAAAAAAAATTTAAATATAAGTGTAAGTAAGATTTCAAAAATTTAAAATAAAACATTAGCTATTTATTTTTCTACTAAGTAAGCTTGAAGCCCTGTTAGCTAATATAGCTTTAAATATTATTCTGAAAATGTATGTAGAGTTTAATAAATAATAATAACAATAATAATTTTCTACTGAGTTCGTTTTGTGTTTTAAACGAAGTGCTAACGAAACTTCTTTAGAAAAATTAGCTTTCTGGATACAAGTTCTTTAGGAGTTCCAATAATTTGTTTTAATACATATATCTACAAAGCTTAGAGAAACTATCAAATAGAATTAGAAAGCAATAAGCTTCTGATAAATTTTGTCTTTTATGATTAACGAAACTTTTCCGAAGCCTTACAGGAACTTGAAAGATAATTTCAAGTTTTTCAATTTTTGTTTAGATATAATTTCTTAGAAGTCCCAATAATCTTCTTCAAATATACCTACATACATAGCTTACCGAAAGTATCAAATCGTATGAGAATTTTTCTGCAGAGTTTTCTCTTCTATGATAAAAGATACTTCTCAGAAGCCTTACAGAAAATTAGATTTGAAGCTAATTTAAAGTTTTCAATTTTATTTTTGGATTTAAATTTTTGTTATTAAAAAAGAAGATTTTTCGACGTTTTATTTTAATTTCTTCTAATATCGTTTTTACGATTCTACGATTTTCTGTAGTTTTCTTTAAAAGTAGCTTAATTGAACATTCACTAGTGTGAGTGGAAAGAGGAATGTTAAAAAAAATCTCTTCGTATCCTTCTTGCTTAAGAACTAAAAATTATTGGAAACTCAATTTATATCAACTCATATAAGAAAGCAATATAATTATGCTTCCTGTTTTATAGTTAACGAAAGCTTTACAGAAAATTAGAAGTCCCATTATTTTTTTTGTTAGACCTACAAGCCTTATCGAAATTATCCAATTTTATGAAAAAGTATATACTTTCCGTTTATTTTCCTTTTTTATGAATAAAGAAACTTTTCAAATGCTTTAAAGATACTTGGAAGCTTTTAATAGCAAGGAAGTTATATTCAATCATTTGTTTTCTTTTTTCAAAATTTTAACAGCTGACGTATTTCCCGTCAATCAAATTACATATATACTTTTTTATTACAAAATTCATCAGATTCTAAAAATCAATCATGTATTTAATTAAATTAAATTTTATTTTATTTAAAAATCTGTCTGTATTTTAATTTATTTGCATTTACCTATTTAATTACCAAAAAATGTTCTTATTTAAATGTGTCTGATTCCCATTATTTATTTACATATTTGTATCGTTTTAATCCTTTCCTTTCATTCGCTCTGTCAATATAATGTCAAAAAATAGGTAGATACATATATCTACACAAATATACCCACAATGTTTATTTATCCCTCCACATTATGGTACATAAGCTGTTAATGTTATACAAGCTCATTTTAAATATTAAACCTTTTTAGACTAGACAAGCAGACATACTTAAGCAACAACAACAAAAAAAACAATCTAATTTTCCTTCTGATAGAAAAAAAAAAATTGCACCAGACATTACTTTTTATACATTATTTAAAAATCATCAGAATAAAAAAATGAGATGGAATTAATGAATCTATAACAGCTGATGGCATTTTATTCCAATTTTATTTTTTTATTTTTTCATTTATTGTTCACAACAAAATAGCTTTGGCATTGTGTTTAAACAAGGATTCCTAAGTGAATTAGCCCGTTGGCAGTGTGTTAAAAAATTTAAAATTTATTGAAATCGAGAGCGCGAAGCACACAGAGCAGCAGCAGCATTGGATTGGTAATAACAACAACAACCCTAACACAAAAATGTCCTCATTCAATAGAAACACCCCGAAGCTGAACAAATATTTATGCAATAATAATGCCAGAGTTTTCAATTTGATTTCACAGGCAAATACACACAATATACACACAGCCTCCTCCCATCCCATACCCCCCTCAACCAAAAGCCACCTCTCTTCCTCATTGATACATAGAAATGATGATGTGATTCGATTCTATAATAAACAGGACCCGGCGGAGTTTTAGCTTGAGGATAATTTTGGTATCACCCCCCAAACCCAAACCCCCTTAACACGCCCATCATCATACAATGAGTGGACTGTTTAAAGTTATAAAATGAGTAAAATGATGGGTGAGGAGGGTGGAATCGGAATGAAATGACTTTAATTGCGGAACGACTTTCAAATTGAATTTAAAATTTATAAGCAAAATGCAATTGATAGTCCGTAATATGTATACCTACTCGTATTCGTATGAACATGCATGAATATGTGTGAGAGAAGAGCTTGAGGGTACCCAGCGGGAAAAATTCAAAAATTCATTGAGGAAAAACCTGCTTTTTCCTTGAGGAATGGGAGCTGCACCTGCTACTTTTCAGCTTATTCCTTTGATGAATTTAACATGGGCGTGTCATTGGCAGGAAGCACATGCATCTTTATCAATGAAAATTCCACACCTAAATCACTACTTCCTTGGAAGTGCTTATTCACCAGTTGACTTAACAAAAAAAAAAAAATGTTAAAACACCGTGAGATTTGAACCGGCATCCACTGACAACCCAGCCACCTACTCTTCCAACTTGCTATACTTAGTTATAAATTTCGTTGGTCGTTGGTGGATTAAAATGCATCACTTATTTCAATAACATTTTGTTAGGCGAAGTAAAAAAGAAAGAGCGTCGTGAGAGAATTATTTTTTTCCCTCTCTCTCATAATATACTTTCCAAAGCAGATACGTGGATTCAGACGATGAACTGATGAACTTGTACATTACTTTTCAGCAGTTTTTTCATCGCATAATTTTCCCTATTAAAATAGCAATTTCTAATTCACCAACAGAAAGTTTTTTTTCTAAACACAAGCAGAAAGTGGGGTTAAATCTATGAACTGAGGAATCTTTGCATTACTCTTCACTTACTAAATCATTGCATGTCTATTTTCCTATGATTTGGCAAGTGAATGCATTGATGAATTCAGCTTTAAAATTCATTGAGGACGATATTTCCCGCTGGGTAGTTTGAGTTGGAGTTTGGAGTTGAAGGACAGCATGCACTACTATGCGTGAATTGCGCTTGAATGGGAAGTGAAAATTGGGTAATCAATATTTGTAATGTGATTTGTTAATCCAATTAATTTAAATTGAAAATGTCTACGAAACAATGATAGAGGACACTTCAGCCTGGACTATAAATCATTGGGGTGGCGCGGTGGCGGCAACGAGTAGGCATCTTCTGAATCTAAAGTGAATTATTCAGAGGGAATGGAAAGAAAGAAGAGGAGCAATGTGTAAGCGATAAATCACTGACACTCATCATCCACGCGTAAGGCGGGGTGGGGGGTAAAATGGAAAACAAGAAAATTCATTAAAATTGTGTTTTATATTTCTTATCCCTTTTAATTGGTAGCATATGGCCAGAGCGGCTATATCCTGCTGGCAAACTGATCCTGGACGATGATGATGGCGACTAACAGGTAGATATAAATACTTGACTCCTGCTGACAGGAGTTAAAGAGGCGAGAGAGTTCTTTTGGACGTGTGACTCCTTGTCCATATGGTGTAAAATAGTTGTTCAAGTACCTTCCGCCTATATTATACCTGCTGTGTTCTGAGAGTATATATATACCTTAAGACTCCTGGAGTGGTCTATTCGAAAATCGAAACAAAAGAACAAAAACAACAGAGTAACAGATTTTTGAAATGTACCCAGCCTATTTCTACAACCTACCTATATGGATGGTGGAAAACGTCAGTTGTTCTAGCAGCAGCCGCTGCTGTCAAAGAAATGTCAAGGGGTCCTCGACAACGGTGGCAGAGTAACAGAGATTATTTCGAGTCCTGAAAAGGTAGACATTGCACAGGAATAACAACATTAACAAAAAATAAAATTCCCAACCAGGTAAAGACGACAACGTATGTCGCCAAAATTTTATCACTTTCTATATTTTTAAACTGATTTAAGGATTTTTTTTCCTTCATCAGTTAAATGGGATAGCACGACAGCAGTCAATGGGGATTTAAGAGAGGAGAGGAAGAAAACAAACGATTGATGTGATCACAATGAGAGAGTATGTAGGTATATGTGAGGATTAAAATATATGTGGACAAAATAGAAAATAAAATTCCATAGACAATAATAAGACTTCGTTATAAAAAAAAATTGGAAAATTGCTAAAAAAATCCAATAAAATGTTATACATGTAGGGGTTTGAGTTTTTTACATAATCTTCTTATAGACTGACTGAATTATACTTGTTGAAAGGCGTCTTTTTTTATCTGGCTGTTTATATGTATTTTCTATACGCTTTTTATATTAAGTGTGTTTGTAGAAAATTGAATTTTTTTTGGAACATGAGGAGAGTTTTTTTATTTGTATATAGTCTCTATGGCTTTTAAGGGAATTATATATAAGTATCATGATGCATATTGAATACTAATTTGCGTATTGATGAGAAATTTACTGTGAAAATTTTAGATATAATAAGTGGGTAGTTGAGGGTTTGTTGCGCAGTTGATTTTCAAGTATTACAAAAATGTCCTTTAACATTATAACCATATCTATATATTTTAATGGTTGAGACACAAATCTTTAAAAATTAATGTAGGTATAGACATTTTTTGGCAAAAAACATGGACTAATGCTTTTAGTGTGGATACAATTGATGAAGAATTTGCATTTAGTTATAACCCTTTTTACGTGACTTAATTTCCAGAGCATGTTAAAAGATTAATCAAAATTCCCTTAGACAAACTCAATGAAGCCAGAAAAATGAGACAAGACAAGTTATTAAACAAAAAAGCACTGCTTTTGGAAGAAATGCTGCAAACCTTAAAAACTCGTATTTAAAACCGCAAGTTTTAAGAACTGGAGCATCACTGGGAAATTGAAGAAGTCATTGTTAATTCTAAGAAAGATAGACAACCAACAGAAGTAACTTCTTACAGACCAATAAGGCTTTTATCAGGTATGAAAAAAGTTTTTGAAAAACAACTCCTTAAAAGCCTTAGGTAAAGAACATACTGGAGCTGCTTTCTAAACGAGTAGGTAAGCAGAGCTAAGAAAACAACCAGTATGTGCTCAGCATTAGCAAAATAATAGAAAAAAGAATAATAATTTCAAGTAATCACCATGTATGCAGAATAAAACCTGTAGCATGATTGACCAAGTGCTTCGAATTACAGACTTTTTTGCAAAAGAACATAAAGAAAAACAAGTTCGGTTCTATTCCTAGATGTTGCTCATAGCCTTTGACAACTTTTGGCATTTGGAACTTGAGTACTCCATAGGGATCTTCCAACTACGAGTAAAAGTGTTCCGAACTTAAGAAAATTGAAAACGGTGTACCACAAGGAAGTGTCCCAGGACCAACACTGTATTTGTTATATTGTTGGGATACTGCAGTGGAAAATAATGCTATTTTTCTTCGATTGCAAAGTTATAGTAACTATTAATCGAAGACGTTTTAAATGTACAAGACAATGTTAGAAGACTAAAAAGAACCATCAAGCCTCATTAGCATAAGCTGATGGTCTAACTAAGCAATGGGAAAGTATTTAAACTTTGAACTTCCCCATATGAAATTTTTTGTTAAGAAATAATAAATCATTTGTCGTCCTTTCATTTATTGATCCTGAATTCCCGGTAGTTTTAGTACAGTACAAAACCCACACTAGGTACTTGTTATTGAATATTATTACCAAAGTGTCTACTAAAGATTTCCACCTGTAGAGACAAGAAAAAATGTTGGAAATTAAGATTTTGTAGCCCTCTTAATCCCTCTTCCGAATATGAAGAAATTAGACTTCCTTAATTTAGTTGTTGATAAGGAAAGGACATATAGTATGAGTTGTCATCGAGATAGACTTCCAACACCAGCAATATTGTACGATGAATAAATGTACCTTCGGAGTACTAAAGAACTTAAAATGGCATCAGTCCGAAGATAAAATTACGGAAGATCAGTCTTGACAGAGCCCTTCCTTAGGATTTCAAGCGCAGTTAAGTAGAATAACTTGATAATTCCAGTACTGCCGTATAGAGCAGAAGCATAAGCTACACCTTGTCAAAATCAGTCGGAAACTCTGCTTGGTTTACTTTGAGGGATAGATTCTTCGGGTGATGTCTAACCCAATATGTGTTTGACACTTGGAATGTGCACCAACAGAAGAAGACCCATCCTGAGTAGATGATGCTACACCAGTTTGGTGTACCTAGCAAAAGAATAAGGATACGGTTAGGTTTGTTGGTTGAAACCGAGGTCCACCTTGGTCTTGGACCGAAGGTAAGACTTAAGTAAAATGTTAGTCCATACCGTATGTAAAGGTTTCTATATACAAAGAAAACAAAAAAATTAAAGTGAGAAGAAATATTTTGGTAACCGAACCCAACCGAACATTGGAATTGTGAGTTAAATGTATGGCAGTTCTTTAAAATTTAAAAATCAAAAGCTCATTCACTTCGGAACTTAAGAAAAAATTGTTTTCTCTTTGAAATATCTTAGTCATTTTATTAACGACAACTTTAACCACCCCAAGTTGCTTATATGAACTCTTCACCAGGACAATAAAATCCTCGCAGTGGGGAATTAAACTTCAATATCTAATCAAACAAAGTCCTTATAGTTTAATATTTCTCATATATGCAATTTTAATCAAAATCAGCTAAAGTGCTTAATATCCAAAAACCATCTCCTTCAGCGATCCATCCAGATCCAGCCATCATCATCATCGACTGAATTAGTTACCTTATCCGATGAGATGGTGAACAATAATTTACCTTTGCTGAAAGCTTTTTCCGTCGTCGTCGTCATTTCACTTTATAGTCGAGTCGTAGTCGTCGAAATGTATATGAGATAAATTTTCTCATTTTGTTGTGTGTCGAAAATTGGAAATTGTAACATATAATGTGCATCCTGCGGTGTCTGCACACAAAACACTTAACTATAGGTAAATGTATGTGCCCGCATTCATATGGAGCATTTCATCAGCACAGCAGCATATCGCAGCGCAACGTCATATCGTGTTGTATATATCAACGGCAACGTGACAACCGTCAAGCCAAAAACACATCCTATCTTGCTCTCTGATGGTTTTTGTGTGATTCTACGTACAAAACGTTACATAACAGTGACGTTATGTTATTTTACAAAACGAAAGGTGTCAGCACAATTTTCATTCAATTACTTCATCCAAAACACACATCTCTATTCAGTAATTAACAAGCGTGTGTAACAACCACACCACACATACGTATGTCGTATATACCATACCTACAGAGATTTTGATGAAAAGTACCTTCGTACGATTTAGTAAAACACATCATGGCAAGAGTAAGTACAACTAAGATTTCCATTATAAATCCTTTTTTGGTTTTTGGAAAGAGCGCTTGCGGAATTAGAATCCTGTGGATGGGTGGGTGCCTTTTCTCTGCTTTTCACCACCATCATATTACATATCCCGCTGAAAACTAATCACACAATCATTTGATTAATTTAAATGTGGTTTCGCGTGGATCTCACTGGGATTTCAAAAACCCATTGCCTGTGATAAAATACACATAGGTACATGAAGGTATCCTTTTTAGGAACGCATATTAGAAATCACAGTGATGGAAGTTTACTTACCTACCTACCTATACTCGTGAAAAAGTGAAACTAAATGAAAATCCTTATACAGTTTATACTCTCGTTACGTCACACATACCGACATTACACCGGGATCCTTTAGATCCAGAAATATGTAGGTATCTAGGTACTTGAAAATCAAATCAATATTCAATCAGGACATGCATGTTAAGAGATGCGATGACGCTGATGGTCTTTGAGATGCGTATGAGCAAGAAAAAAAAAAACAATATTGTTCAAATGGTAATCGAAGGATATTGTAAGGAGGAAAGAATCCTGTGATGTAGGATGTAGAAAAAGTCCTTGTTATTTGTATATTCGACTTCCTCAAACAACGTGTCGTCGATCAAATTCAATTAATTCCATCACACAATCCCTTGTTCGCTTCTTGATCCCTTTTTGTTTTTATTCTTAAATCCTTTTTGTGTCCCCAAAATCCCGTTTGTTATTCATAAAATCGTTAAATTTCCTACAACGAAAAAAAAAACAACCAGTGTGGGTAATAAAACTCTAATTAAACGTTCATTGTCTATAACACAGAATGAGATGAAGAAAGAAAAACAAAACAATCAAGGATGTAATTTACATATACCTACAAGAGAAACATCATGTCCTGACTGACAGAGGAAAAGAAAGCAAACTCTTTTAGATTGAATCGGATAAAAACAAAACACACACATACATGTTACAATCTTTATGCAAAGTCAAGAAGTTTTTTTTTTGTACATACGTTACGTAGGTAGGTACCTACAAAGTTTAAAAACATACACACAGATGTATATTCTTACGTTGATACAGTTCCAGGACTCGTTGTGATTTAATCAATGCACATCCTTAAAACACGTTTTTATTTGCTTTACTTTCCCTTATAAATTTCCATCGACTATTTATAAAGTGAATTTCAAGATAAAAAAAAAAAAGGATTTATAAAATAAAATTATTCTCTTCGATTTTTTGTTTCACTTTCGATTTGTTATCCTTTCGATTGAATCTTAATTCCAATCTAAAGGCACCTACTTCAGTTTTTTTTTGTTAACTTTTTACAGAAGCAGAATTTTTTTCTTGACAGA